>VXBQ01016838.1:0-18303 GCA_013400175.1 Phainopepla nitens | reverse complement strand
CCGCGAGAGGGCGCTGGCGGCGGCCCCGGGACCGCCGAGTTTGAAAAGTGCCGGTCCGGGCGGAGCCATGGCGGCAATGGCGACCCCGCAGGTGAGCGCTGAGGGCTCGGGGGTGGCAGCGGCGCGAGCAGCGCCTTGGGGGAGGGCGCTCCCCGCGCTTTTTGGGGTTCCTTGTACCCTTCGGAGGTCCTTCCATCCGTGCCCCGCCGGGGAAGCCCTGCGCTCTCGGGGAGTCCCTGTGCCCTTTGGGGTCCCTCCATCCAGCCCCCGCCGGGAGAATCCTGTGTCCCTCCATCCAGCCCCCGCCGGGAGAATCCTGTGTCCCGCCCCGCCGGGAGCCCCCGCAGAGGCGGCTGTGCTGAGGGGCTTCACGCCGCGCCCGCTCCGCTCGCACAGCCGCGCCCCAAGGAGATGGGAGAGGGTGTGGGAAGCTGCTGGCATCCCCTAAAAATGTCCCTCTTCGCCTCAGGGAAATGGGGTTCGGGCCAAGTTGGTGCCTGCTGAGGAAATCTCTCGGCGTCGAGGAGGTGCTGGGGGCGAGGCTGCTGGGGCTGGCGCGGGGCCAGGAGGGCAGCCAGGCTCCGTGCTGGGAAATCTTTCGTGTCTGGAACAAGCTCCCCGGAGAGGGGGAGATGTCCTGCCTTCTTCCCTTGAGACTTGAGTTTCAAGCCTAATCTGGGAAAGAAGGGACAGAGAGACCGAGACAAAGAGCGCTGGCTGCCGCCCCGGCCGGGTTCTTCCCATCCCGGTGCTTCCTGGGCTCGCTGCTTCCCAGCCTCAGCCTTGGAGCTGGGGAGGCTCCAGGCAGGACCACAAGTGTCTTTTTCCTAAATTAGCCGTGACTTTTTCTTGTAAGACATGAATGTGGCTGGCATGAGGCTCCCCGACGTTGGCCTACAGCACAAAGTTGCTGTGAAAGATGGGATTTAAGATGTCCTGGGAATGTTTGGGCTTGCAGGGAGGATAGCAGCCTCACCACTGGCATATTAAATCAAATTATAAATCAATTTCTGTGTTTGTGGTGAAAGTGTAAAGGCCAGGTCTGCTCTGGGCTTTGTGCAGGTGGAAGTCATTTCCAAGCTGGGCATAATTGATGGGATGGGATGGGATGGGATCTCCCTGGCTGCAATCCAAAGGATTAAGTGTAACTCATACTGCTGAAATTTCTGCTAGTTAGAAACCAGTCTGGACTCTTGGGTATGACACGAGCCTGGCAGAAGCCCTGGGTGAGCTCCAGCATCCCCGCTACAAGTGCCTAAAGCAAGCCAATTTCAGCTACTTTTGGGTATTTCTCTGCAAGCTGTAAATGCATTTCAGGATTGTGTTGGAGACTGACCTTCCCAGGGAACCCAAGAACAGCTGCAGCAGAGGCTGTGGCAGTGTCCTGACACCCCACCGAAATTCCTGAGCCAGAAGGCAAAATGGCTCAACCCACATGCAAATTTCTCTTTCCCGTGCTTCTCAAAAATGGAGTATTTCATGTTCCTAGTGCAAACAATGTTGATGTTATGGCACTCTCTGATCCGCAGAGGGGAAGATGGGGAAGTGAAACATGTTACATTCTAAATATAATTAGAAATTTAGCCTGGTGCATTAACTGATATTCACGTTAGCTTTTGGCAGAGACTGATGTGGAGGAAAATTGACCTGAGAACTGCTGAGATGGTACCTGTTCTCTGAATCAATACCCAGAGCTTCATATTCAGCACCTTTTATTAGTATTTAGTTGTACCACTGCTCATTCCTTTGCTCTGAGTGAATCCAGAGGGGGAAATTCTTACACCCATTTGCATAGTTTGGAGAGAAGATGAATCTATGTGATTTTATTAGTTATTTAAATGAGAAGTGCAACAAACTCCTTTCAGTAACTTGCTACAGACTGGATAAAGAGCTTTTTGATTTTCCAGCTTAGGGCTGGTAAAGGTTGCCTGTGACTCAGGAACTCCATGATTCAAGTTCTTCCTCACAAAACTTTGGATGTCTTTCAAAGCTCTGGCTTAGTTCCTGGCTTTACTAATTGGGCGAGAACTTCCTGGAATCAGGATGTTAGTCTGAACCTTTTTGTTTTGTTACCAATCTGAACAACTCCTATTTTGGCTATTGTGGCCAAGGCTTGGATTTAGGCCAACTTTTAAAATGGATTTTTGCCTTCTTGTTTGTGCTATTGGACTCAAATTGTTGCAAAAACTAATCAAAGAGGTTTGGTTGAATCTTTGATTAAGTAATTGTTTTTGGAGGAGGCTTTGGATGCACAGCACACTCTGGAAGTGTATAAATGTACACAAGTAACACAAAGCCAGCGTGGTTTGTTGTTGGAAATGTGGTCAACCAGTGACAGAGTGTGAAAACAGGTCGGGATTCCCCAGCCCTCTCTTTAGGCACTGATGTGCTCTGTGATGTTAAGCCAGTTACTGTAGCAGTGCTTGACCGTTTATTTTGCATTTAAGCCATGGGTGTGAGTCATTAATGTGAGGTTCTGAATGCATTCAATGCTTTGGATGCCTTAAGGCTGCTCTTCCTGTTGAAGGGAGAAGCACAAGCTCTTGCTTGGATGTGTTCTGGTGTTGGGTAGCACCCTTAGGGATGCTTTGCAGCTCCTATCTGAATCCAGGGTTTATTTGGGCAGTGAGATAAACCTCTGCTCTGCCCAAACTGGGTAAGTCCAGAGTCTGTGACAGAGCAGCTCTGCCCAGAGCTGTTGCTGAGCCATGTATCACTAGAACAAGTAGTCTTGGAAATGATGTAAAACAAAGCCCAGGACAAGTGTGAATGCCACTAATGCTACTCAAAATAATCAGTGTTTAACGTGGCCTTTGGAGAACAGAGATTGGCACACCAGTCTACTCACCTTTTCAGACACAGCAGACAGTCAAACTCATTCTTTTGCTTGTTCATTTGTGGAAACAGCTGTAGGGCTTATGTTTTTCTTCTTCAGCTACAACAGCTGTGAGTTAACATATGCTTGAGGCATTCCTAAAAGCTCTAACAGATTAGCTGAGATGGATCTTTGAGCAGTCAGCATCAAGGCATGATCAGATAAAAATCTGTATCTGAAACATACTGGTAAAAGTTAATGTTGATCAGAACAAGAGCAAGTATTGGGTGAGCTTTGATTCTTGAAGAATAAAGATGTGTGTAGACATTAAATAACAAGGAGACGAGTTAGATGAAGGGTTTTCTCCATTATGGTTTAAAATCAAATTAAGGCATTTTAAGATCAAAGGTTGTATTCTGTCCTCTGCAATTGAAATGTCGGTTTGTCTTCTTGAAAAATTGGTGAAAAGATTGACTTCAGAATTTCTGAATGAAACAAAGGAGTGGAATCTTATGAGGGTATTGCTGCAGTGTCATAAAAATGGTTGGACAGTGTTCTCTCTGAAATCCTCTTGCTCAATGCTCTTGGGCTGCAGGGCAGCTCTCTCTTGCAGCTGGGCAATGGTGTGAATTTAATGGATCCAAGCTTCCAGCAGAAACTGGAGGGTGAGAAGGAGCTGCTTCGCCGGGCAATACAGAAAGAACTGAAGATTAAAGAGGGAGCAGAAAACCTGCGCAAAGCGACAACAGACAGAAAGAATCTTGTTCACATCGAGCACGTGCTGAAATCTTCCAACCGAAAACTGGAGCAGCTGCATTGGGAACTTCAGGAGCTGAATGCAAGGATTGTGATAACAGACAAAGAGGAGACTATGACAGGTAGGTCTTGGGTCACAATTGACTGGAACATTCTGTTAGAGTGCTTCAATCTGTAGCGATATTTAATTGATTTAGTCTTCTACTGAGGGCTCAAGAGTAGTGAGAGCCTCTTGGTATTTAGCTGATGAAATGATCTGTGGTATAAAAAGTGCAGAATGGTGCTATAAAGGTGAAAGGAAATGTAGGGAGAAAACTAGCTGAAGTGGTGGGCGTGGGCAATATTCAGGAATAGATTGTAGGTGGAATTGAAGAGATTTGAATACAGTTTCTGGGCAGTTGAACATCCAAGTATTTTATAGGATGAATGAGTATAAAATTGGAAGAGTGCTTGTTAGTACAGGTTCATTGATAAATTAAGAAATATTTAAAGATATGAGCTTGAGCTTAATTTGAAAGTGTTTCCCAGCCAGTTTTGTAGATGGGACCTTTTTGTACGTTATTTTATAGCCTAACTTTCCTTTGCAGAGTCACCTGTCTATAACCCAGTGAAATGAAACAAGACAAGATGACTAATAGTATTGATTGTGTTGTTTGTGCAGATGGATCTGTATCTCCAGATCCCTGTCTCTGGGAAAGAAACCCAGACCCCATGGCAAGGAAGGTTGAAGCTTTGAAAAAGCAGCTGCACGTTGAAATGAAAGTGAAACAAGGAGCTGAGAACATGATCCAAATGTATTCAACATCCAAGGTAAGCAGGAATAAAGAGCCATTTGGGAGCATGGATTACTGGATCAAAATTTGTATTTTAAGTCTATACACAAATCTCTCTCTGATAATTGGTGTGGGAGAGAAATTAATATGCAAAGCTTGCTTGCCTGAATCCTAGATGTGTACTTTGAATCTCAGCATAATGACAGCATGTAAGGGTGTATGAGAGGTACATTAGGTCACTGATGAGTAAAGAAAGCTAAGAAAGCATTGCTGTTGTAACTGAGTTAGTTGGTGTGATGTTTTGATATCACTGAGTTGTTTAGGATAAAGCACTGTATGTGGTATCTCTTTATGTGAGAAAAATTTTCAGAGGTTTACTGGATTCATATTCATCTCATGTTTTGAGTTTGGCATAATCGTATTTAAAAGTCAAAAGATGATTTAAAACATTTCAAATTCAAGCTTATTATGAAGCTTAATTCAATAGGACCAGCAGTGTAAGAGGGCTGTGGTATTTTCATATCACAGCTCACAGAGCACCGTAAGCGCAGTTCACCAGGGAACAAGAAGTCTCAGTGACTGCAGGGTTTGCTATTAACTGGGCACGTCCTTGACCTGTCCTTTCCCTCTGCAAATGGAGATCGTGATCTCAGAGTCCTTGATCCTCAGTGGTGCCTCCTTTGCATAACCACTTGTGTATTCCCTTTCAGAGTCAGTTATGACCCTTCGTGCAAGCACCACCTCACCCTCATAGGTGAGCACATCATCATCACCCATTTTTAGTGATCGTGGTTCTCTCTCTGCATCTGATTCCTTTTGGCAGGAGCGGAAGCTGTTGGCTACAGCTCAGCAGATGCTTCAGGACAGCAAGACAAAGATTGAAATAATCCGCATGCACATTGTGAAAGTATCTCAGTCAGCAGGAGGCGTGGAAGATACAGTGGATCCAGCAGGTAACACGCTCCAAGTAACTGACACAGCCCACAGCAGATGCAGACAGAGCCCTAACTAAGACCCACAGTACTTGGTACTTGGTTGGTTTTCATCCTTGCCATGTTTTACCTCCCAAATGGGCAGTGAGGATGGGGAGCACCATCAGTGCTTTGGAGCTGCGGATCGAGGAGCTGAGGCACCACCTGCGCATTGAAGCCGCTGTAGCGGAGGGGGCAAAAAATGTGCTGAAGATCCTGGGGGGCAGTCGGGTACAGGATCGCAAGTTTTTGGCTGAGGTAAGCAGACATTGCTCAGGCCTTCTGGAGAGGGTGGTTTCATGCCCCCACATTAGTGATTTAGCATGAATGAGCAGGGTTAACTAAGTTACTAATTTAGGAATTTCCTGTCTCTCTGTTGAGACAGACTGGGATCACTTTCCCTTCTAGGAATAGTGTTCCTTGCTGTGGTGAAATTTCCCAGGAACATCAGAAGTGACACTGGTGGGGGTTCAAGCTCTGTGGGAAAATATTTTGTCTTTGTCCTGTATTAGCAAGGTGTTGTCTTTTTGGTTTTTTTCTAAGCTTACTCTAGTTCATAATACCCGGTCTGAGGTTCTACATGGAAAATTTCTGCCCGCTTTCTGTTTCCCTTCACACTGGTAGGCTCAGAGTCGTTTGCAAGAGTCCTCTCAGAAGATTGATTTGCTTCGCTTCTCCCTGGAACGTCAGCTCAGTGAGCTTTCTCCTGATCACCCAAAAAGAGCCCTCATCAAACAGGAACTAGTAAACACTTCCTCCCTGGGAGCCCGGCATGGCAGCATCCAACCCACTTCAGTCATCAAACCTACAGCCCTTACAGGTAAAGGGATCCTGCATGACATGTTGTTCTGAGGAGGACAGAGAGAAAAATGAATTATTTTTCTTCTCGTTGTTGTTATATGCACATTGAATTTTCTAGGAGCTCGACTTCTGTCTTCTAGGTCAGGCAGAGCTTTCTGAGCACAGAGATTTGCAGTCTATTAATCTGGAGTCAGTTAAACTGTTAACCAAGAAATCATGAATCTGAGAAATTCTGGAATCACTTTGAGGTCAGACTGACTGGAATCACTTTATCTTTTACATAATAATATTCTTTATTCTCCTAAAATTCCTCAGGAACACTGGAAGTGAGACTGATGGGGTGTCAGGATCTACTGGAAAACGTTCCAGGACGTTCCCGAATGACAAGTTCTTCTCCCATCTGTGGCAGCCCAAGTGATTTGAGATCTCTTTCCCGGACACGCGTTGGCCTGGGCATCCATGGCCGTGGTGTTGCAGGGAAATTCCGGAATGAAGAGCCATGTAGTGAGTACAGGGTTCCCTGTGACCTGCTGGTGGCATATCAGAGCAAGAGGGCTTCTCACTGGGTCGGCCTGGTACGAGTGCCCTTATAAGAAACGTGATTTCTGCAAAACTAAGAGAGAGAATGAATTGCATTATGCCTGGTCCTCCTAGGACTCTCCTGGAAATTGGTTGGGATGTCCACCTTCAGCATGAGAGGTTTTCTTTGGTAAAACATTATAATCCATGTTTCCTCCTTTGTCCAGATGAGGTCCTTGCTGTGCTCAAAGTGGACAATAAAGTGGTTGGCCAAACAAACTGGGGACCAGTGAATAACCAGGCGTGGGACCAGAGCTTTGCTATTGAGCTGGACCGGGTAAGTCTGCCTCAGACTCATGTGGTGTTTGTTTTTCCATTTAACCTTACTTGATTTGCTTGTTTAACTGCCATTCCACTTAGCTCAACCCCGTGTTGCTGCTGTCCCCATGTCCTTTGATTTGCCAGTTAGCTCAGCTTTCTCCTTAAGGCAGAGCATCTCTGCCAGAGATTCAGCTTGAACAGCATCTGCTGTCCTTCTCTCCTTATCTGGTCGGTTTTATTTCATCTTATCAGCAAAGTGGCTCTTAGGGATTTCTAAATGGGGAGCCAAGACCAAGAGGGTCTGTAGCTAAGAAGATCTAAAAACATCAAAAGCAGGAAACAAAATCACTGAAGAAGTTTTTTATGCATACTCTTTAGTTTACTGATTTTATTTATTTTACAAATACACGTGCCATTTCCAGAGCATGGAGCAATATGTAATTATTCTGCCTTTGTTTTCTCCTCCACCATTCACCCACCCCACCAGTCTCGTGAGCTAGAAATTGCAATTTATTGGAGAGATTGGAGAGAACTCTGTGCAGTGAAGTTTTTACGTTTGGATGATTTTCTTGATAATGAACGTCATGGGATGTGCCTCTCACTGGAGCCCCAAGGAATGCTTTTTGCAGAGGTATAAATGTAAGCTTTGTTTCTTTTTCAGAGAATTCTGTCTGTTTAGGGTGTCTGCCCTGAAAGCAGTTGCTCAGCCCAGAATACAAGGAATGGAAGGAGCAATAATCTAGAAGGATAGAATGATACCTGAAACCCTCTTCTTACATCAATAGCCCATATAAGAATAAGGAAGAACATGATAGAATAGATGTGCACATGCCATAGCCTGGAGGGACTCTTCAGCTGCTCCACTGTAATTATGTGTGTGTGCTGTGAAATCTGTTCATTTTTATTTGCTTTCATTATGAGTCATTGGTGGCACTTTAATTAAACATATGGCTTAATGGTCAGGATTGAATCACAGAGACTGTAGAATCAGAGATCCAAACTCCCTCTGGCTATGCTTATTTTATCATCTTTCTGAAGCTAATAATAGTTTGAACTACCATCAGTGTAGAGATCATCTCGATAATCCCTTTAAAGCCACAGTATTTTCTCCTTTGTGTTGTGATGAAAGTTCCTGTGGTTATCATTCCAAAGTAGGATCTGAACCTCATGTACCAAAGTTTGCCTCCTCTCCCTGCCTTCTTGTTTTTTGTGGTTGGTTTATGGTGTTTGGTTTGGTTTTTTTCTGTTTTTACTTCTGTGCCATGAACTACTCTGTCTATTATCCTACAAATGGGTGTGTTCTTTATGCATGGCTTCCCAAATTAGATAAAGTTTTTGGGAGATAGAAATTGGTCTTAATTCTGGGGGTTTTCTGAATTTCAGGTAGGAGATAATTCCGATCTCTAAACCCACAAGTGAAGTAACAGCTGATTAGAGGGTGAATCGGGAATAACCGAGTCTGGAGTCTGGGAGTGACTTGAGACTTACCAAACAGATAGGAATGGAGATTTTGATGAGAAAACAGGCATGTGTGAAAATTTGGGTTTACTATTTAAATGGAGAATCTTGACAAATCCCTTTTGATTCTCTGACAGGTGATGTTCTGTAATCCTGTCATTGAGAGGAAGCCAAAACTGCAGCGACAGAAGCGCATTTTCCCCAAGCAGAAAGGTGAGGTGCTGGAGAAGTGACTGTCCAGGGTGAGAGCAGGGGTTTGCACAAGCAGGTTCTGCTGTCCTACTCAATCTGAGAGATGATAAAACTCTTGCTAATTACTGTGTATGTGGAAGTTTATTCAGTCACATGAAGTGCAGGCAGTCTGGCTGCAGCACCATCTGTAATGTAGTATTGTCATGGTGCTGCTACTCACAATTAACATTGCTAGGAGGATTTAATTGCTAGTTATTTAACAGACTACTTAGCTCTGGGGCCTCCAGCAAAAGAAGGACATGGACCTCTTGGAGCAGGGAGGGTCACCAAAATGCTCAGAGGGCTGGAGCACCTCTGCTCTGGACACAAGCTGAGGGAATTGGGGCTGTTCAGCTCAGAGAAGGCTCTTGGGAGACCTTGGAGCCCTCCCAGTGCCTTAACGAGGCTCCAAGAAAGCTGGAGAGGGACTTTGGCCAAAGGTCTGGAGTGACAGGAGAAAGGGAGAATGGCTTCCCACTGACAGGGCAGGATTAGATAGGATATTGGGAAGGAATTGTTCCCTGTGAGGGTGGTGAGGCACAGGTTAATCATTAATCTTTATTCCCTGGAGAAAAGCCCCTTCTCCCAAGGATGAGCTACCCTTTTGGGGTAACTCACAGGTGTTTGGTTGAAAACTAGAGTTTAACACTGTGTGAGACTGTAATTTGTGTGTTATAATCTTACTGGTGGTTTGACTCTGACTCTTCCAGGGAAGGAATTTCTCAGAGCTCCTCAGATGAACATGAATGTTGCAGCTTGGGGTCGCCTGATGATGAGTTTCCTCCCTCCCTGCAGTTCCATCAGCACTCTGAGTCCCCCACTTCATGATCCCAGTCACACAGATTTTCCTCCAGTTTCCCCACAAAGTCATGGTGATTCAGAGTCCAAATTGAGTAGGTAAGTGATGTCCTGAGTGTTTTGTAACACTCTGGAATTGGTGTAGGGTAGATCTTAAAACTCTGTTGCACCTTACTGAGGTGAAGATACTGATGAGAAAAATGTATCTTGTCTAAAAAAAAAAAGATGTACAGTTTCTGTGCTTTAAAGGAAAGAAAATTCCATTCATTAAATGTCTTCACCAGTACAGTAACTGATCTGTGCAAGGTCACCAGGTGATTGTTGTGATAAAAATGCACTCTGCTTTTGTGATGTAGCACTCAGAAGGGACATAGCTGAGATTTTGAATGTGCTATAGAAGAAAAATTCCCCCCAAATAAATTTTTTAATTGAATCAGTTATTCTCTAAAGAGATTTTTCTCACTGATGCACAGGACCTAGGAAAGAAAAACAAATTAACTGAGTTATTATGTTGCTATTAAAATCAAGATTTCTTTAAATTCTTGACTTATTTTTACATACTTGTGTTTCATTAATTTTATAGCATCAGAGAGCCAGTGTTAGAATGTGAGTCTAACAACTTTTAATTAATTTAGGGGAGAATATGTTTTGTTGGTACTTTACAGACTTAGGGTGTGAGTCAGGGAGTCCTGTTGTTAGTGATTTGGACTGAACTAGCACAGGCAGAGATGATGCAGAGGTGTCTGTGTACAATGCTCTGCCCTAGAGCAAAATCTCCTTCAATTCTCTCTTGCAAATGCAGTGACTTCCCTGTGGCTAAGCTTACCTTTGCTGATGAAGCACCACCCAAGCCTCCACGCCTGTTTCTGGTGGCCAACTCCAAGGAGTCAACGCCATCTCCTGCAGATTCTCCGGTAACCATCTGGGCTATTTGGGAATGTTGTCTTTGCTGGTTGGTGTTCTTTCAAGGTCCTGTTCTTCTTATTTTTGTATTGCTGAAGAAATTTGCTATACTTTAGGCAGGTGCCTCATTAGCTGGCTGATCTCCAAGAATTCAGAATTTTGGCATGGAGTCTTCAAAAAGAGTTGCATTTTTCCCACCCCTTCTCTTTTTTAAAAATTTTAACTTGCTTTTCTTGGAGAAGCAAAATGGGAGGTAGGTCAGCCTTGGGAGTTCAGGGCAGTAGTACAGAACAGACTGCACAGAGAAAGCAGGGAAGGAAGGTCAGCAGGCTTTCAGGAGCAAATGAGGTTCTTTGTCATTAAAGAAACTGGGCAAAACCAAGAGCAGTTCTACTTTTCTGACAGGACAGAGCAGGAAAATTGCTTTGAGCAGTAAGATGATCTGTTCTACCACATTTTACCCTTTCTCATTTGGCTTTTGTGATAGAGGAAACTGCGTTCTTTGATCGTTGTGACTCTTGACATGACATGCCATTTTTTTAGGAAGTAAATGTTCTATCCTAGACCTTTAAAAGTGTTTCTTTTAAAATATTTGACCCTATAAAATTATTGTAAATTGGAATAGTTTTGTGTGCTCATAGATAATCTGTTTTTTGCTACTTACCTCCAAGCAGAGGCAATGACCATCTGCAAGAACATGTCTGTGGTCATGCTGGATCCTGACAAAGGAGAAAAATTGGATGTGGGTGTTCAGGTCAGACTTGGTGATTTCAGAGAATGACCCACTGTATTTTTTCTTTCTCCTCCTAGTGCCTGAAGAGGCTACATGTTGAGGAGAAGCCTTGCAGCTCTCCTGTAACAAGATTTCCAATCCCAGCGTCTCCAAGGTAACTGGATATCATGGGCTGTCTCAGGTCACAGATTAAAGAGTTACTGGGCTCAAATTTTTGAACATGAAGTCTAAAATTCTGCTCAAGATGTGCTGTGGTTTCCCAGCAGCAAATTCTTAATGCTGAGTGTGGACAATACAATGAAAAATCTGCTCTGAGCTTCACTTGTCTAAATGTCTGCCATGTCTTATCTGTTCATTAACTCAAATAGTGAGCCTCTTGGTAGGCTGTGCACTGCAGTGTAAGAGGTGATTTAGTAGAAGGTAAAGTCATTTAGCTGTCTTCAAGGGCTTTCTTGTATTTGAAGTGCTGTGGTGAAGTATATTTAGATGTGTCTGTGTGCTAAGTAATACATTCCAGAACTACTTTTTGCTATACAGAGCTTCTTCCCTTGACACAAACACACAATCCTTTGTTATTTGCTCATGCATCTCTTTGGTGCTGTCTCTTCTGTTTTTCTGCAGGAAAAGGACAATTCAGCTTGAAGATTTTCACTGCATTGCTATGTTGGGCCGTGGCCACTTTGGGAAGGTAGTGGAGCAGTACAGTGTGGAGGAGGGCAGTGGTTGTGACAGTGGGGCTCTGCCTGGGAGTCTGAATAGACACATTGCACTACAGGAGAGATCTGTTGCAGTGCACATAGGGAACAACAAACCCAGCCCAGCCACACAAGCAGCTGGTAACTGTTCTTAACAGTCAAAATTCCTGAGGATTTGTGACTTCAAAGTCTGGAGAAAGCTGTCCTAAGAGTGCTGAGTCAAAGCACACCATTACCATTCCTTTCATGAGGATCACTAGTGGAAGAGCTCCATTCCCAAAACTGTGCGTAGCTCCCTCTGTGAGAACTCTGAGGTGCTCCTAAAGCTCTGGGCCAGCTGTGATAGTGCTGTGTGGGAGAAGGACATAACTGACACCAGCATCCTTCTGGGCTGCTGCAGCACAAGGAGCAAAACACAAGTGCTCTGTTTTTCAAGTTCCTTGAGTTTGGTTTTGAGGATGACTGTCTGGAGTGGATGGAAATAGTGTCAATTTGAGTTAAAGTAATCTGATGAGGAAATATGAGATTGTTTGAAGTACAGCTTTTCTGTTGTCTTTCAGGTATTGCTGGCCCAATACAAGGCAACTGGGAAGCTGTATGCCATCAAAGCCTTGAAGAAAAAAGACATTATTAGGAGAGATGAAATTGATAGGTGAGCTTTGTTTAGAGATGGTACTATTGCCAGAGGCTACATTAGCACAACTGTAATCAAATGTTAGCAGGTATGGTGGGTACTGGCTGTGGTACTCTTAAGATTAAATGTGACCTTAAGACTTGGATAACTAAAATCAGAAATAAGGAAACTTAGAATGGTGTCTAACTTCTGTAAGAATGACACCTGAAGAACACTCTAAAACTCAAGGTTTGGAAGTATATAAGATAAATATTATATTAGCCCTCACTTTTTATTTCTCTAACTTAAGATGTAAAGATTTCCTTCTTCGTCCTCTCTTTCTCCAAACAGGCTTTCTGCCGAGTCTGTTTAACACTGACGTTTTCATTCTTTGAATCCTGGCAGCTTGAACTGTGAGAAGCGAATATTTGAGGTGGTCAATTCTTCTGATCATCCATTCCTTGTGAACATGTTTGCATGTTTCCAGACCCCTCACCATGCCTGTTTTGTGATGGAATACACTCCAGGTGGGGATCTGATGATGCGCATACACGAAGACGTCTTTCCAGAGCATATGGCACAGTGAGTTAGAATTAGTCTTGTCTCCAGGCACTATAAATTTTTAACTTGAATCTCATATATTGCCTGATAACTATTTCTGTCTTTTAGGTTTTATACAGCCTGTGTAGTCTTGGGGCTCCAGTTCTTGCATGAGAAGAAAATTGTTTATAGGTAATGCAGCAGAGACTTGAGACAGTTCAGCAACTTGAAGCTTGATTTTTCCTGTAGCTGTGTCTGGAACTCACTCTCTTGCTGAGGTTTCTAATCTTTCTGCCTGTCTTTATTTTCCCTGTCACTATCAGCATGTTCATCGTGCTCACAGTAGAGAAAGTCACCTAGAAGCTATTCATCTGGCATGTTGCAGGTGATTAATCCTCTGTGACATGTCAATACATTCTGGGGGGCACCTGTAAGTCAATGCTTTCTTTTCACTGGGATAGTCAAGTAATTTGTCATGCTGTTGTGGGAGCTCTTTTCCAGATGAATAAGCCTCACCCAGCTCCAAGCTGCTTGGTGAGCCTTTAATTTAGGGGAAAATATCAATCAGTTAAGGGAAATCTTCCAAATAATGCATGATTAAACCAAATGTAGACTTTACTCAATCTAGATTTTATTCTCTTTATTAACATCCACTTTCTGTCTCTTGCAAAAAAAACCCATATTGGGTGGCAATCCTCAGTCTTCATCTCCTGTTTTCTTTCATCTCCTTTGCATGCAGGGACCTCAAATTGGATAATCTCCTTTTAGATGCTGAAGGATTTGTGAAGATTGCAGATTTTGGATTGTGTAAGGAAGGTGAGTAACTGGAGAAGCTGAAATTGAGTCATCAGGATCAGTTTAGAATCTGGGCTTTAGTAGGTGTTTGTGTGTAACTTGTATTAATCCCCATTGAAAAAATTAAAATCAAGAAAGCCGAACAACAAAACACCCCTCACCTATCTGGCAGTGATGAATTTGGGAAGAATACCTTGTTGTGTAATCTTCAAGAGACTTATGAAAGCATTTAAAATGTGCTTGTTTGCTCAAAGGAGCCAGAATATAGGATAATATAAAATATGTACATGAGTAAATGAGCAGTGGAACATGCAGGAAGTTCCCTTGGGTTTGCTGTTTATTTAAGCATTGTCTGTATATTTATTATTTGGAGTCGTTGAGGGCCTCAGGTTTCACATTTCTCACTGGTAATTCCCCTTCCCCAAGTGACAAACTACAGCTTTCAGGAGGTGAGGCTGCATTAGATCCATTCAGTAACTTGTGCTGGATTTTACCAAAGTGTCCTTTTCCTACAGGAATAGGTTTTGGAGACAGGACCAACACCTTCTGTGGCACCCCTGAGTTTCTGGCCCCAGAAGTGCTGACAGACATCTCGTACACGCGGGCAGTGGACTGGTGGGGCCTGGGTGTGCTCATTTATGAGATGCTTGTTGGTGAGGTAAGGCCAGCTTCCCTCAGGGGATCTCACTAACCAGGCTTGGGTACCTGACCACCTGAGGTAAAAGCTTGCTAAGTGTAGCCAACTATGTATTAGTACTTCAGTTCCATTTTTCTCATTCGTAGTGCTTGACAAACAGTAATTAATCCATACAACTCCCTGCTATTCTCATGCCTATTTAATAGTGAGGAATGGGTGCTGTGTGGATTGAATAATAGAATGTCCCAATTGCAGTCACCATTCCCTGGAGATGATGAGGAGGAAGTCTTTGACAGCATTGTCAATGATGAAGTCCGGTATCCGCGATTCCTTTCGACTGAAGCACTTTCCATAATCCGTAAGGTAAAGGGCTGATGGGTCTCTGGGAGCCTGAGGGATTTGCATTTACTGTGTTAGTGGATCCAGAGGGACTTGATTAGGATTGTATAGCATTTGTGTGTGTAATCTGAAGCTGCCTACGTGGGCTAAGGAAATACTTAAAATTTGCACGTATTTTCCCTTCCTTCTCTTTACATAAATGCAATTCTTCTGTGTAAGGATGACTAAGCAGGCTGCTTACTGTTCTTGCTAAATCTGGCACAGAGAGATTTTGATTCAAGGGCAGGAATGTCAGAGCCATTCAGTGGAGATGGCTGGAGTCAGTTTTTGAATGTGACCCCCATAGTCACAGGTGTACAATTAAGCTGAGATGCTCCATGCAGTTTATGGCAGGTATCTTATTGCTGTTGGCAAATTGTTTACAAGGAACTAGGTCTGAGTTATTCCTGGCAGATGATGTCCTTGGTGCAAAGTGAGAATGATAAAACACAGAGGGATCAGTCTACCTCCCTTCTTTTGTTTTTCTCTCTGGAACATTATTTCTGTCCATCCTTGTTTCTCATTGTTTAATTTTGAATTGATATTTCTGCAGCTGCTTCGGAAATGTCCAGAGCGTAGACTGGGGGCAGGGGAAAAAGATGCAGAAGAGATTAAAATTCAGCCCTTTTTTAAGGTAGGAACTTGGTTTATACCTCTCCCTTATTTCTTGTGTTTGAGCAGAGATTGATTTGCTTTCTGTTGGTATTGAGGCTTATTTCCCTTTGTTAGCAGGGAGATCTTAGTGATAGTTTCTGTTGCACCTGATTGCTCCATTCAGGAATATGTGTTTCAAGTCTTGCTTGAAATTACATCCCCCAAGTCTGTTTTCTGGGATCTTTATGCTCCAAGAGCCAGTTTATTTCTGATCATGCTGCTTCTATGTACAAATATACTTAACTTTAGAGACATGAACGAATATTCCTTTTAAAATCAAACTGCAGCATCAAAGATGTTATCTAGTAATGACAGTGATTGTCAGTCAGTCTGTTTAATCACTGCATTTGCAGGATACACGACTTAAGAGAAATGGAGGTTAAATTGCTTTGTGTCAGTTCTGTATCTGTTCCAGGCAAAGGTGTTGCCATCCCTCCTCATTATTACTCATCTGCCCAAAAGTTTTTAGCCTTATAGCCTTGTCTGGCTTTGCACTGGAGCAAGAAAAGAACTTGGATGTCAGCAGAAATTGCTGGGATCCACAGATCCAGCTGGCCACACCTGAGCTAAATACAGTTGTAGCTGTAAAATACACTGCATGGAATCTCTGCACTACCTCCTTTGCTGTTTGTTTTGGGCCTTTTTTCAGTTCTCTCTTTTTTTTAAATTCGTAGAAATAAGATATGTTGCAAATGATCCATAAGGGAGGCTGCAATTCTCCCTCTGACTTTCACACTTCATAAATAATCTTTGTGTCAATCTGTTGCCTTCCTTTTTCTTGCAGGGAATTGATTGGGATGCCTTGTTTGCCAGGAGGCTGAAGCCCCCCTTTGTGCCCACATTACGAGATCCAACTGACATCAGCAACTTTGATGAAGAGTTCACTTCCCAAAAGCCAATCCTTACTCCTCCTGAGGAGGTTTCTCTGCTAACCCGTAAGGAGCAGACTGTCTTCAAGGACTTTGACTTTGTTTCCAGACACCTTTTAGATGTGTGATTCCTGAGTTACAAAAACATGAAGAGGTTGTTACCACCTTGAGAGAGCATAGAGAAGACTTTGCAGGGCCAGTGGAAAAGCCAACAGGATTTGTAGTACAGGTAGTGCTGATGGCCCCAGGATAAGGTGCCCTGCAAGCTGAATTAACCTGCTGTGGGTTTTCCAGCCTCATTTCTTGGAAGGATCCTGGATGTCAATTACCTTTAAGGAATAATTAACACTTGACTGGGTATATCTTCTTCTGTCATTGAATGTAGATGAGATTTGGAATTTAAGCTGGACTTGATGAAATCAAATCATCTCTGCAACCCAGGTTACTCTTTGCAAAAAGCCTAAGTAGTGTGACTTTTTAAAGTTGTAGCATAGCAGGGGAATGGCTGCTTCTGATTTTCTAGAGATGCAGCATTCCCTCCTGGTAATGGTTTTATGCCATTTCCCACCCATAAAAATGTGTATGCCAGATAAGGAATGGATTTTAACACTACCAAGACAATGATGTTTGATAATGATCTAAGTGATTTATCGGAAGGAAGATGAATCTTTCTATTTAAGGATGCCAACTCTTAGCTATTTTTTTTAATGATATCAAACTCCACAGCTTTGCACATGGTATTTTTCTTTTTTGAAAATAAAGTTAACTTTCCGTATAATAAATATTCAGCTTTTCATCTCCTTTTGTGTCAGCTGAATGTTTCAGATCAGGGCTAACCAAAATGTTCAACAGGCAGGACTTTAGTTTTCTCCATAAATGCCAGTAGTAATAGTTTCTTTTTTTCCTTCCTTCTCACTCAGGTTGTCTGTGTATATATTGCACGGTGTCATCAGCTGTCAGATACCAATGACTGCAGTCAGGTTATCTCTCCACAGATTTTATCAGTGTGTACATCCTCTGTAATTTTTGGGGACAGCTAAGTAATGACAGTCAGTACTGGAAAATCAGTGAGTTAAAGGTGATTTCACTGCCTTGCACTCTATCTTATAATTATACTTGATAAGATACATTTTCATGTCTTAAATTCATAATGTTAGCTCATTGGGCAAAAAGGGAAGGGTTTTTAGAGAGAAGGCATCTGATGCAAACAAAGACACAATCATTGCTCTTTCAGTTTGTCTTCACCAGAGAGAGACAGGAGTGGGACTAAGGCAGCTGTGCTGTAGCTGGAGACAAGGATCTAGGGAATTGCTAAGCCAAGGCAGGTCTCAGTGCTTCAGGATTCAGTGAGGTAAGAGCTCTGCTTGTGCAAACCAGGGATATTTCACACTCAACCTCGATTTCCTATTTTCAGAGCCAAGTACAGCTGCATCTGAAAATTCTCATGTACAAAGATCCTTTCAACCTCCTGCTCACCCTGGCAGTGCACTGGCCTGTTAATGCAGGATACACATTTTCCTCACTCTTGTTTGAGTGGCAGTTGCTGTTGGCCCCTGTGATGTGTTTTGTGGCTTTAGTTCAAGGCCACTGTGCAGTGGGAGGTAGCACAGTGGATTGTTAGCACAAGGTTCTAGGTGAAACCTAGAACTTGGGTTCAAAGAGAGTCATAGAGAATTTAAAAATGCATATTTAATCTTTTATTTTATAATTTATGGTTGAGTAAAAAAAATTGTAAATTAACACCCAGATGTATTTTAAAGAAATACCAAACAGAGCAAAACTGCTTTGAGCTGTTGTACCTGCTGATAAACTTCCACTTGACTGATTCTGAAGAACCAGGAATTGCAATGTGACAGATGATCCACGCTTTAGCAGGTACCCCAGCAACACAAGCAAACTGCAAAATCCTTCTAAATGGTGTAGCAGCTTTACAAAAACAATCCTCAGCATTCTGATATCCCTCTGATGAAGTTTCTACCCTGAAAAAACCAGACTGTGCACAGATTACAAACTCTGGAGCTGGTCAAAAAAGGAATCTTCTGC
>VXBQ01016815.1:37946-61043 GCA_013400175.1 Phainopepla nitens | reverse complement strand
AAGATATTGAAGAGCACAGGGCCTTCGATGGAGCTCTATGGGTCCCCCACAGTTTCATCCCCCAGTCTCAGCCCTGATTTCTTCCCAGACCTGGAAACAAAGCTCCTTTTAGCTTGCTTTTTTGCAGACCCAGGGAATTCAGTTGAAAATTGGCTTAAGTATTTAAATTTACTGATTTTCTACCGTACTTTGATCGGCTTTTCATGGGTTCTGCTGGGGCCACCACTAATGAGAAGCTTCAGGTGTAAATCTAGGATGGTATTCAGAGTCAAGTTCTCATTTTGGTACTGTATAAGGCATCTGTTATGAATTCAGCACATGCAACCTCTTTCACTGATACTCAGAGAAATTATGGGATGTGAGTAGAAGACATACTACATACATGGTGTGAGCAAGCCAGTTTATATTCTCAATTACACTGTTATAAAAATAAGGTAGTTCATTATAATGATATGTATAAATGTTTTTGCGTTTTTCTTTAGCGTGATTGATCTAAGGCTTGGAAAGGCAACCTGTGGGTTTACAGAGCATTCACCGTTGATCCACTGAGTGGTGCTGTTGGCACATTCTGGTTGTACTGCAGCAGACTGTAGATGTTTCTTTAGACTGTTTAATTTAGCTGAGCTTTTGTCCAGGTGGCATCGTAACTAAGGATAGAATTTAAACAAAACACATTTCTTTTCCAGGCATTCAGCCTTTCTGAACAATAAGGGTTCTGTTCTAATGTCAATTCCATGTATCCAGATTAGTTTTTGTGTTTTCAGCCAGGTTCATGTCGTGTTATTGCTGTTTATAAGTGAAAACTAGTGTTTTTTGGGTCAGTGCAGGTCTGGAGAGCACTGTCTGTCCTTGTCACATATTTTGTCTTCAGTGTATGAAAAAGTGTGACCTGAGGGTTTTAGCTGTGGACTCTGCTGTCTGGAAAGGCTTCTGTCCGTGTGAGGCTCTGCATATAGGGGAGCCAAGTGGAGGAGCCAGGGTAACCTGTCTTGCCCACCAACTGACATGTGTGATATTTACTTCATGACAGTGCAGAAGCATAGTCCTGGGTCAAATTTCTCTACATTATGCCACCACATGCTTTTGTCTAAATTCTGCCATGACAGCTTAACTCTCTGACAAAAAAAGAATATTTTGATTCTGATGCCCATAAACTCTTGGCCTTTCTGAGGCACTTACCAGTAAATCCTGTTTTTACCGTTCTGTACCACACTAATAATTTACTCTTGCTCCTTTAAAATTTACTGTTGTATTGGTTATTGTGGAGAATTAACCTACCTTTACCTGGATGACTTATCAGCTGCAAATTCACAAGAATCAAGTTCTGTTTATCTTGTCACATAAAACAACCCTCAGGCCTTTTTTGCCCTTTCCTGCATTTCTCTTTTCTTTGACTCCTTGACTGTTAATTTCAGAAGGAAGAAAGTAACTGCTGCTTCACAAAACAGTATGTCCTGATTTTTCTTGGGTGTCACTGCTAAGTCTGGCTTGAATCTCCCCTAATTACACAATAAAAATGTAAGTCCAGACTTTTTTGTCATAATTATTAAGTAGAATTTCAGCCAGTTTGTGTTTGAGATCTCAATTGATGTGGCCAGTTCTACGAGAATCACTCTGACCTGGTTTTTAATCAGTGCTCTCCCAGCTGACTTAAAATATTTACAAGATATTTGTGTAAATGTATTCTGAGGGACACTTGATATATTTTATCAAAAAATTAATTGCTATTCTAGAATGGATAAAAGATTTCTAATGGCTTAAAAACCTATGCAAGCTGAAACAAGAAGACTACATCTGAGGACAGAGTTAACCCTTGTTTGAGAAATTTGGAGCAAATTCTATGCAGAGGGTCTTTATTTCTTTGCAGAGAAAATGCTTATTATATGTCTTTGTGAAAGACTATTATGTATTAAGGCTGCAGAGAGAATATTGCAAAACATTGATGAAAATAGAACACTTTATCAATGGAACACTTGATTAAGGTGGACCATGAGTCTGGTGATTTCTTATCTCTGCATCAGCATATACAAGGTCTAATTTAATGAAAGCTGACTGTCAGTTTTTTCTTTGCTTAAACTTATTTTGAGATGTACTTCAGTATCTAATTCTTCACTGTTTTACTTATGTATTTTAAATTTTGTATCACAAATTTCATTAAAATATACAAACTTTGCCAGTGGCAGGTTGTGAAAAACCTTTATTTGAAAGAGTAATTTCTTCAGCTACACAATACTTCCAATATGACTACCACTGTTCTCTGAGATGCTGTTTTCATTTGCCAGAAAGTTCACATCTTGAAGATAAATATTCTGTGTTATGTATCTGGTTGGGGCTGATATGTTTCTAAAGTTTAAGCTCAAGTAGTTCTGCTTTTTCTGGGAATATGTACCAGAGTATAAACATTCTTTGTTGATTTTGAGAAGACCTGCATGCTTTGTAGAAAAGTTGTTGATGTGGCAGGCAGATTGCTCTTTTGCCAGATGGTGCTTTCTCTAGCCCTGATCTGGTCAGGTTGTACCTTTGAAAAAACTTGATTTATGCGTGCTCAATAAAATCTTTTTTGGAACCCTGAGACAAATTTTGCTCGAAGATCTCCACTTGCACTGGGGTTCTGTATCCTCTGTCACACCTTTCCATCTGCCCATACTGTATACCAGTATGAGGCCCATAGAATAGCAAGAGCATACTTACTTCCAAGATGAACATTTTTCAGTACTTGCCCTCACTTGGGTAGGTAGAGGGCCTCTTCCAGATTAGATGCTAGAACATTTAGTCAGGATAGCTCTCGTCACTATCAGGGCAAAGCAGCATAATGACCTTGTTGAAGAACCATCACCTCAGGTAGAAAATGCTTTCTGCCAGAATTTGAGAGTTAAATGTGGAATTTCCAATCTATGCTTTACTCCATGGCCAGAAAATTACTTGGAAATACACTGGCAAAATATGTTTCATATTTTCTTTCATTGGCTTGTGTAGTTAAAGGTCAACAACTAACATTCATAAGCAGGGGCTCTTTTAGCCCCAAATAAGAATCCATATGGTTTGGAATTTCTATTTTTGCGGCAAAGGAGAAAAGTTAATAACATTACAAGAAATGTAATACTCCAAAGTTAAGCATTCCACTCTCCCAGGTTTGTGATCTGCAGTCATTCCTCCTCTTGCTTTATTTTCTATGACTCCCCCAGATCGTACAACAAATAATTCAGGGATTCTGGAGACAGCAGCCTTATTTGCTGGATAGCTTTCCTGCTTTCCCAAACTGTCTATTCTGTACTCAGAATTTTGCAGAGGCCATTTGGAAAAACAGACTATACTCACATGCTTAAAAACAGTAGAGTAGCATCTGCACAAAGGGGACAAGTTTCAACAACCTTAGTATTCTTACCTTCTATCTGAAGATTTTAAACTTCAGAATGTTTGGATTTCTTAGTTTAATGTAACTTCCTAGATGCTGAAAAGGTTCTAAGATTAACTGAAGAAAGCCAAAATACTGATGCAGGAGTAATCTTACATCATTTGAAGTGGAAATAAACCAGATATCAGAACTGGGGGAATAGTAATGTAAACAGATTTCTCCCTTTAAATATTTATTCAATTTCCTTTAAATTAAATTTTGTTTTCATTCCCCAGAGTTATAATTAATGAAGAACTGGTGAGCTGCGGTTGTATAGAAAGGCATGGGCTTAATTTTTTTAAGTACTTAGTTTAGAAAATGACCAGTGTAAAAAAGTGTGTATCTGTTTAGTTCAAGTAACAAGAAGGCATCGGACACTGGCCAGTTCCTGGAAGTTTGGGGCTGTGATCTTTGCAGGCAGAGCTCCATTGACTCCCCCGAATAAGCCCGAACACTCTCCAACTATTTTTACTTTATTTTCTCTCAAAATGGAATTTGGCATGCCTGCTTCTCTGATCCTGCGGTGCCCTGACACATACTGGTGCAAAGCCCAAGGACTGCAGGTGGGGACCATTGTACATAGCCATGCAGAGTCAAATAATGACAGCAATTCTCTGCTAGCAGTTGTTGCACATCCTAATTTTGTGGTCAACTCTTGAATTGGGTAAGTGTATCTATGACTGTGTTTCATGTACTTTTTTAACAAAGAAGTAAAGAAAGGGAACTACTTCCTGGCCTTCAAAATATTCTCCTTCCCTACTCCTGAACACTAGCTAGAATCAATGAGAGCATCTTCAGAAACATTTAATCTATTCAGCATTTACGCTTTGTTATTAGCGAATGGCTAAATTCACATGCCCACCAGTATTCTTTGTAATACTAATAAGCGGAATTAGAGAGAGTCTGAAGTTTTGCAGTGTGAAACTCATGGTTTAGGGTCTGCCTCTTAAAGAAAAGAGCTCCATGGTCTTTTCTTCCTTGTGTGTCTTTTCTGTCTCTCAGGTTCTTCTGAGGCATCATTAACACTACATATTAGCCAGGTGACGTTTGTCTGAAAACAGAATCCTTTTGGGAAAATGCGTATTTTTGCCTAGGTTGAGACAGACAGTAGAGAAGTAGTTGGAGATTAGCCTGTTTTACTTTATACTTTATCCCAAAATGTTTTTTTTTAATTTTTTTTAATGACTTTGTGTAAGTATTAACATTTGCTTTGGAAATTTAGTAACCTTCTGTGAAGATATAGGGCAATCTTCCATATATTCTGTTTCGATGTTTCCAAAAGGATGTGACTAGTTATGTGTCAGGATAGATTCACCTCACAGTATCCATTGCTTTTCTATGTGGCAATCTGGACCTTCTGTATTCTGAATTTGTGTGACACTATTGTGAAAGCAGGCAGTGTCACTGTCATGCACCATTTCAGAAGTCTCTTCTGGGGTAGGACAAGCAGCCTTGGAGATGCACTGGGGAAGCAGTAATGTAGTGTGATATGGATCACACTTTGTAGAAGCCAGAAGCCCTTTATTTTAGTGAAGGTGGAAATGTCTCTGAAAATGTCTAGAACGGAATTGAGACAGTATTTATTTTCTGAAGAATGTATAAAAGCATGGAGTTGTCTTTAGAGGTTGATAGGCTTTCTGAAAAAGATGAGTAATTCAGGACTGTGTTTGTCTTGGGTGGCTGGGGTAAGGGTAGAGCTTGTTGCCTAAAAGGGAAAAGGAAGGAGTATTCAAAAGGAGATCAGCTGAAGGATGTGGTATGGCAAGAGGGAAAAGGACATGTAGAGGAGATGCAATCAAGAACAGATTTTTTTATGTGTGACAAATTATTACACTCTTACACTCCCTGGAATCCCACCTTCTCCAGTTGCCAGGACTTGTGTGTGGGCTCTTTCAATGCCATACTTCATTAATGACCCTTAAGGGGCTTACATTAACACCTGTTTGTGGTTATTTCCTGTCACTGTTTACTCTCCCAGATGGTACAAATACAATGTGCCCAGTGTGTTAGGCATTTGGCATTTGCCAGCTAAATGCCATTCGTAATAAATTTGGCAGATATTCATTGTCTGAATAATCTGTCCTTAGTCAAAACCAAAAACTTAGATTCTCAAAATAAATAGGAAAGAAATAGCACAATTGTTTCTCTTTCATCTTATAGTTTGTTTTCTTGTACCCAAAGGGTAGAACTGAGAAAAATCTTGAAATCTAAAGGAGTACTAAGACTGAGATGGTTGCTCCAGTGCAGTGGGATAGGTGTACTCATGTGATCTTGAAACTATTATTTCATAACCAGGGGATGTGTGATTTTGTTATGGTGACTGAAAGATACAGATATTGGAAGATACTGCTGCAGAGAAGAATGTAGTTTCCAGGTCTTGAATTAAGTCTTACTGTTGCCTGAGAAATATTTAAAGGAGTAATTGGAGGAATGATAAACAGTGCTTCTAGAGTGCTCTGAGAAGTCATCCAGTATTGGCCAAAATGTTTTGTGTGTGTGTGATGCATGACTTCAGTTTTCAACTCTCCCTGAGCAGGGAACCTGTCTTTCTAGGACTATGATGTACCATGTACATTTGGAATTCTAAGGAAATGTTTTATATTGACAAAAATAAGAGAAGCCTTGTAATTACTTGGCTTTGTCAGAGATAAAAATGTTAAGGACATAGCCGTTTGCTAATATCTAGCCAATGGGCAAAAGTCTATAAGGTGAGTAAATGAATACCTATGCTAACCCACTGATCATCTGTTTGCTAAAATAATTCATATATAAAGTGCTACTTTCTGCACAGGAAAGGTCAAACGGAATGCTTATGCCAACAGTGGGCATATAGATATGTTTTCCAGATGACATTATTTTGAGGCTGAATCCCTGACAGCTGTGCCTTGGTGACAGACATGATGGTAAAGCATTTAGCTCTGGATTCTGCACAGGCAAATATCCAAAGCTGATTATTTTAATAGATCAAGCAGAGCAAAGACATTGTGGAGTTGTGAATATAGTCATTTACTCTTGAGGTCCTTACCATGCTGCATGCCTGTCTTTTGTGTGTGTGTGTATAAATGCTAAAGTCAATTAAGAAGTCAAGCCACTTTCAGGACAATTTAAGATACAGATTTTGAGTACTCTTTCTTCATTCATAAGGTCTTATACATCTGAGTGAATATGATATTATTCCATTACCAGCTCTTCCCTCTATGGTAAATAATTTGTCAATGATCTAGTCAAACCCAGGGACATGGTTCCTGTAAGTAGAAAGGCTCTGAGAGAGAAGGTAAAGAGCAAGGCAAAAGCTGCAGCTTGGAAAAGCCCCTGAATAGTCGGCAACCAGTTCTGCCTTCAATGTGGATCAATGAGAAATCATCTTCCACCAGATTGTCAGAGAAGAGAAGGTTTTTTAATATAAAGAGTACATATCACAAACAAGTGGTCCTTTCTACATTTCAGTATGACCCCTTCATCGTGCAGGGGCAGGCAGCTTATCCACAAAGGGTACCAAATTAAGTAACCCTTGCCCTTGTCCTCGTCATTTTTTAATCTCATCTTTTTGAAACAATGTTTTGGCATCTCTAGATCTAGGATATGGCTGCAGTATGCAAAATGTATTTATGGTAGAACATTTTTCTGTAGGTTTTACCAGTCTTGTCCCAAAGTTTTGGACCAAGATGTCCAAAATAATTATTTATTTGTTAGAAAAGCAACTTTCTTTTTCATTATGTGCAGGGCCAGACTCATGCATGCTGCACTCCAGTGGCCATGTGCAAACTGGTCTTTTAGGTAGGCAATTAAGTAACTGCTTAAGCACATGAAAGGTGTTAAAAAGACGGAAAGGCTCAGGATGTCTGGCTTCAATAGTAATGATTATAACCTGAGGCTTGTTTTGCTCGCTTCTGTTTGATGATCCTTCATTGAAGTGGCTATGATAAAAGAGATAATTTCTAATTCAGATAATCTTTGCCTATTTTACAATGTGCTTGTACAGTCACCCCTCAATACCATTGCCCAACCGAATGAGCGTCCAGGATATGCTTCAGATTCTGGAAATGTCAAGCAGCTGACTCAGGAGCTGACATTTTTCTATCCAGACAGCCAACAACCACTGATTTCTTGTGGAAGTGACCTCCTGCTTACCTCTGACTCTATACTGGTTACTGAGGTTTGTCTTCTTAAGAGCTTTGTGTATCTGCTTGTACAGTAAAGAGTGAGGTGTGTGTTTTGAGGCCCAGGTTTAGATTCAATGGGGTTGGAGGGGTTCCCTCTCTGTGTGAAGAAGCTAAAGTTTTTAAATTTTTTTTTTTTTTTGGAGAGGCTGTGTAGTACAAAGCAAGCCTCTTTCACTACAAATGTTTGACAGCAACTCTTAGAACATGTTTAAAGCTTTGAAAGCCTTTGGCATTGGACTAAAAAATTGTAATCTCCAGCCATGGCTGGGTCACAGATTTTCTCAACAACTCAAGAATAATTTCTCTTTTACTGGCATCAAGCAGACTGATGGAGAGCCTGTTGTGTTCTTTCTGCCTGCTTTATCAATATCACTCACAAAAACTAAATCATTTGAAATTACTTGACAATTTAAATGCTGATAAAAATTTGAGATAGAATGGACTTTACCTGGCTCCTCTCACAACTGTGATGACATGACTGTGCTGACAGTATTAAGCAGGTTTATGCTTCTGTGTATATTCACAAAACAACAGGGCTAAGATATTGTTTACAAAATTCAGGCACAAGCAATGTATTTGGGAGACTTATTTCTCTCTTTTAAACTTGGATTAGCATTTGAAAGTGTTCACATGAATAATTTTTACAGGTCTGCTTGATCCGTCTACTCTCTATCTCAAACAAATCTCTTATCTGACTTTGAAAAAGGTAAACCATGTGTCAAAGAAGCAGAGAATCTGAGTGGGAAAAAGTGGTGCCATGTCTGCTAGTCATTCTCCTGAGAAATATCCATAGAGATCTATGGAAACTGTGTGGTGTTCCAAACCCTTCCCTACAAGTTAACTGACAAATAATAAAGGAGACGTCCTTGTATTATCTGAGATCTCTCTCTGTCTCTCAGGCATGCCATTGCCAATGTGTGCTCAGGGCAGTCTGCGTAACAGTCACAAGTATTAGGAAGAGAGCTGAGAGCAGTGCTTTTAGTCCTAAAAGATGCTTTACTTCAGTCCAGACACTATTTAGCCTGGACTTTAGCTTGTCAGCCCGGTGCAGGGGACATTTTTCAGTATGAAACTAGGATTTTCCAGTCATTTGTACAAAAGCCCATTTGTACAAGTTTAAATCCTTTTTATTTCTAATCACGGCTACTCTCTGTTTTCTTGCTTCCATGTAACACACATTTTTTATCAGCAGCAAATGAGAATGCTTTGTTGATCACATTGTTATTTCTAGTTTTAATGATGTCTTCATACTGTGATTGATGTGAATACTATGTTCAGCATGATTTTGTGCCACAGATCATCACTAAGAGATTTCCTTCTGGGGAATCTTTGACTTAGCTGTAACACTAGACTTTCTTTTTCCCAAAAATATTAAGAGGATTCATTAAGGATAAGGCTGAAAGAGAGAGAGGAGATCGTGAATTTTCAGTGCAGGGAGATGACTGAAGTGTGTAAAGCAGGTTTCCTCATCCTACTGATAAAGTTGGACAGGGGTTACCATTCTGACTGATTTCCAAATGAACTTCTAGGACTGTTCCTGAGCCACAGACTGCTTTTACAGCCTATATGCACTTTGTCCATGTACGACATCTGTTACCAAATTGCCCTGCCCAAAGATGCAGCCTAGAATTACTCCTACTTGTAGCTAAGCTAATGAAATTTAGCTGGGGCATCAGTTACTGAGGTGTTGTTTGTGGTCATAGGGTTTTATAGCCTTTTGTGACATGGATTTGACCCACTCCAACAAGGGTTCTCCTCAAGCTGTTCCTGGCCCAACCTGGCAGAACAAAAGGCCCAGGGATAATTCTGAACAGACTTTTCATATCTGCCTCGCTGTCACAGAAGGGGGCTGTTCTGTTCCCATTCTGTGCCTGGGAATGCCGCTGCGTATATATGTAATTTAGTCAAGAGTGATATGTCCCCAGTCAGGCCCAATGCATCCAACTTCCCCGGTGTACTTGCAGTGCTGCTGGCCATGGTGTTTGAAATTTGAGGATTTTTTTTCTGCTTCATGTCCCTCCTGTATACGAAGAGGTAACAGCCTTGTGACTGCTGTTATTTGCAATCATCATAACTTTATGTGGCATGATAGGTCCTCTTTTACCTTGTTCAAATGCACAAACTAGAAGACTGCAAAGGAAGATAATAAGAATGTTTTTGCCATTGTCCTATTACTTGGCTGTTCACAGAGCACTTCCAAGCATAAACAGCATGTTCTGGTGCAAGCTCCAAACTGTACTTGTGCTTTTGAAGCTAACCCAGCCTGCCTATTTTGGCATTATGACAGAGAAACAAGAAAGAACAATCATTATTATTAAACAGAATAACAAATATTATCTGTAGGGTACTGTCCTACAGCCTGTAGGGTAAGTTGAATATCCAACACTGATCAAATTTCTGAAGGACTGAACAGTCAATATGTCTACTTTTATGTAAATTCCTACCAGAGTACTCTCAGCCCTGGTCAAAAACCAGGCTATATATTTTGCTCCTCAGATATGGCCTTTATGGATCTATTTCTGAACATCTGGTTTTATTGAACGTGGCTTGTTTAAAATAAAATCCTCTGGTTTCCTGAGATGCTTCCTAGAGCTCTGGGGCTAACACTCCTTTTTCTGCTTTCTCCCTGGAATTTTTCTGGGATTGCAGCCTAGAGAAGAAGGTCTGTAAAAAAGCTGCTTCTGCCATTGAATTGGTTAATAAAAGACTGTCAGATTCCTTACAATGACCTATTCCCCATGGTAGGCATGATGTTATACTGAGAGTCTTTATGGTAGAGGCAACTGCCTTCTTTTATCCATCTTTTCTTCCCTGAAGTTCTTCAAGTCTTCACGCTCCTCTAGTTCATCTCTTGTTAGTAAGAGTGATGAATTTTCAAGTTCTTGTCCTTCTTGCTGAAATCTTCAGAGGCATTACATATTGCCTGCATCTCCTTCTCATCCATGAGAATTTCAAATAAAAAAGAAACAGTTTTTTTTCCACAGAAGTATTTCTTGTGTTCCATAAAAACCCAAGTTAAACAAAGAGACCCTTTAAAATTAATTAGTAGTCATTGAAATTAATTTCTTGCCCGGTGAAAAAGACCAATCAGCTAAGTGATTTTTTTTTTTTCTGTGTGTAGAAATCAAGGTAATACAGTCTAATTTGCAGGGATGTTAGTTACATATGACTGTGATGAGTCCTTATACTCTGTGGATATTTTTTTGTTATTTTGTGAATAAAATTTTTAGCTGGAATTTTGTTTTTCTCCTTCCTGCCTTGAAAAATAATCTAAGAGATAATGGAGACTGTGGTATTAATTATTCTTTAGTTTTACACAACAGAGTTGAATAATTTTACTATGGCTTTGGTCTTTGTTCTGCCTTCTTCTCTGTTAAAACTCAATGTTAAACAGCTGTTTGGCTTGCATGAATGGTGCTTCTACTTTAGCTCAAGACACTGAACCTGTGTTTAGTTATTCCTAGGGAAGGAAGGCATTCTTTCATGAAATCTGTAGGAAGAGACATATGGCATTTTTTGATGTAAGACTAGTGATACAAATTGTAGATTTGGTGTTGTGGGGAGGATTTTGTTATTATGTTTGGTCCCATGACTTGTTTTGGGCTTGTTCAGCATTGTGAGCTCTTTGCCTTTTTTTTTTTTTTTTTTTCCCGTGTTGAGGCTGATACATTTTTGAGACACTTCTTCATATAGGACTATGGATATTTTGTCTTTTTTGAAATTTCTTATTCCAGACTGGTATTCTTATTTCCTTCTTCACTGATTAGCTGGCTCAGATAGCATTGGGACAACTGTTTTTGCTCTCTCTTACGAGGTTTCTCTGTCTTTCTTCAAAGTTCCAGCATACCATTTGGTACACTTTAATATTTCTCTTGCTTCATTTTCTCTGTGCTGCTTTGCATTTTTTATTACTTTTATTTAGTTGTGAAAACTAGAAATTATTAGAGCTATCGACCGTCTTTTGTCCATTTTGTCGTTAGTCTGTAGTGGCTTTGAAAGTTCTTGTGGAGTTAATAGATGCCCTGCAAAACCAGCCATTTCAAGAATGCTCATTCTCCCTTTCACTGGCTATTTGTATTCTTCAGTTTACTTTATAATTTCATTGACAAACTTATTTTTTTGTTTGAACCTCAGTGGTTCATCCTGCAAGATGTGCTAGAATTATTTTATATCACAAAAGTTATGTGTAATTACTTCACATTTTTAACTAAAATTTTCTTACTAAAAGTTCTTACTTTTTTGTGTGTTGCATAGGGAGTAAACTAAATAAAATGAATGACACATGGTTTATGGGACAAAGTCTGCTTTTGTATTCCTTCTGGACTAATCATCCATCATGGGTAATATTCAGTTGTTTCTCTGCAAACATATAAGTAGCTCCACTATTTAAATGAAGACTTGGGAGTACTGAGTTTTATTGAAAGAGATTTTGGACCAAGTTTGACCTGTTCACACCACTTAATACTGATGGGAAGATGTTAATTGCAAAAATACATATAGTATGTTCTGTGAGTCTTTTCTTTCCAGATAATCTGTAAATAAGAAGACTAGATATATTACAGGGAAGTGAATTTTTGAGATCCGTGGGATTAGAAGATTGATAATTGACTTCAAAGAGAATTAAATGCTTTTAAACATTTTGCCTTTGACATTATTTTTGGGAATGCTTGCGTAGCTGGACAATGGTCAATATAAATCTTTGACAGCAGAAATTGGCCCAAGTTCTCTGCTTTTCTTTAGGGAGGTTTGCAGCTTTCAATTTGCTTTATCAGCAGAGCAGCTAGGTTCTGTTCTCTGAACTGGCGGTATTGAGATTTGGAAAAATAGATGTAATTTTGTAATTTGTGAAATAGATGTAATTTTGCAGAAGACGTAAAAAAGCTACATCAGAAACCATTAAGAAAAGTGATGATTCAGAGCTGTCTGATGTGGCCTAAACCAGAACTATTTGACACAGCACAGCCCCAGTAAGTAGGCTTTTTGTAAACTTTTGTACTGTTTAGAGCCTGATGACTCCACTCAGCTTGTGTTTCCTTCATTTTTAGCCTGTGGACAACACTGCTAAGGGGAATGGCTGTTCTACAATCATCATTCCCTGACAGCAAAAAGTCAATCTGGCATTTGGAAATGACACAGTAATTTCATGATCCTCACAGCAAATCTCCCTGGGACTTCAGAGAGGCCATGGTCATGCAGACATGTCCAGTTCTCTACTGTAAGGCCCCATCTTGATGTGAACTCAGTATCCACAGTACACAAGATGACTGTCACTGTGCTGTGACTGTGGAAGTGACTGTGGTCACTTCCCAAGCTTCAGAGAGAAGACTTCATCCTGCTTTGTCCCTTTTTACCCCGTACAGGTAGTATATCATTAGAGCTTCTCCCTGTTCTCATCCCCCAAAAATTATCCACGTGACAATGACTGCCTTTTGGAGAAAAAGAGAGAGAATTCAATTGAGGAAAAAAAAGTCCTCCTCTTCCTGCATATGAGGCCTTAAAAGCACCTAGCACAGAGAGATGAGCCTTTGGTCAATTTGCTGCAGGCTGCTCAGTACTGCTGGTGTCCCCAAGGGACTCCAGACATGACAACCCTCTTTGTGCAGAGGCCCAGCAGCCTTGAGCTTTTCAGCAGCAAGGCCAGTGGAGAGCCCTTGAGAAGGGAACTTTCTGCAGAACACAGGTAGCTCCTGGGGTGGCAGGAATGACAAGAAGCTCTACCCCAGAAGATAGAAAATTCCATCTGTTTCTCTCTCTCTATTCCCTGAAGTATTATGCCTGACAATTGCTTCTCTCATACATTATTTGCAGGTCGCACCACTACTTTCTGGAAGCCTAGAGTCAGCAGACTTAGTTTTCATGTGATGTTTACATACTCTTCTTATCACCCCAGGTATTATTTCACTTCCTTATCTCAAATGTGCATGGTACATGAAGTTATCTGACCTCTCTTCGTCTCTCCTCCTGCCTTCTTTTCTTGGCAGCTGTAATTTCTACATTTTCTTTCTTTCCACTTTTGTAAATTAATTTCTTGTTTTTCAGTATTATTGTAATTTGTACAGGTTTCTACTTGCCTGGAAAGTTATTCCTAAAATTTCAGTTGTCCTTACAGGAAGTGTAGGTCTTGGCCTATATATCAATCTCTAGTGTATAGTATATATAACTGAAATTTACATCTGACCTAATGATTCGTAGGATCACATGACAGAGAAGTTGTGGGGCAGGGAGGGTGTCATACTCCCCTTTGTTTTTTCTGATCACTTCTGACTTTGTTGCTATATATTTCTAGTTGCCTGTTTTAAATATCTCTTTCATGTGCTCAGTGTGTAACTCGATTTAATAACTTCCACTGTTTGAAAAAGATTTGTTTCTTTTTTCCTGATAGGAAGCTCAACTTTTCCTTGCACGCTCTTTTTCTTTACCTATTTTTGCATTATCCAAAAATGCCTTTCTACTGTCATATATTGGAAGATCAGTGTCAACCGAAAAGCTCAGCAGATAGGACCATATGTTTTCAGTGTCTGAAAATTAGGGGCCTGAGCCCATATTCGTTTTGTGTAAAATTCCCTGAGTTTATTTGGATTTTTATGTCTGTAAAGAAGGCTCAATTTGCTTTTAGTGTTGGATGTTATATGCAGTACATGGCCAGAAGAGACTGTTCTGATCCTACTCAAAATCCCCGCATTTAATATATCCAAGGATCACACTCGTTGAGCAGTGTTGAGTTGGAAAGCCATTCACTTGAATAGCCATCAGGAGCTCAAATATTTCTCCTCATCTGCTTCCAGAGTAGATTCTCACCATGACCGCTGCCTCATTTTTTTCCTAGTTGAATGAGTGTAGAGCTGACTTTCTTGAACTAAACATTGTTCTTTCCATTTACCTTTCCAAGTGATCCAAATTAAGAGGCAATCTGATCTTGTCATTATTTTGTGTTAGTCCAAATTTAGTTTCAGTGTCATCTTTCTAGGCTTCATTACAGTTTTGCCTGTCAATGTTAATTGTGCAAAAACTATTGCAAAAACCACAGTTCCACTTAAGATGACAGTTTATGACATGCTTCTTAGTTTCGCTAGTCCTTGATAAGTGTAGTATAAATCTGTCATCACCTTTGGTGCCAGCAATGTGGAATGCCCCTGGAGGCTGGAAGGTACCAGTGCCTCCTTTTTGTTCATAACAAGATGCTGTGAATCTCCAGCCAGTGCAGTATAGGTGCTACTTCCCAACACTGCTCCACTCTGCTTTCCCAGCCCAACACCCATTTCTCTGACTACCCAGGAGACCCATTTATTAGACCTCTCTTGCAGCATTTCATTTTCAATCAATTCTCTGGTATGGAATTTTCGTCCTATTCTAAGCCATCTCAATACATGAGCATGACGGCTTCATCCAGACCTCTTGCACAGTTTTTGGATGCAAGTTTCCCATACCTGTTTTTAGTTTTGTCTTTCAAAAGTTGCTTGTTTTGGTAGCTGTTTAACCAGACCTTGGTTTTTTGTTGTAGGTTTGTGAAGTTCTGTTGTTTTTGTTGCTGTTTTGTTCTTTAATTTCCTTGTGTCAGGAGGGAAGTGTGTCTCTGGCTTTTTCTCAGCTGTATGATGAAGTTATGTGGCATAGTTCTGGGACTTGTATTTTCCTAACAATAATTGAATTTTTTTCTGGGTCTGAAATATCTCTGTTATTGGGATTCTTTTCACTCCTAGCACTCTTAGAAATCTTTCTGTCTTGAACTCTCCATGCCACTGATTTATGTCCTTTTGTCATGCTACAAAATTTTTATAAGCCTGGCTTGTAGCTTAGTTTTCTACATATCATTGTCCTTTTTTGGACAATGAATTTGTGTACTTTATTTTGAACATCAAGTAGGAAGAAATTTATTTTTCAGGTAAAATTTTTTAATGCTGTTGTTCTTAACCTTCTAACTGAAGGTTCCCTTTTCTGCCAGCTTCTTCTGCTCACAAAGAACAATTCTGGCAACATATGTTTGGGTAGAACAAACTTTTTATCTGGCACTACTTTTTTTTCCCTTGTTTTTTATGTTTCTTTTCCTCCAGTTCTCTGCTATTCCTGGTACACTTGAGCAACAGATAACAAACAGGCTTCTAAGTGGGATCATCACTGGTTTTGTGCTCTCATTTTTTCCTTCTGCTTGTTTGAGGTTCATTATTTCTCCTGGATTGCTGCCAGTATAAGCAAGCAAGGTAAGGAGACACAGCAGGAAGTGAGAGTTGTGCCTTCGGGATTATGCTCTAGGGGACGCTGCATGCCGTTTTCCGATATGATTAATGAGCTGAAATGCACAGAGCTTTTTAGTCTAAAGAAATCCATTTTGAAAGGGGTTCTGTTTGGTTATGACCCAGATAGGAAGATGAGGATTTCCCCCTTCCCTCACAGGCAGAGATTTCACCAAGGACAAGGGGAAAATATTGGTAAGCAGTACTAAGACATGAAAGTGGGGGAGGTAGTCAGACTCAGCAGTCAGGCTTTGATTTGTAAGCCACAGATATGTGCATGGAGCTTGACAGGGCTTTTGAAGCCAAAGGCAAATGCAGGCTGCAAAGGTCCTGGGCAGAGCTCTGGAAATAGATGACTTGGCTTTTGAAGGGCAGCCTCCAAGGCCCATTGTATACAGACAACCCCTGAGCAAATGTGGCCATGGGGGGAGGCATTGCCAGGGGATGCAACAGGAGGGGCTCATCATTTGTACTCAACACATGAAGACCCCAGTACAGTGTTTGGTTTGGTTGGCTGGTTTTCAAAGGTGAAGAGAATTAAGAAAACAAACTGTGATGCTGTCACGGCACAAGGCTCAAGACCTCCACACTGTGACAGCAGTGGTCTCCCTTCCTGTGGATTGTGATTTCATTTAGAGGTTCATTTCACACAGGTAGACAATGTGGATGAGAGGTGTTTTGCAGGAATGAGGTAATATCAAGAAGAAATCAAAATGCTGGGAAGCCCTTTAGGAGATGCAAACATGCCTATACCAGGTCGTTTTCCTGTTCTGCTGATCTTGGATGGTCTCTGTGTAAGGAGAGCCCATGCAGGGGTCAGGATATGCTGTGATTTACCCAGAAAGCGCCTCTGGTAATTTCATTCCCCATATCACTAAGCAACAGCATTGGCTATCCTGGGAGCTATCCATGGGAAGGGTTATTAATTGCTTCTTTTTTTTGCTTCTTAATTGCTTCTTTTTTTTGAAGAACCTGAATAGGGGCACTTCAATGAGTCAGGAACAGCTCAACAAGAAGGATTAGAAGTGTCCTATTGGATTTTGCTTTGGCATACGCAGAAGTGAAAAATAAAAATTCTTGGATGTGGCTCAGTTTAATTTTAGGTCAGAGAAATCTCTATGTTCTTCCAACTTGGATATTTTAGTTGTATTATGAAAATATTCCTGCAGGTTTGGTCACTTTATGATCAGACCAACTTCTCTGTAAAATATGTAATCTATTTAAGGTTTTTTTTTTAAAGGAAGAAATATGGGAATGAACAGCTCTGCTTTCTGCAGTTCTCTGAAGTACAAAACCATTTTTATTTTAAATTTTTAAAAATAATTCTTTCTCTCATGTGGGATCCTCTCTGCCAAACCAGGCACCTCAGCCCTGTTAAAGACAGAAATCTTTCCAAATGCTTCTAGGTAGCTTGAAGTGAAGTTGTGTAGGCACCATGTCTTTTGTTATAAAATATTATAGAAAGAACTCCGATGCAAGAGAAAAACTCCTAGGTTTTTTTCAGAGGAAATGCCTTTACATAAACACTGATAGAACAGGAACAGGAGAATCTAATGAAAAAAAATGCAAATTATTGATATTTTTTAATAAATATTTGCAATGTGTATTTCAGCTGGACCATACAAATGTAAACTAGTTCATTTGCCACCTGCAAAGAAGTTATCTGGTTTTATTTTAATGCCTATGGGTAGGTAGCAGGAAATTTGTACTACTTCTGTGAATCCTAATGCATGGAAACATTTTCATTGATGTATTCATTTGGAAATTCTGTAATTATGCTGGAAAAAAAAGCAATAATAGGCTGAAGTACCACTGGTATGATTATTTATAACAAGTCTAAAAGTTTTTGCATCCCTGTTCCTCAGTTGGAGGAACTCAAGATTACTTGACTTGCTGCTTGCATTCTGTTTGATTTTCTTGTATTTTTGGTTTTTTATTAATGAGAGACTGGGAGGTGTATTGAATGTAAACCATCAGTGCCAGTAGTTCTTCAAACTATTCCATTTGTTTGACTAAAATGTTCATGGTTTTGTAGTGGTGTGATTTTTAAAATATTTGGTTCTCTTTAATGATTAATATCAAACAGTTAGTCTTTTTTACCTTTGTCTTTTAAAGTTCTCATAGGTAAGAAAGTGACAGTAAACCAGCATCCACTGAGTGCAGAGACATTTTTGTCAGATTTATACACCTACTCCCAGACTTTCTGTGCAAAGAGGATCTTGGCTTTCAAGGGCACCTGCAAAATATTTCCCAAAGTGAGACAGCTATCAAGGCACTAGAAAGGGAGAAGTTGGAAGTAAGCAATTCTCAAGTAATGCAATCTGAAAAACTGCTGATCTGATCCCTCCATAGCAAGCTGCAGAGTAACACACTGCTCAGTGTAGTCTTCCCTGACTGTTGAGTGGCAAATAGAAGGACAGTGGTAAGGCAAGATACACAAATATCAAGTGTTTCCAAGTCTTGATGGCTGCACGTGATCAGTAGAAGGATCACAGATTTCACCAGCTCTAATGTGAATTTGAAAACCTGAGGTTTGGTTTGGCCAATCACTGTTTGAAACAGATGTGAGTAAATACATTTTTCAAAAGCAGCTTTTATTTGCCCAAGCAGGAGACTAATATTTTGAGTTCTTATCAATTATAGGCCTAGAGTGTAAAAAATTCTGGGTCACTGGTCCTGATTTTGACCTTTCCATTCATAAGAGAAAGACTGAGCACTCTTAGAATATACTAACACATGGAAACCAATTATTTGCTCTCACTTTAGCTCTACAGATTATCAAGAAGTAAAATAACACAACAGATTCTGGCTTCAAGGCATATAAAATAAAACAGTACTGTATACACAGATTGAAGAATATGTTTCAGGAGAAAGGCAACACTTTAGTATTTGACATTAGTAAATAAACATTGTACTAAGTTTGACCAAGAAAGACTATGGTTTTTTCATTCACATTGGAGGAATATTATTCTTTCATGCCCCTGTTTCACTAACCCTACACCATATGTAATACTCCAAGATGATCAGCTGACAAGGCATATTTTAACTGCCATGAAAGATAGGCAACATGGCAGTGTACTCTGTGAGCAGAGGACTTTGCATGCTGGAGGATATGGAAGCAAAATTGTTGTTTCTTAGGATTACTGCTGTGTCTGAGAGGAGGTGTGGGACAAGTGGGTGATGCAAAACTGAAATGAGGCTTTTCTCCATTTCTGGAAACTTCTCTGCCCCATCTCTGTCAGAGCATGGGGAAGCTTAGAGGTCCAGGGTGACATCCCACAGACATTTGTCAAGAAATAGGCAGGCTTGCATTTGGGATGCATCCATCCATGACCTGCAACTTGTGACCGGAAGTCAGATGGATATCCAGAGATCCCAGTCACCAGGGAGCTGCAGGAATATGTGCCTCTGTTACAACTTCACTCTAACAGGCACAAAACTGAGCTAGAATATGTAGACAAAGTACTCTTACCCCTGTGGCTCTCTTTGATGTGCAGAGAATTAACTGTCCCTGGGTCAGCAGCATTTTCAAGCAGCCTTACCATGAAGTGCAGCTCTAATGATAGACCAGGGTCATCTGCCTCTGCCAGGCTCCCTGTTCACTTGTGTTAGGTCAAGAAATGAGACACTGCAGCTGTGGGCAGGTTGAGTGCCTGGGAAGGAAAGATATGGGGTTTCAACTTTGAATGCCCAACACTGTCATTTAGAAGGACCTTGTAGTCCCCCTTGCTTGAAGCCAACCAAGTTGCTTTATTTAGAGAAAATGTTGTATTTTTTAAGGAAAAAAAATGTTTGCTGACCGAACAACCTTGCTTGCATTCTGCTAGCTCCAGTAACATTAATGTGTGGAAAGCAATCAGCCCTGGAGTTTTAATAATATGTGAACTGCAGCCTTGCTCTGCAAGTGGAGGGACTGTAATAGTGGCTGCTAAAACTATTCCTGCCAAAACAAACACCAGGAGAGATTTCTTTTCCGTATACCAAAGTCTCACTTTAGCACTTGCCAGGGAACACTTTCCTCCTCCTGTCTTCTGCCTGTGCTGGACAAATAAAGAAGGCACAGCAGTACTGGAGGACTGCCTGAAAGGTTGTGGGCTGCAGTCCTTAATGCAGTGCTCTCTGTAAATTCAGAAAGGGCTTTACTCTTTCATTTCAGAGCTTTTATAAGACCTTAGGGCTGGGGCCTGCATTCTTCTGCAGTAAGCTCACAAAATTGGATTCCCTTTGGACTTGCAAACCTTGGCCACATTCATATTTTATGTGAGCCACTCTGCACAACTGATTCTTCTGGTGTTTATTTTTCTTGATTTGAAATAATTCTTATTTCCCTCTGAGGAAACCTTGCCTGTTAATGACTGCTAGCTGTAGCATGCCATCAACTATCCTCAGGTCTTCTCCCATGGCTCTGTCTCATCTCATCCATCACCTCCAGACATGAGGTCAGAGGTTACATGAAGTAGAGGAAAAAAATTATGCTTGTGAAGAACTGAATTGTTTTGCTTTAAAATGTTGTCCTGAGGTTAGCTTTAGAAGCCTCATTGGCTCAAGTGGTCTTCTCTCCTGTAGTCATGGAGACTCAAAATTTCCCAGTGGTTAAGTCATAGCTTTGGGCATACTGATAGCAAAACCACATGCTACCATACTGACTGATGATAATTAGGAGATGCTCTTTGCAGTTGTGTCACTGTATTTATCCATGTGGGGTTTTGGGTGTGTATGTGTGTATCTCTGTGTGTTTGTAGTTAAAAATGTCTGTGTAAGAGAGATGAGAACTAGGATCTAGATCTGTTCCTCACAGCCCCTTTGCCCTTCCAAGAAAGCACCCAGAGTCTGGATCCAGGAGTAATTGGAGAGGAGTTGGTTCTTCCCTCCCACCAGGATGGGGAGCAGGTAGGACTGGCAGTGAGATAATGGTAGGTCTCAGAGTTCCAGATGGATGAGATGGGTTATTCCCACAGACAGATAAAAGTTCAAAGTACCATTTTCCTTTATGAAATTTGCACCTGAGGCTTACTTTTGAGCCCACCAACCTTATGTTTTAAGATATTTACCTTCAGGAAAATCTCCCAGTCCTTCTAGGACATGAAGCTCTGAACAAGCATTTTGCAACCATGCAAAAAAACCATACTATTCTGGATATCAACCAGAAACCTTTGCTTGAGTAGCCATTGCTCTTAAGGTGAGGATAAGTCACTTCTCTTTGATTAGACTTGCAGTGATAACCTTGGTAAATATCCTGTATTATTTGACAATATACTTGAGCCTTCTAGAAGTATATGGGACTCATTGTCAAATCTTTGATAAGATTTACCATCCACTACCTTATAGAAAAAGGCACTTGTGATGCCTGATGGGATAAGAGGATTCCTGCCATGATCTGATATTTAATCTGTCTGGGAAGATGAGTCTTGCATTCCACTTCTGATTTTTTCCTTTCTTATTTTTTCCCCATGACATGTAGTAATTGTTTTTCCTTATTCATTGTTTATCATGGAGATAGACAAAATGTTTATCTCTGCTAAGCTGCTGTTGTACAACATAGAAACTTACCTAAATTTGATATTACCTGTTTTTACCTAAATGTTGGAAGACAACCTGAATCAAACTAAACATTGACATCTAATATCAACTAGCATCAATTTTCTACTTCCCATAGTCTGGTCAGATGTAGAGATGCTTTCATTTGTCATAAGTCATACTGCTTTCTCCAATGTCTTGGTGCTTCATTTATGAAAATCCAGTTGTAAAGTATTACAAGGGAAACATCCTGTCAATATCTATGTGCAAAGCAACTAACACTTGGAAGAAAAGCATGCACGCTCAGCAATTGGTGGTCAACTTCTGATTCCACTGAAATTTCTGATGTTCATTAAAGTTGGATTTGAAACAAATAGCCTTGTAAGTTTTTAAAGGAGTTGAAGGTTTTCTAAAGCTGAAATGCAGGTTAACAGAGAACAGAGACTGATAGTATTTATACAAGCTGCCAAGTAGAAGGAATTTTTGATCCATCTTTTTTTTCTTTTTTTCAATGATCCAGACAGGTTTTTATCTTCCTTTGGACTGACAGAGTGGCCTTGAGAAGGTGAAGAAGACCTATTGAGTTACCCATAGATAAACAAATGCAGAAATGTCTTTAAAAGAAGGAATTACTTCCATATATGAGGTGAAATTTATAATACATGGTTTTATTGACCCAAATAACCTATTTTAATTATCTCTTTTTTAATACTCCTTCTTAAGAGAGAGGTTTGAGGAAACTTTGCTTTCATAAATCTTATGACTGGATCAGGACAGTGCTGGATTATTGCCACGGTACTTTGACATATTATCAACGAGTAAATGATCCAAGTGTTGAAATTCAGTGTGGAGTGATGGCTTTTGTAAAACTTTGCCACATGTTTCAGCCCTTCTGGAAAGTACAGCATTATCTGATGGTATGTCTCTTGGTGAAGAATGGAAGGAGACAAGACAAAAGAGGATATGGGCTTTGAACAAGTAATATTTTAAACCAAAGCTATAAATGAAGAAAAACTTCCTTTTAAGCTTGTACGATTAAGGCCCATACTGTTTCTAAATCCTTTTTCTTGCTTTCTAATTTTATAATAAAAAGCATTAGCATCGGTTTTGAACTTACACAATAACTCTTGTAGCCACAGAGAGAACAAAATGTTGTTTGTTTATATACTTGTGAAACAAATTATGCCCCTCTGCAAACTTCACTGTATAATTTGCGCTGGATTGGTTGTTTACGAGTATGCACATGCTAGTTTAAGTACTCCACTCTCCCTAGACTTCAAATTGCCATACAAGTGGCTATGACTTTAGTGAAACAGTTGCAGCTCATTGTATCTCCCAAAGTCAGAAATAATTTGTCATGAAGGGTTCCCCATTCAAATTTGCAGTCAGTGCCTATAATAAACAAAACATTGCTATCAAAATTTAAAGGGATCGCATTACAGTAGCAAACTGAGTACTTTTGAATATCATTCAATAACATTATAGATTACTCCCTATTTATAGCTTGTGATTAATTTTGTTTACCAAATACAGTAGCCAGTTATTGGTTAAACTGGTTGACACCGTGGGTTCCCTACCAAGAGCACATTTCTTTGAAATGTACCCTTGACATTTTCACTTACTTTCTGTGTATTTATATGTTGCTTTTATATATATTTACCTAGCTGCAACATATAGATACTATTCAGCACAGCCAGAGTTGCAACTGGGTGTGTCATAATTTCTGCTTACATTTGCACTGGTATCAGCCTCACCCAGCTGAAAAATGCACTGTATGTCTCCAAATGGTAGT
>VXBQ01016815.1:0-17602 GCA_013400175.1 Phainopepla nitens | reverse complement strand
AAGCCCATCTACTCAAACATGGCAATTTTCTGGTGTAAGGGAGTTCAGTCATTCTGTATCTGGCAGGTGAAAGTTATAAAACATTGAAGTCCCCAGATAATTCACAAACCCTTTTTCTATAAAGGACAAACAAAGCAGAACAATACAAACTGTTTGCAGTAGACACGTGGAAAGAGAGCAGCACCTCTCTTTTTGTCCCAACCTCTGTTTTCCAGAGAAACAAGCCTTCAGATGCATTTGCAAGGAAATGTGCCAGAGGAGGCAGGGAATGATGCTGGGGAAGCTGAGTACTCGTTATCTTAATGATGCACCAAGCCTGGAGCATTTAAAAAATAGATTTAATCTTTGGAAAAACCACAGGACAGACAAAAATATATGTGCTTATCTTCCAATCTGGTAAAAAGAGACAAGTCATTCCAAGCACTTCTTCAAAAGTATTCTTTTTCTCTGCAAAATAGAATGCTGCAATTCTGGTGAAAAGTGCCCATGAAAACCAAGTGCTACCAGAATGCTATTTTTGTGAAAGAAAGCCTGTTGCTTACTTAACTGAAATCTCATGTTTTCACAGAATTTGTGAGCTTGGCAGGTCTTTCGTGAAGTAAATATTTACCTTTCTTACCACAAAGTGTCAACACTGCTTTGGGCCTAAATGTTACTTGGAATATAGTTCATTTTTATTATCTCGATCAATTTCAGAAAGTAAGAAATGACCACAATTTCAAATTAAATTTGGTAATAAAAATGAATTAATGGACATATTAATGTCCAGGCAACTCACACTAGTCTTCAACACTGAGTTACTTAGTATACTCATAAGTCTGTCATTAAGCCCCTAAGTGTAGGTATCACATCTAAAGGTTTCTTTCAATTCCAAAGCACAGGATAAGGCACTAATTTTTAGCATCCAGATTTGTCAATGCAGACTTTATTGGACCATCAGTCGGGTGAAGCAACCAACAGTAAAAGAAAAGTGTCTGGCAAACACTCATGTGGATAAGCATGCGGTAACTGTGATTTGTGGTGACAGGGTTTATATTAGATGTAAAGAGATGGAAGCCACAAATATGCCTCGATCACCTACAGGTTTAGTGAATTTAAACAGGAATAACTCTTATCCTCAAATCCCTATCAGTTGCAAATCACCTGGGCTTTGCTTCTTAATGCCTTTGATACTCATAATTCTCCTAATAAAAACATTTAGCCAGCCAGTAAGAAGGCAGAAATGCTAACATGTGATTTAGGTGACTGGCTGCCCACATGAATAACAAAAAGAGAGCAAATTAAATTAACATTTTCCAAATAGCTCGAAGCATGAATGTAATTCTGCCAAGCTATTTGGTACATACTTGAAAATAATACATTTGGGGAAATGCACATCTGTTTTCTAAGTAATTTGCTGAGGAAAAAAAAGCACAAGCAACAAGTTTATAATGTAATTTAGGAGCTTAATGATGCAGATAAGCATCTAGGGGAAGATTTATGCCTGTGTTCTTTTGAAAAATCCAGAAGGATGTCCAGTGTACAGCTTTAGGTTTCTAAATACTATTAAGACTTAGTCTTAGTTTCAAAATAAATAGACATTTGCAACAAAGGCTTTGACCTGGGTGAGTGTGTAGCTGCACACTTTTTGCCAGTCCATGCAGTGGGCTGCAATGTGACACACATTCTGTGGCAGAAGGGTTCATATCCCTGAAGTTACAGCAAGACCACACTGAATGATTAATAATGGCTTGTCAGAAAAATAGAAATAAATTCCTCCACAACAGCACTGGGGTTGTGAATTGAAGGAGGAACCTGTAACACTTTACATTTTGCAATCTTACATAAAGAACACTTGAAATTACTATAGCAGAGCTATACATGAGGGGGAAAAACACGAAAAGGTTTCGTATTCTGTTTATATTAAAAAGGGAAAAAAAGAAAAAAAAAAAGAGGGATTTCTGGGTTTGCAGAAGAAAAATTAGGAGAGAAATTATTCCGTAATATAGACATGCTAAAAAACTGAAAGGGTGCAAGAAGATCATCACTAGAACTATAAATTATTTCCTTCAGCAGGAGGAGCCTGATCTTGTCTTGGAAAGAAAGGAATCTTTCTTACAGCAAATTAATTGCAGTCCTTATTGTAGAGGTTAGTGTTGAAAATTTTTCACAAACAGAAATACCTCAAGAACATAATTTCTACAGAAAATCCTATATAATTCTTAACAGGAGCTGACTGCACACAGAAATAGAGTTTGGTGATGCAGATCCTGATTATTTCAGCATTTCTTCAGCTAATCTTTGACATGCAGTGAAGGTAACCTGAACCATGCCATTTAAAATCAAAATTACTATCTATGCAGACTTTTATATCTGTGCTGAAAAAGCCAACAGAAAAAAAAACAACACAAAAAGATACAAACATTTGCATTCTTTAACAGTTAACCCTTTAATGGAAGTTTCTTTCAGAACGGCTGTTCTTTAAGAGAGAACTCACATAAGGGCACACATTCTTTTCTAGCCTCATGGGCTTTTTACTGAGGTGTTTTGTTTGTTTGTTTGTTATTTTGGTTAGTTGGTTGGTTTTTGTTTGTTTGTTTGTTTGGTTTTTTGTTTGGTTTTTTTGTGTGCTTTCTGTGGTTTTTGTTTGTTGTTTTGTTTTGTTTTGTTTTGTTTTGTTTTGTTTTGTTTTGCCTCTAATTTTTATAGTTCATTTTTTAATTTAAGAAACCTTTCTCCTGAAACAAAAATAGACATTTTCCCTAGCCAACTTCTCTGGAAAACTTGTCGCTTCCCTGATCAAGTCTACCAACACTCTCTGGGCTGTTGACTGAGCCACCGCTTCCTCCCGCTCGGTGCCAGTGTTGTCCAGTGTGATCAATAAGGGCTGGGCTGTGGGCTGGAGGTGCATTTGCAGCACATAAACATCTGGAAGTCATTCCCAGCTGGAGTGGACCGTGAACACACTAGCCAGGCAGGATCCTATAACGTCTCTCCTGTCTCAGCCTCAGCTGCCTCTGATGGCCAGATAATGAGAGCACTACTGTGAGTGAAAGTGTTTATGTGTTTATGTGACTGCAGGTATGAGTTTTTTTGCTGCTGATTCCTTTCACACTCTGCAGACAGTGAGCAGGGACATTGTGGGGACAGGGCAGATTCTGAGCAGTGTGACAGGGTGGTTTACTAACCACCATCTCCGGGACCATGATGACTTCCTTTTCTTCTGCCTGTTGTAGCAATGTGTTGCCTGTCATCGTTAGGGCTTTCTTCTGGGAAAACAACTTTGACCTAGAGCATATTTACAAGAAGAGGAGTGTCAGCTAGCACCATCTAGCCAAGTGGAGTGATTTTTTAAGGGTTTTTCTCTTCCAATTAATTTTTGAATAAGATTAGTATCTCTTGAGTTAACTCACCAAATGTTTGAACATTGCACAAATTTAAAAGCCACAGAAAACCTTACCAAGGTTCACATATATATAAGCATTTGCCTGTCTGTGCAGTCCCACTGGGCCAGCGCAGTGAACACTGGAAGTACATTCCACTGCATATGTGATGGAGCTCCCTGAGGAGACAGTCCTCTCAAAAACAACCAGCAAAACACTTCTCTTGCCAGTCCTCCAAGAGAGGAAGGAGTTTAGATATGCCTTTTGGAAGGGTTTACTGGACAGTGTTTTAAGACCACCACTGAAAAAATTATTACTGAGCAGGTTTTGAAGGCTGCAGTTTGGTGGCACACTGAGAAGTTGTTTTAGCTTATGATTAGGGTTCATGACCCTTATGACCACTGCCACTGAGCCCATTACAGACTTCAGCACCTTTGTCCTTTAAAATATCTTTCAGGAACCACTCTCATTACTCCTTCTGTTCCATGCAATGACCACACTGTTTGGCTGGTGTGTCAATGCAGCCTGGAGCTAGGGACAGGACCCATCACCTCACTTGTCCATTGCACCTTCTCAGCAGGTATCTCCAGGGTCACCCCAGCACAGCCCAGGAGGAACAATGGAAAGAGAGACCAGGTAGCTCCTGCTATCTTAATCCAGACACTTGGCATGGACCGATTTGGTGCCTTGTACCAGGAACCAGGAGCATACCTGGAAGCAGGAGTTCCAGCTGTGCTCTGGAGCTTGCACAAGGGAGGTGATCTGCTGCAAGATCAAGTAGCCAAGCTGCAGCTTGGAGCACTAGAGAAATGTGGCCCCAAAGGCACAGAAAGGAATGAGAAGGACTAGCTGGAATCATTGCAGGGAGCTCAGCTTAGAAACTGGCCTGGTTTATTTTCATTTTTTTTTTAATTTCAGTTATTAAAGAATCCTATATCCTAATTTTCCTGAAAATTAATGTAACCATATTCTGCTAGCTTTTAAAATGCCTACAGGTGTTTTTTTTCCACACAGTAATATGTTTATTACTTTTTGGTTAACTACTTAGCTGTCTACTGATATTACCTAGAGAGGTGACTGGATTATAATGGGTTGAATGAAATTTATTGATGGTTTGAAATAAAGAAGTTGAAACATAGATATATCTGCTAGCAGCCATGAGAGAATAAAATAAAATGTTTTGTATTTGTGAACTAAATATCTACCTTTCTGCATACTCTTGCATATTCTAACTTGCATACTCTTCTAATCAATAAAAAATGGAAAGGTATTAGATTGAAAATACTCCAGAATCTGTTTTGTCAGTAATTAAAGAGATCATTATTCCAGATTCATTATTTTCTATTCCAGTTGAAGTTAGATTATACATAAATAACAGAAAAATATCTTTCTTCCTTCAAAACCACTCTGGTATGAAACTCATAAACATCCAAGAGTGTGCATGAGAATAACAGATAACAGATACTAAAAAAAAAAAAATATTTTAAATGTTTGGTAAATTTTGTTAAACAATTTCATTGGCAATAGAAACAGGAAAATGCCTTTTTTAATGACCTGCTGTAACTAGTAATGCAAAAATCAAAGGTATAAATCAAAATAATATGTCTCATTATGATGTGTTGACATCTACTCTTATTTTAGATATCTACTTCAGGCACTTTGCTTATTAAGACAAGGCTTTTACAACAGTTTTTGAACTAAATTCCCATAATCCTTAGTTTACCCATGTTAAGAGCCTAAATAAACCTTTCTCATTATGGTTTAAAGGAGATATTTTGTTTCTTTTCTGCCAAAGAAAATGTTTGCTACTTCCTCTTAAAGGAACATCAGATTGATACAAGCCTTCATGTCTGATCTACAGATGTGTTTGTACTCCTGTTTCTAGATGATCAACAAGAGCTATTGGCTTGTAAACATTTGAGCCTAAACCCACATGCTAAATTAATTTCATTTAAATAATTTTAGTAATTTAAAAAGGCTTTTATAGTATATCATTTAATGTTGTTTAACATGATGTGATTCTTAAGTCAGTTGTTGAAGTGGTTCTCCATGCTTTCATTCAAGATGGCCACAGGCTAGAAGATTCATTTCAACATGTCAAGATTTCAGAGGATAGGAATATATTTATAGCCTGAAGCATATTTATTTAAAGCCCTCTGGAAATAAAGGCAGTAAAAATGTGCTAGAACAATGCACTTAATTCAGGTACTACATCTTGGATCCAGCACAGAAATTGTGCCTTGGAACTTTGAAGATGCTATGTAATAGCCTGCTTTTTAAAAGGAAAATTTTTAACTGCAACCTATTCAGAAGAAGAGGATGATTAGGGAGTCTTAAGTGAGAAATTTCAGGCATGTGAACAGGCCACCCAGGGAAGTGCTCAAGTCACCAGCTCTAGAAATGTTCAAAAGATGTATAGAAGTGGCACTTAGGGATATGGTTTAGTGGTGGACTTGGCAAGTTTAGGTTTGAAATTGTACTCAATGATCTCAAAGGTCTTTTCTAACCTAAATGAGTCTGTAATTCTATATTTCATTGAATGTTTCTAGAAAATCAGGATAAAAAAAGATGAGACAATGAGACAGTGGCATCAGAAAGTCAAATGAAAAGTTCATTTGTTGGCATTATGGAAATGTCTACATACATGGGTTTTTTTCAGTGGATTTTCTTGGCATCAGTATTTACAAACCAGCAGAGTATTTGAACTAGGAATGAAAGAACATTACTTGTGTTCATTTGACCCATATGGGAGACAATCCTTCTGAAAAATAGTATAGGATTATAATGGAACTAAAGAATATATTAAAATGTGTTAGAAACATAAAGGCTGAAACAATGCCTCTCCCAAAGCTTCAATCCAGTGACCTTGTTGCTCCAGGCATTCAGGGGACAGGCCCTATTGTCAAGTCCTTCCTCATTAATTCCAATCTTACAACATCTGCCTGGAAGGTAAGAGTGTAAGATCTCATTCACTTCCTATGCTCTGGGAAAGTGGTGTCTGCTCCAGCCATGTCTCACTGGATGTCACCGTCAGAAAGGCCAGAGAGAGCTGCCACTGGAAAACCTTTGTAACTGTTCATTATCTCCTTTAGCCCTGGTCACAGTCTCTCCCCAAGGGAACTAGACACCAAGGAAGGTAAAGGAAAGGATGCTGAATGCCTGATGAGATGGATTCATTACATGAAACTAGTGCACACAAAAAGGCAAAAAGAGACTTGAAGTTGGAGACGGGGAGATATGAAGTGCCTGTGACACTAAGTACAGTATAGTGATGAGCAATGAAGTAGCTAAGAGTGGGGTCAGCTTAGCTTGGGCTGCAGTCCCAGTTAAGCCAACACAACTGAGCAAGGACAAGGATACTGAGAGAGTAGCAACAGGGACTGTACCCTCATGGCATTTTGGTACAGCTGATCTCTGAAAATAGCCGTGAGGCTTGCTTGTTTAGTCATAAAATTGCTGCAAGGATCACACTGCATTTGAAACCATCTGGTTCTCTGCTGCACTTTTTTGCCTGGTAAAGATAAACCCTTAAAATTGAGAGACTGTCTCAAAATATTATCATAAACCAATTTTGCAGTTTGTTTGCTCTCATATGTTCTGCCTAATGTGCACAACAGCAGCTGATAAAAAAACTGGTAAGGCAGAAGCAAGGGCATAATTTGTTCCATGAAGCCTAGCAACTATTAAAGCTATTGTGGATGAGGGTGATGAGCTACCTGTGTTTAAAGGAGACTTAAGGGCATGTTAATGCTGAACCTCCAGGCAAAAAGTGTATGTTTAACAAAGATATTACCTCTAATACATTGAATAAGCAGAGATTTAGTTGGAAAATACTGTTGACTGAGGATTTGTTTTACAGAATGACATATTTTTGTTTTCATAATCCTTCTTTCAAGTTTAACAGCAACCACAAAATAGCATTATGGAATTAAAATTAGTTTTTATTTTTCAGACCTAATAAAAAGACAAATTTCTGTCCCTTTGAGTAGGTATAGGTTATATTTTACAGAAAATGCATTAGGCTTAAGGAAGTGTTGCAAATTCTTCATCCTCATGCTGAAATTTTGTCTTTATATCTCATGTTATCTGAATCCTTTTTCCAGCTGATTTCACACTGAGGTGAAAGCCATCATCAAAAGACAGGTTTTCAGACTTTTCAGCCAAACAGTGTGTGTACAGACATTACAGCCAAGGTGAAGAAGGATGGACCTATCTTTGCGGTGACACAGCTGGTATTATTGCACTGCACTGTGCTCTCTGTAACACACTGAGGTAGCAGTTGTAGGCTAAGCTAACTCCTAAGGATGGACAAACATTTTAGACGTCTGAGCAAGTGGCTAAACCTTTATTTCTCTATGTTTTATTGTGTCAGCCTCAGCAGTTAATTCTTCAGCAGCATTTCCAACATGCTGGGTAAGTTGAGTATGGTGTGTAGACGGTGATAAAAAGTCCATGATATGAACAACACAGGCAAGAGGAGAAAACCCCACCCTTAAAATAGAAATGAGCTTGAAGATGAGTAGCTGATTTTAACTTTGTCTTTTTTTCCTTTCTTGAGGATGTGGAAGAAGAGTGCTTTTCTCCCTATTCATATTTGTGAACATGTGAAGATATCATAGTTGCCATGTCAAGGACAGTGAGAAGCATGTGAGCTACAGAAGGATCACAAAATAAGGCTGTGCTATGTCACACAGTTCAGTTAACCTGAGCATTGTTTTCTGGGTTGCTTCTTAAAGGAACTGAAACTCCTCACTGGAAATTTTATTACCTATGATAATTTAAATTCTATGCAAATAATTTACATATTAGAATCTATATATATAAAAAAGGATGTATCTTTTAAGGATTATTCTGATTCTCGCAAGTATGTTGTCATTCCTATAGCAAAACTTTCCTGACCTCATGAAGAAGAGAAGGAGGAGATAGGTCTGCTCAGTAGATGAGTGACTCAAATGCTTCATATTCATCAAGCACATAGTGCTCCATGACAACCATTACAATTGCCATTCAGAACAGTTTTTGCAGATGGGATTTTCCCTGGCTTACAACACAGTTTCTGTGTTGAATACTACTAGGATCCCTGCCCCACCCTGTCAGCTGGCTGTCCCTACTCCTTTCAATGCTAGTCTGCTTGCTTAAGCAGTTTCAATTTTGCCAGCATTTTGCTTGTGGCAGCCAATATTTGCTTGCAAAAGATCAAATTTTTGCTATTGGGGCTGGAGCCTGTCCTGTGTTGCACCAATTGGAAATTTCCAGGCTGTGGATAGACCTTTACAGGCCCCAAACAGCTGCTGCTCGTAACTGAACTGTATTTGCTGCTCATCTGGCTTGTCACTGGCAAGGAGGAGGATATTAAAATCCTATAAAGATACTATCAAATTAGGCAATACTGCACAGTATGCTTTTGTTTCGTTTATGGATGAAGAAAACAGATGAGAGAGGACTTAAGCTCCCTCTGTGCATATATGCAGAGCGGAAAGAAATTAGATTTAACTGACCCCTTGATGATAGTACTTGATATCTGACTATATTTAATCACATACAGAAAAGACAGTTGCACTTTTCAACAGCTGCTGTTGCTCTGAGCTTCAAGGAGCTAGCGAAAAGATTAGGTCTGGTAAGGGATTTAGTCCCTCTCTCTCCCTGCCCCCCAAAATCTGCATTTTTCATGACTTTTGGAGTTCCAGTGGGAAAATAAAACAAAACAAAACACGTTCTTTACTGTGTTCAAAACTTTACTGCTGTTTCAATTATGTCATGGCAATATGGCAGATGGCCAGGAAAGAAAGCAGGCCCTGCAGGTGTGACAGCATACATTAGCAGCTTTGGGATCCCACATCAGTGGGGCTCATCTTTGCCCAGCCATGGAGGAAAGGCCTCACTGACTTCCCAGGTTAGACTGAATAGCAGCATGGTGTTTTATTATTTTTCAAAGTTTCATCCCAGTTTCAGGAAGACAACTGACCACAGGACTGGATACCTGGCAAAGCTTTTAACAGTCTCCATACACAGAGAGCAAGGTGGGATGATTAATGGACTGAACTCTCTCCAGCCCTAAAGGAGATTCTTTCTGAATGGATTCACATCCTGGTGTCAGAGAGCTCTGATCGGCCCAGATGTGCCAAAACCCAGGTAGGATGCTAGAGATGTGGTACATGTAAAGACTGCCTTTCTAAACTCAACCTGTTGAGGGATGATTTCTGATTTTGTCTTAACCTTCTTTATATTCCTGATTATTCTCTAAACGTGTCCTCTTCAGAGTGTGACTGATTTAGAAATATAACAGGACATTTATAACTTTACCAGGATGTGTTTGATACTGCCAGAAGTATTTTGATTAAAATGTTAATGAAATAATTACTTCTCTTGGTCCTGTTTCACAAATAAGCTTTAATATACATTACATAAAACCTTAGGCTACCATTTAAAAATTATTAAACTTAAAACCAGTCTTCTGGAGGGGAAGCAGGTAAAATATTCCAGCAACTACTGCAACACTTTACACATATGTAAAGACATGATTTTTAAATGTCCAGATTGGAAGGTGGTGTATTACTGTCTTGGTTTGAAAGACAGGTGTCTGCCAAGGGAGGCGGGAATGGAGAATATGACTGCTTTTGCTCCAAATTCTCATAACTTTGAAATCAAGGGCCTTTCAGGCAAGATATGGGGCAAGGAGCACCAGTTCTTTACTAGCGTGTGTGCATACAAGCAGGCAGACAAAGAGCGGCCCTGCTGACCCCAACAAAAGGAAACACCCTAACCTCCAACAATGACATGGGACTGTATTAGTGAAAATAGCATTTTTGAAGAGGTTATTGAAAGTATTAGGTATTTAAAAATTCGGCTTTGTAAGGAAAAACAATTTGCACAAGTCCTAAACTGCAGATGCAAGGAGTAAGGGAAGTTGTCTGTTTTCCCTTGTTAGATGTCATCCATGTTAATGTTAACACCAATTGTGCATGGGGAGTATCTTTTTTAATTTTAAGCTTCAAAATGCGCAAAAGGAAGGAAGCATCTCAAATTACTTTCTCACCATAACGCTGAGAGGGCCCAATGGTCGGTGAAATGGAGCAGCCAGTGTCTCAGCCTTAGGGCTTCTATGTAAAGCTACAGAGCATTTAGTTCTCGCTGGAACTCACAGACTTGCTGCATTGCAAATGTTAAATCATCATTCCATTTGTTAAGCTCTTTTTAAAATGATCACTGGGAATATATGTCAATACACCTGGGTTATTCAGAAACATCACTTGTTCTGATTATTACTGGGAGTTCTGTGTAAAGGCATAGGCATAAGCAGCTTTGCTTCTTTTGAAAACAAACTTTCTGATTTAAATTGTGCTGATAACTTTGCATGTAAAATAGATGCACACTTCACACCCATGTAGATACTGATATGCAGCAAAATAGCTTGACATAAAACATATAGTCAAGAAGTCTCCTAGTGATATTCCCATGCACATAGTTTTATGCATGTCTATGTGTACTCGAGTGCATGCTGGCATTTTGTCCCCAACTGTGTAATTACTTCTGTAATTATGTTTTTATATAAACCACAGCTCAAACTTTATTCTTTCACTTTAATTTTTACTTTTATAAGTAAAAATTAGTGCACTTTAATTTTTACTTTTATAATTATGGGATCTTCATAATTATAAATAAAGTGCAGAGAAATTAGAAAAAAAATGAATATTTAATGATCTTAAAAAAACTGGCAAAATAATACTCGTTGAAGAAATATCTTTTGACAGCAATGCATGATTCAGTTCTGGTGCTGATTATCACAGGAAGTTCCTGAGGCCAAGAGCATGCCAAGACCATTTAAAAAGACTGGATATTAATGCAAATAAAAAAACACCCCAAATGGTCGTTGTTGGTTGTTGTCAAAATATTGGAAGAGTGTTTGATCTCTTGTTACCCAGCTTAAAACAATCTCTCTTGTAAGAGCAAAAGGTGAGCCCTATGTTTGGAAGATGCAGTCCAAAGACGATGTGTTTGGTTGCTTTCCACATCAGCTGCTAGGGAAACATATTTATTCTTCTGTGAACAGCTTCCCCAGGCCACCCCATAAGATTGATTTTTCCCACTGGTTTTCCTTCAATCACACAAATTCCACTCCTGAGGGAAAAAGAATCAATAACAGATATTCCTTCACTTTTATCAAATGTTCCAACACAATGCATTAGAGTAAAAGTTTGTTTTGGTAATACATGGGAAGCTTACTAAGCTCTACCTGTGGAAGCCCTACAGAAATCAGTTGTGAAAGTCAAGTTCTTAAGAATGTTTGGAGTTGAGCAAAAAGGTTTATTTTTTTGTTTTGTTTGTTTTGGTTTTGTGCAGGTATTTAAAAAAAGTCTGCAGAGTTTTGAACAAAATGTAATAGATAGAACACCCCATATTTAGATCCAAACACTGGCTGAAATTTTGGGAGGGAAGAGAAAGCATTTTTAAGGCTTCATTTTAGACCCCAAGCCTAGATATCTGACCATATGTTGAAATTTAGCTTCCCTCTAGGGGTGGTGAGAAGGAGTGGGTGCTGGGAGCTGTCAAATGTCCAGGGCCTGGCTAGAGACTCGGTGAGCTTCAGGGTGCCGCAGGCCGGTGGTGAATCCTCCTGCGGTGCTTTCTGCCTTCACTGCATGCCAGTGTAAATAAAACACCCTGACATGTGGTTTACAGGAGAAGGGAAAGCCTGCCCTTGCCTCACTGTGACTGTCCTTGTGGCCCTGTCCCTAGAGAACCATAGTGAAGCATGAGGACTGTTATTGCTTCCTATCTTGAGCAGTGGGACTGCTTGTTTCGTGGTTTAGTTAACTCATAATTCAACTTATGCATAAATCATATGAAATTATACAAATCTCCTACCTAATTGTACTAGACAAACCATTTTGGTGGGAACTTAATGGTAAATGGAAGTACTGTACAAAATAAAGATAGCTATTTGGTGAGTGAATTTTTTTTTTTGTGGTGAATGACTGTATTCCTTGAGTAATGCTTTCATTGAAAAATGTGCAGCAAGATTTACATTTTTAACGATTGATCTTTGCTTCCATGCTAATGCTTATTTTCCATGTTTTTCCTGTTCATTTTCCATTTTTTTTCTTGTCCTTTTCATCACAAAAATTTTCCTGTGAACAAAAATATGATGGATGTGCTCTGATTGGGCATATGCAAAAGGCAAAAAGGTAACCATAATTCAGCAGAATTTGATATAAGAAAAAGCTTACTGAAGTTAGAAGAATTCAATTAAGATCTAATCGCCATTCCTAAAATTTACTTTATTTTTGTCACCTGCTCTTTCATGTTGTTACTAGCCATTTTAGAGCCAGGATATCAGTCTCTAGTGAACAGAAATTCCTGGCATTAGCAGGTCTGTCTTTATTGGAATTCTTAAATTTATACATTCATAAATGAGATGTAGTCTTGGTTTCAGAAATTGACTGTTTCACTAGTATTTACATGTCTGAACCACAGCACAGAGGATCAAAAAGCCAAGCATAGATTTTATGGTTTCCACCTTCAGCTTTGTTCCTGGAAGCCATCAATTATTGTCTCCTTATGCTATTCATGTGATATTCTAAAGACAACCAAAGTTGATATGAGCCCATGGGAATGTATTGCACACTGAAAGCTGTGTGATCTCAGCTTAGTATAAGCACAACATGGGGAAAAAGTGAAAGTGCCACAGTCTGAGATTCAGGCCCCTCCCTGACGTTCTTTGTTTACAAGAAGCAAGTTTCTCTGATCTGCTGTTTCATAAGAGTACGATGCTAAAAAGCAGATCCTTTCTGCAGCTGAGTGCCTTAGATGCTTACAGAAGACTTCAAAAAGCACCAGAATTGATTCAACTTTTGTACAGAAGACTTCAGCTTCAGACCTAAAAACATTACATGGTGGAGGATGTAGTGCCACCTGCATCCACGTGAGCTGAGCCGTACTAGTTGCTTTGGCTGACAAATGAGGCTTTTGAGGAATTTTATTGCTGTTGCTTCCCACCTCATGTATCAGCATCTGACCTCGAAGACCTTGCTTCTCACTGGTTTGAGGAAGGTTGCAAAGCTGTGCTAGGATCACTAGATACAACACAGTGTCATTATAGAACAAGACGTGACACTAAAATGAGGCTGTGAAAGCCTGTCATTTGCAAGGCTGTAATATGCACTAACGTAGTGAAAGAGAGAGCAGCTTACATACTATGGTGGTAATGTGCACTTAGCGTATTTCTCTGCTCTGGAAAGAGACCACAACAATTTATTTTGACAAGGGATAATATGCATCTTTGAGAGTGACTACGAAGAAAATTTAGCTTGAGATATCAAGCAGTCCAACATGCAACAGAAAGCTGCTAATGTCTGCTGAGGTGTCATGTTTTGTTGTGTGAAAATTATATCTCAAATTGTAGCAGCAATCTTTGCAAGAGTTGCACTATTTTAGAAGAAAAACACCACCTAAGGTAGAACATTGTCTGTTTATTTTAAACAAAATTAGGAACCAACAATGTATTATTCACAGTCTTCAGTGTATCCTGAGAACCTTGTGTGTTTCTTTAACTGCTATAAATACAGATTCAGCTTGCCACACACAGAGAACTTCATCTGAATCTTGTCAAATGAGTACATTATTTACATTTCATCCCATCTTAAAATGTGGCTTTCTCTTTTGAGCTTGTAAGTGCAGTAGCACAAGCATGTGTTACTACATTGTGGACTGTATCCTTTCCTGACTACAGCAGTGTCAAATGGGAAAGCCTTTCCCTCTTGGGCCTTCCTCAAAACAAAACCCAGGATCAATCTTCTTATATTAAAAAAAAAAATCAGGATGTAAAACTACAAAATTAAAATTAATCAATTTTCAAAATTAATCAATTTTCCTCTCTTCTCTTCTCTTGCTCTTTCTCCTTTTCTGCATGTGTAACCTAAAATCATGCATATACTTATCTGACGGTTATTTCAATAATACAAAAATAATTATAGTATTTTCTCTCCCCCTTTGTAACTGGAGTCTATGGCTCTATCTCAAGTGTGAAGCATATATGTTATTACCATTTTTAGCTAGACTTGGTGGCTTTTTTTTTTCATAGATACACAAAGTGAAGAAGTCTGTTTGTTTCCGTCTCTATTTTTTTTCCAAGTGTAAACTAAACGACTGCTTTTACATCTCTTGCTGGTTAGCAGCCAATGTAAATGCTTATGCTAGGAGAACAAGCCCATTTCCTGCCGTTAAGGCTTTTTTGTTTATCCTAGAGCTACTCTCTGCCACTGCCTGCCCTGACAGACTATTAACCCCTGTTTCTAGCAGGAATACCAGATGTGGGTTTCTTAAGCAAATTATTGGTTATTTCACCACATGTCGTTTTTACATTTAAGTGTTTCCAGCCTCTCAGAACATTCCACAGAAACAACATCACATTTTCCTTCAACCTGTTAATTAGCATAATTATTTATCAGCCTGAAACCACAGCTAGAGTTTGTTAAGCAGCAGACAGATATGCACTGGATAGTGGCCCAAGAAACTAGAAAGAGTGATGAGAGGAGGGAGGCTGTGGGAAGGCATGCTGTTTGCATTTGTCTCCACCACCTCCTCTGAATACCTCTCCAGCTGATACGACACATCCCTCTTTCATGCTGCAGGCAGAGGAGGTTTCAGGGTTGCTTGTCTGCCAAGTTCTACCCAGCTGTAACAGTGAGATCTGGCTCCAGATGATCACCCCAAAAAGAGGTGATATGAGAAATATGCATCCTCTGCTATCTCTGGCAAAGTCCAATCCTCCCCTTGGATTGATATGTTCCTTGTGTATTTATCTAATCTCCCTCACTGAAAGGAATGATAAGATTGCAACATTTGTAAAACCTCTAGGATGTATTTTCTTCAATCAGAATGTGAGATAACCAAGCGGGTCTTTGTCCAGCTTTTTGCAAGGAACATTCATCCTTAGGTCAAAAAAGTACCTTGCAGAACAATATATTGGAAGAAGCGGGTACAAACTACTCATTAGATCCAAGGATAGATGAAATAAAAAATTGGTTGATGCATTTTAAATGCTCAGGTAACCCCTTATGCAGAGGGTCTGAATCTGGGCAAACTACGCCTCTCTTGCCCTGGGCCCCATATGAGTCTAGTGCTAGAAGTGTTTCTGTACGTCCCTCTAAGAGATGGATTCCAGTCAACTTTTGAAAGGTTAGGCACGGTAATTTTCTACCTGAATGTGTCTAGGCTGCTTTTATAGCTCCAGCAAGTCCTGTACTTCTGCCAGCAGCTGTACTGTGGTTTATGCATACCTGGTAATTGACAGGATTTAATGTAAAAATTATTAATGGTGGTATGGAATAGTTATGGATAAGTTTCTAAGTGGCTACATTTGGCTGTGAGCTGCAGTGGATTCTATCTTTTTTTTTCAGTCAGACTTCAGAAAAATATTACTTGGCAAATGAACTAGAATGTTCTGTGACCACAATTCAAATATGCTGGTTTTCCTAAAAATGTTCAGGACATCCAATTGTATTCCCAAGCCTTCCAGTTCATTTGCAAGACTAAAGATATAGTAGAAGGTATCCAAGACTACATTGCTCTAGGAAGCTCACTATATGCTTCCATAAAATAATCTGTAAACTCAATTCACCTGGGCTGTCAGCAGAATTTCTCACAGTGTTTGCCAGTCATTTTTCCATAGTGACTTCTTCCTAGCTATTTCGTTATATCTTGTACTTTATCTTGTATTTTTGCATGTGTGTGAAAAGGAATTGAAGGGTTTTTTTCCATAGAAAAAACTACAGCTCTGATATTATTGCTCATCATGGGTACAAAGCTGTCTAGGCTTATGTTTTAACATACTTAAATAAAGCAATAAAACATTAATAATGTTTGTTACTCAAGATTAGTTTAGTGAATGCTGGTATTCACTGCAATATTTCAGCTAAGAGGGACAAATTAACTTTAATTTTCTTTCTCTTTGTTTTCTCCACACCAACAAAATATATAAAATATTTCTAAAAGTTAAAATCCTATTCCAAAAATCTCTTCTCTAAAACATCTCAGAATCAGTAGAAAAATACCTAATATGATTTTAAGTAGAAAAATACCTAATATGATTTTAAGTCCTTCCACTCAGGTGCCATTTTTTTGAGGGGGTGCAGGGTTTTTGTGGACTTTAGAAAGTGGAAAGCCAAAGCAATTTAAACCAGAAACTCAATAAAACAGCAGCTGGTGGCAAGCCCTAAATATCTCTCAACTCTTATTGTTCCAGAAAGATGTTTGACTAGTAAGTAGGATTGAAGAGTTTGAAAGAGGCATTGCATTATTTGATACAGTAGAAATTACCATCCTAATTAATACTCCTATTTATTTGTGAAAGGTCCTAAAATGTAGTTCATAACATTTAACTCTCTCTCTAAGAAACCAGACAGGTGGTCTGCGCAGCCTCAATCTTATTGGGGGTTCTGTCTTCAATGTCCAGTGTCCTTTTTAGGTGGCTGTTCCTTGACCCCCACTTTTGGTAAGTACAGTATTGTTGTTTTGGATAACTTCTGCCTTGTCAGCCTTACAGAGCTGAGCTGGCACCCTGCTTGTGTTTTGCATGACTTCTGTTTCCCTAAGTTACATCCTTTATCTGTTTCTCCAAGGCTGTGTTGTTCTGTTCTGCTGTCCTTGATAAGAGTAAAATATTGTTCTGTTCTACTATCCTTATCAAGTGAATAAAATGCTGTTCTGTTTTATTTTCTACTGTCCTTATCACCTCAAAGCTACTTAAATTTTGGGGTTTGTGTGTTTGCTCTTATTTTATTATAGGCCCCAATCTCTGCTGGAATGTCAGAGAACTGCTGCAGCAGCGGTTATGAAGGACAGTGATTGCACATGCAGGTTTGGTGCAGGCACTCAACCACCCTGCTAGCTCTGGCACCCTCCCCATCCATTCTTTTGCTGCATGTGTCAGGGGTTCTGCTTCATGGCCAGTTATGAAGCCCAAGTGCTTCTGCTGCCCTTCTGTGGGACCTTGATAGGCTGGAGAGTTGGGCAGAGAGAAACTTAATGAGTTTAACAAGGGCAGGTATCAGGTCCTGCAGTGGGGAGGAGCAGCCCCAAGTGCCAGCAGAGGTCAGGGGCTGCTCCTACAGAGCAGCTCTGTGGAGAGGGACCCGGGGCTCTTGGTGCATCACAAGCTGTCCATGAGCTGGCAGTGCCCTTGTGGCCAGGAGGGTCAAGGGTATCCTGGGCTGCATCGGGAAGAGCATGGCCAGAAGGCT
>VXBQ01016795.1:0-12552 GCA_013400175.1 Phainopepla nitens | reverse complement strand
CCTTTCTTCCTTCCTTCCTTCCTTCCTTCCTTCCTTCCTTCCTTCCTTCCCTTTCTCTTAAACCAGTTTAAAAGAACTAAGCATTTTACTCACAGTTACTTGGAGTAAAGTCACTTACTCCCAGAAACTTGTAATAAAGGAATGAAATTTACAAGTGTGCAAATTTTGTAAACCCTGTATCTAGTACTTCTGGTCAACAACTCTTTTTGCTGCTCTTGAGGTCAATAAACCCAAGGATGTCTGTTGCATGACAAGGTTCAATATTGCCATGCATGACTTTTTGAAAATTCTTTTAAACCCCTCAGATTCTCAGGTTTTATGATTTTATATGGCAGCTGTGTCATAGGTCATCTCAATTTTTTATTTACGTTACTTACTTAGTGTTTCATTAGTCAGACAAATACCTTTTCACTGAAATTGATAAAAAACTCGCTTCATGTAACTTTTACGTGTGCAATGTGTTAGAAGAAAATTTTATCTTAAAATGAATAAGATTTTTAAAATCAATTTTTTCCCTATTTAGAAAAATCAAATAGTAAGAAGAAAATAAAATCATCTTTTAAAAGATATCACAAAAGATAGTTTTTAGAAAATAAATTAGTGGGGGAGAGGTTAGCAACAGTGTACCAGTATATAGCAACACCTCACTGTTAAAATACTCAATTTACATACTGGAACATTATTGACTGAGTTTTACAGAGCCTTTATATTTTAAAAATTTCAGCCATCATTGGTCTAATATGTATGAGTAATTTCTATAGCACAGACTGTCAATATAGCATTGAGAGTGAGGTCAAGAACTATTAATAAGATTTTAATATTTCATTACTTGAGGTGTTCAATGACACTTTGCTTTGCTGTTAAGCTGGGCAATTTATAGAATTTCATCCTCCTGGAATTAAAAATAAAAGGGTACTCAGCACAACAAAATCACATCCATGTTTAGTTTAAGAAAATCTAAATATTTACCTTAGTACAGGGGAAGAACAGGAAGAATTTAGTAGTGAATGTGGAAAATAGAGTAAGAAAGAAGAAAATATATGCACACCTTGGATGAAACATTTTGTGAATTTGAAAAGGGACTTTTTCCTGGCACCAGGCTGATAACCTCTTTCCCATCCCCAACATAACAGCGTAAAAAACAATAAAATCCTGAGATCTCAGCATCTCCAAAAATAGGGTGGTGAGAAAGTATACCCCTGGAAATCCAGCCTGACATTTTAAGACATCGAAATGAAGCATTTCTGGAACAGCAGAGGGAAAGAGATTTTTTTCAACAAAGTGACCATCTTTCGGTCACTCATAAGTCTCCCGTAAAGGATTAGGTGACCAAAGGTGAAAAACAGGGTAAATTACTTCCAACAGAAGTGCCAGGTCGTGTGCATCAAATAGACCAAAAAGGTATTTTCTTTTGATTCAGGGGATGTAAATTGTGCTTTAGAAGCAAAGATTTCTCTGCATGGTGCAACGGAAAATAATCCAGAACTTTTAAACCCAGGGAGCCTATGAAAACTATTTTTAAAATTGGTTTTTCCTGCAGGGTTCTACTGAGCTTAATGAACCTAGTGGGCTTGGCAGGCAGTCCTGCTGGCTCGTGCAGCCTGTGGGAAGTAGGGTTACTCTGGAACTCATCCATCTCCACATCACATCTCAAAGCAGCAGCTCTACCAGATGTGCTAATGGAACAGTTCTGCCAGCCCAGTTGATAAGCACTTACATTTTTAAATTCTTTGCCTGCTAAATTTAAATTACCCCTGTACATTTAAAGCTACACACACACACAAAAACACACAAAACACACACACACAGAGAAATGCACACACACATATGCTAACAGGCGAGCCACCTACAAGCCTAGCAACCATAATAGTGCCCAGATGAAGGCTACTCAAGCCATTCGCACATTCCTTGCAAATCCGAGTTCAGACAAGGCATTTTATTAAATGTGTATTGAAAATGTGTCCTTCATAGAAAGAGTTTGTGTAACTATTTCTAGCAGCATTGCTACTCTTGCGGTTTGAATTCACAGGCTGACATGTAGCAAGTTGACAGCTAAGAAGCAGGCTCACCTTGCTGCATTAAATTGGAATATAGAAATGCAAAAACTCCTTCTAAAAAATAATAAAAAAATAAAAGCCAAGGAGTTTATTAGGTTCTGTAGAAGCCATTAAAAGTTTCTAAAAACTTTACTCTGTAAGATTTTAAAGTCTCACTAAAACTAAACAAATCAGTAGAAATTAATACTTAATTGAGGTATTACGATGAAATATTTCTATTCTTGAAAGAAAAGAGAGCACTGATTGCCAAGTTCACATCCAGAAAGGCAAAAAGATGGCATCATCTGCCACAGAGCTGAAAGTAGGAAGTATATTATAATTTACTTGTACAAATTATTGTGCTATTAGTGCAAACCCATTTGACCTTCCACTGTAAGTTCATCAAGTCTACTTGTCCTTTCAAGTTCCCTTGCTTCTAACTTGCCCTTTAGTTAAATTTCTAAAGGACTTGAAGGAGAAAGAGTGTATAAGCTTGACATCTCTCCAGTGGAATCAATATCAATATTTTCACTCATTTCATTGGAAAACAATCAGGCCTTATGACACACAAAAAAACCTAACCAGAAAAATTATGGAAATGGCTGTACACCCAAAGAGTCGTATAGGTGAAGGGACAGGCCAATAATATCCCAAAAGGGACTTAAACTCTAGCCTGGAATTGTGGAGGTCTTTCCCTCTGCTCTTTTCCCTGGTTTTTGGGAGTGTTTTAAAGAAGGTTTGGTCTTGATATCACAGGCTGCAAAGTTGAAAACACACAGCTATGCAGGGGGCAATATTGATGTCTACGCTTGTGGCATATTGATTAACATAAACACCTTTGAGTTTTTCTTAGTATCACTTTTTTGCCAGTTCCTACATTAATGCTTGACAAACACAGAGAAGAAACCTAATTTATTGTTTCCAATGAATAGGCCTCAGAAGCATACAAATGTCCATGAAGTATTTCAGAAGGGCACTTTCACAGTGTCACTTCTGTAGGAAGACCTAATATGTCACTGCAGACTGCAGACTAAAATCACTGGGGAGGACTGCAGCCCAAGCCAATGCTTGGGAACAGGACTGATTTCATAAACCTTTTCTCTAACTCCTGTTTTGGGTTCTGGCCTTTGCATTTTTTAGTTTAACATGGTTTCACTAGAGTATGAACCAAAGAGATTGCAGAGCTGGGAGACCTTTGAATAATGGGAGGAGGTGAACTGAAAAATTGGATTCCTTCAAGCTTTGTGGCCCAAGTGCTCAACTTAAACTAAGTCTCCATATTTATCTCCCCACCCAGCCTCCCTTCTTTATATCCATTGCTACAGATGGTCAAAATACTTTGTTAGACATTGATTTTTTTTCTGTCAAAACCCAACAAGTTGCAGGGTCTATAACTTTTGAGGAGCGAAAATTAGGCATTTTGATCTCACAGGCAAAGATATTTTAAGATTACATGACTTGAGTAGCAACAACAAGACAATTCATAAAAATGGAAATATCTGGCCTTCTGTTTTAAACATAATTATAATTAGTTCACTGAAGTATCCAGACTTGGTGGGGGAGGAGGGGAGGGAAGGTTTTGGGGGATGTTTTTGGCTTATTTTTAGTGACTTTCTAATATTTTAAATGTGTTGAAAATTCAGATCTGTAGGGAAAATATCTTGATATTTAGTGTTTTGCCTGGCTGAAGACAGTTCAGAGACTAATGAATCCCACCATTTGCCACATCCACATGTTTTTTGAATATTTCCAGGGATGGTGATTGCATCACTTCACTGGGCAGTCTGTTCCAGTGTCTGACTACTCTTTCAATGAAGAATTTTTTCTTAATATCTAATCTAGACCTTTCCTGGTTGAGGGGGTTGAAAAAGAAATTTCAGATGCCTGATCTGAAAAAGTCTGAGGAACTTTATGAAAAGACTTTTAGCTTGCTCTCATTCAGCGGGCTTTAAAAAAGACTTAAGCCTCTGTTTTCTAATACACTTCTTCCCATCATTATCAAATTATAAAAACGCATTAGTTTAACTCAAGTCTCCTCAGTTAACTTTAGCTGACATTTTCTAGATAATTTTAAATAAAGTTATTTCAGGAGGAAGTGGTATCTTCCAACATAGGGAAGTATACAAAGTATTACAGAAAAGGGAAAATACTTCTTTCTACCTGAGAAGTGTGACAAATCTATAGCTGCTTCCTAGAAAAAAAAATAGGAATATGGGAGATGGCAAAATCTTGGTCTGTCTGTAAAGTTGGACTAAAATGTATTCACAGGTTGGTCACAGTTTGGTCTCTACCATTTCAATATCAGTTAAGCAGACATAATTAAATTAATTATAGAAAAATATCTTTCAAAATATTACCTGATAGAAACTGAAGATGCTTTCAAAGGTGCAGATGAAATAAAAAAAATTTCCCTGCAAACAATAAGAGCCTTAACAGCAATAGGAAATGCTATTTGGAGATGTGGAGGGTCTGGATTCATTTCACTGACTGTTGAATCTAAATGCAAATTCGGGCAGAAAGGTCTAAGAGGTAAAATGCAAAAATTATTCCTGCAGTACGACTTTAAAACTGGAAGATTAAATCTTCCATTTTTACTTTTTAATTAAAGGTAAATATCTTACAGTATGAGAGGGGGATAAAGTTCCAATGAAGAAATGTGCAAGAATTGACAAGTGAAACTTGGCAATTTTTGCAAAATGTTTATATGTGCATCAGATCTAGACTATGGCAAAATGGTTTTGACCAACCTTTGTTTTGGGGCAGTGGATTAAAAGTTAAAAAAATGTAATTCAAAACTCTGGGAAGGTTCATTCTGTTACCCCATGAATTGTCACATTAACTTGTATTTTGTGTCATATGACTTGATATATACTAGCATAATTCAGCAAAACATTATGTAAAAAGTTTGTGGCATGTTGGAAATTTGGAAAAAAAAGAGAAATAATTACTTCAGAAGAACTGCTCTACCTGAGAGGTAATGGACCATCTCCTTTTTCTTCCTTCTAAATCACTCACTATGTTGCTTACTTTTCAAGTCACTACAGAATCACAGCGTACTGATAACAATCATAATCACAAAAACTCAGCTGGACATCACCCCCAACATAAAAAGAGCAAAGAATGTAAAAAAGAAGCACATAGCTCTGTATGAATCTCACAACTCAACTCTGTACGAATACAATCACACACTTGAATGTTCCTAACATTACTGTTATGGATCAAAAGAAACATGTAACTGTCACAAAGATGCTCTGAGACAAATGCACTGGTCCAAGGAAAATGGCAGCATGTTGTAACTGATTTGCTACAGGTGTTGGATAAAAACTTGTAAAATAGTGTAGAAATAAGATCTCAGTCAATTTCAAGGGAAAAAAAATGTTGGTAGGAGTAAAATATATATCACAAATAAAACACTCATGACATTTAGAAATGTATTTTTAACATTTCCTATTTTAGATCACCTCAGTGTTTTAGAAGATGTAATCTGAAGACTGGAAAGGTAAAGCAGATTCTAACTCTCTTTAAAAGAGTTTGAATAAGCTAAAACCCTTGGCTAAAGGGTTAGCTAAAACCCTAAAGCTTTAGCCTTAATCAAAAACAAGTGAAACTGGGAATCTTTCTATTGATTTCAGAGGAAGTTTGATTGGATGCATATTAGATTGTCCTCATACAGAATCCTCCACTGTAACAAACTGAACACAACACAGGTTATTTTGATCAAAAGTTGCTTTTGAGGGTTTTGTTGGTTTTGTTTGCTTGCATTTTTTAAACCAGGTTTCAATTTGTTTCTTTGACTTAAATACATTTTTTTTTATTTACTCTGTTTCATTTATATGTAAAATAAAGGAGCTTTTCTCCCGTCTTTTGGCAATCAGGGTTTTTTCCACTCAAACAACCTTGTATTTATTCTGTAAGAAACTATTCACTCATGTGAAAAAAATTCTAGTTCTTCCAATTTTCATTTAATTTGCTTTAGTACCTTGAAGTGACTCAGAGATTCAATTTTTCCAAATACATAATTTTTAGCTTTACTGCTTGAGTTGTAAGTAGCACAGGAGGCAAAGAACTGCACTAGAATAAAAAGGTGCAAAAATAATATTGTTTTGTTACCAAAATTAAGATCTGATAAAATTCCTTAGTGAATCAAGATACAGATGTGCTAAAATGGCAAGTAGTTAGTGATATTTTTTGTTATTGAACTATGAAGCTTCAAAGATCATTTTAATCTTCTAACCCAAACTTGTTAATGTACCCTATTTTCCTATTTTCCATTCATCTTATTCATTCAGAAATGGAAAATGGCTGTAACACAGATTGAGTGTATTTGCACTGCAATTCTATGCATCTGCAAATCAGTTGCTTATGGCTCTCTGGAGATATTTCAACACTGGACAGAAAATCAGAATTATTCTTGAAGTAATATTTAGAGATCTACCCACATGCGAACAGCAAATCCATCAACATCATCTTTTTGCATTTCACTATGACTGCAAAATCTTTGCTCACTCCTGCATGGGCTCTGACTCACGTGATACTCATCTCCTAGACTATCTATTAAAAGTATTAGAATTCATAGTGAATTATGCCTTCAAAACATCACCATGCCTGTTTTATTATGGGCAATTTTCTGAAAGTAACAAAGATCAGTAGGAGATGCAAATAATCCATATGTAATTCATAAGAGATAGAACACTTAACATAGAAAAGACCCATTAGAGAATGACTTATGACATCCATTTTATGCTCATTTTTAGGATACGTATTGTTTTTATAATAAAAAACAAAAAAGTTTTTTACCTCTTTCTTTCCTCACTCTTCCCTTTCTCTTCTTGGCTGCATAAGTGCTTAGACAATTAACTTAAGATAGCTAAATGTAAGTGAGAAGAATGCCTTCATAAAGTGTATTGAAAGAGAAGGAGTATTGGAAAGGAGACAAAGAAACATGGATTGAAAAGACAAGGTGAATAGTATGAGATTCAAGAAGACCCAGTACTGGGTCCTGCACTTGGGTCACAGCAGCCCCATGCAGTGCTACAGGGTGGGGGAAGAGTGGCTGGAAAAACATCCAGAGGAAAAGGACCTGGGAGGGCTTGTTGATGGCTGGCTGAACGTGAGTCAGAGGTGTGCCCAGCTGGCCAAGAAGGCCCGTGGCATCCTGGCCTGTGTCAGGACTAGTGTGGCCAGCAGGACCAGGACAGTTCTCTTCCTGCCCCTGTACTCAGCACTGGTGAGACTGCCCCTTGAGGGCTGTGTTCAGTTCTGGACCCTTCACTTCAAAAGGACATTGAGGGCTTGGAGTGTGTCCAGAGAAGAGCAATGAACTGGTGAAGGGCCTAGAGAGTAAGTCCCGTGAGATGCAGTTGGGGAAACTAGAGTTGTTTCCTGTACTCAGCACTGGTGAGACTGCCCCTTGAGGGCTGTGTTCAGTTCTGGACCCTTCACTTCAAAAGGACATTGAGGGCTTGGAGTGTGTCCAGAGAAGAGCAATGAACTGGTGAAGGGCCTAGAGAGTAAGTCCCGTGAGATGCAGTTGGGGGAACTAGAGTTGTTTAGCACGGAGAAAAGGAGGCTCAGGAGGAGCCTTAATCACTCTCTACAACTACCTGAAAGGAGACTCTAGCCAGGTAGGATCTCTTCTCCCAGCAATCAGTGACAGGGCATGAGGACATGGCCTCAACCTGCATTGGACAGGTTTGGTGGATATCAGAAAGAATTTTTTCACTGAAAGGGTCATCAAGCATTGGAATAGACTGCCCAGGGAGATGTTAGAATCATCATGTGTAGAGCTGTTCAAGAAATGACTGGATGTGGCACTTAGTGTTGTGGGCTTGTTGACAAGGTGTTGGTCAGTGAAAAGTAGAACTCAATGATCTTGGAGGTCTATTCCAGCCTTAAAGATTCTGATTTTGTGAAAGGGAGATTTGATTCTATGTCTGCAGATGTAGCCATGATGTCCTAGCAATATAGCAACAGGAACTGAATATATGACTTTGCTATGATGTGTGTGGTCTGAACAAAAAAACTGTACAAGTGTACAAACTGCAGTTACAATATAAATGTTGTGAATGGGTAGGACAATAACAAATATTCCAGGATTTATCTCACTTTGGCTGTTAAATGGATAGATACCCTTCTCAAATCAAATTATCTGTGTCTACATGAGTCTATTACCTTCCTGCAACCAGCACCATGTGCCTTTGTTAGCCTTTTATGACACCATCATGTCCTTATTCTCTTTCCTCCCTAAACTGTTGCTCTTCTGCAATTCCTGACGTTCTCTGGGGCTTTCTTTCTCTTCTCTGTTAGTGGTGGCCTGGGGGTTGAAAGGGTTTTACCTGTCTTCCTGCTGTAGAGTGCAGTTTAATGAGCCTGTTATATTTCCATTACAAACATTCCCTCACTTCTTGTATGTGATTCTTACTTTTGAGGGCCAGTTTCTTTTCACAGACTATCTCTTGAGGCATATCTCTTAAAAAAAATTCCTCCAGCTCTTTTTCAGATTGTTTCTTTGAGGTTATGTGGTCAAGGCAGAGAAAGGAAACATTAAGACTGTGATTTACAGCACTATGCTGTCCAGTGACAAACAGTAAAGCATCAGAATTTCTCTTTTCAGCACAAGCTGTCTGCTGCTAGGGGAGATCTGCAACTGAGGAAAGAACTGTAACAGGTAACATTTTGTACCATACCACACTTCTCCCAAGAAAGTAAAACAAAAAAAAAACTTCACAAATTATTTCTTGGTGTCCTGCATAAAATATTAATGATATTAGCTCTTTATAACTACTTTTATTAGTCTTTTATTCCCAAAGCACATGCAAAAAAAGTTTCATCGTGTTTCTATTAGCTGGGGAACGTTATGTCAGTAGAACAAGACAGGTGGTATGAACTGGAAATCAGATTTGAGGCTACAGACTTTCATTTCTGACATTTTGCAAGGAAAGAAGTCCCTTTGGCTAAGTTTTTATGGCTTCATGTATGACATTTTGTCATTAAATTTGACTTGAGATTGGGTGCTATTTCTACCAGGAAAAAAAGAGAAATATGTCAGGGAAGCATGTGTGAGAGCAGCTTTCTCTTCTAAGGGCTGTTTAAATGTTGTTTTTGTCAGTGTTGAAGACTGAAATGCACAGTATCACAATAGACTATAGAGATTACTATAATTTTTAAAGCAAGCATTGCACCATACACGGTTGGAAGCTATTTTTCTGTCTAACTCTAAATTTTCCAGATAAAAAATTCTATGAATGAAGATAACAGAAGACTAAAAGGAGTATAAAATAAAAATTGTGACATAAAAAGATATCTGTTCTTGCAAAGAAATATATTTTCTCGTGGTAAAAAGTACAGATTTGATAAAAATACCTGATAAATTAATTTTGATGAACAAGGGACCAAATAATCAAGGTAAAATTAAAAGGGAGATCACTCAAAGGATTGCTAAGGAGGAACTAGATCAGATTTTATAACTCCTCTTAGATCATAAGGGCCAAAGAAACAAAAGGTTTGTGCTATGCCTATTGTATTGATCTAAACTCTGGCTGGCTAAGATCAAGTCTTCTCACTTACCCTAAGAATAACTTAGATACCACAGAAAGTTGGCAAAGTGCTTTTAAAGTCTTCACCATGCAGTAAAGCAATACTAGGTTTCCCCTTTCTCAATGAGTAGCAAATGTACACATTTTTCATAGGGTGAATAGGCACGTGAATGAGATCCTAGTGTGCTGAACAGAAATTTAGTTTTACCTCGAGGGTTGTTCAATATGCACATACCAAAAAAGCATTTTGGCATTTTGCCAGTGTCTGGATGTTGGAAAATTCTACTTGTCAACTTGCACTTGTGAAAGACCAAGAGGCAGTCTCATTTTTCAGAATTGATTCTTTTTACAGTAGCCCTGTGGTCGATACACTCTCTGAGACTGTGTGAGATTCACATTCATTTCACTGGCTCTTATGANCAAGAGGCAGTCTCATTTTTCAGAATTGATTCTGTGGTCAATACACTCTCTGAGACTGTGTTAGATTCACATTCATTTCGATGGCTCTTATGGAGACCTGTGGAAAAAAACCCAGAACACTTACTTGACTGTTTTAGCCATCAAGCTGGGCAGAAGGTGTACTGGGATGGATGGACGGATGGACGGATGGACGGATGGATGGATGGAAGATGCTTGTGATATGTTTTCATTTTTGCCTGGAGTAACAGTCCTCATCATCTTGCATTCAGGGCTAATACATTCCCAATGGGAGCAAAATGATGAGTGGGACTCAGTCACTGGAGGTTTGTGCTTGCTCCTGAAGAGTTTGTTCATTGTAACCTGCATTTGATTCACTCCATGCTTGTGATGTATTTTGGTAATAAGGATGGGTATTTACAGGGTAAAAAGAAAAGAAAAAAGGAATAAATAAAATAAATTTCTTCTATCTCATCCATCTAACCTCTTTTTTTCTGTTTGATTATCAAAACTCCAAAATTATATAAGTAAATATACTATATAATGAAAACAAAACTAATTAGAGTTTCTGTTATAATTTATTAAATGTTACAGTTTGCACTTAAGGCCTGAAGCATTGAGACTATGCACAGTTCAAGAAAATTGTGAGTTTGTGTATAGACATCAAATCTATTCAACCTCTCAGAGTTGCTGTGATACGTTTAATACATCACTTCCCATTTTATTTTTAATTACACATATATTATTCAGGGACATTTGGTAATAACCAAGATAAGTCCTTAGACTAGAGGCATGGAGGAAAGTATCAGACAGAAACAGTACCAATGCACAGATGGCTGTGTCACTCGGCCTTCAGCTTTAAACCTAATAGGCCACCTGAGGCAAAATGACACACATCCTGTCATATCACATGGTTTGATAATGCAAGAAGCATTATCACAGAGAAACATGGATTTTTAGCATGAGCCAGTGATTACACAGAGAACAGAATTTCCATGGGCTTGGCTTTTGAAAGGACGAGTTAGGTGTGGCTGTTTACTAAGTCAGAGAGAAAGGATTGCCTTTTGTTTGATGAGGTATTTTATAAAGAGAGCTTACAGTAATGAAATGCACAGTGAGTATATATAAATTGAATCCCTCACCAAGGCTCAGGTGTCAGCCACTGTAAATTTAGATTTATGTTCCTTTTAACTGACTGTTAGCATAAGCACTTAATTTCATCAGACTCAGAAATCTTCTGGCAGCAGTACATATATACCTTACATTTTAATTTTCATCATATAACTAAGAATAAAACTATGTTATGAATAAACAAAAAAAATCCAGAATTCTTTGGATCTCTAGGAGAATAATTTTGATTACTGAAGTACAAACAATGTATTATTTTTGTCAATCTCTAAACAATAACCATGGACACTGATTTCTGTTAAATGCTATTGGAAATATACATTAAGAAATTCATTATTTTGTAGGCATGGACCTTTTGCCCTCAGTGTTTGATTTTGACTGTGACATTTGGAAATAAGAGCTAGTAGTCATTGAAAAATGTGTTTAATTTAAAAGATTCCTAATGTGAAATTGATTTTTTTTTTATAGAAAGTTCAACTAAGCTGCAAACAGTATACTATAAATAAAGTTCTTAAAAGATACAACAAGCCAAAACTTTTTTGTTGGCATTTTTAGCAGAAGTTTAGGATGGTTTTTTTTTTGTTTCTTTTAATTAACATTGTACCTATGAAGTCCATTTCACTATTTTTTATACTGATAAATTAGGAGGGCCATATTCTTATACTGAATCTATGCAACTGATCACTTCATCTGTCCAGACTCCAGAACTGCTAATAACATTTTATGAATGAACTGCTACTGGAAGAGCTTTCTGCTTTTAATGCTGCAGTGGGGTCCTTCACTGGCTCAGATGCTGCTACCCTTTTAAAGAATATTTAGATTTCTGTGAAGATCTAGAGCTGCAATTCTCATATGTATTTCCATAGAAGCTCTAAACATAATTATGTAGCGTAAACCGAAGCAGGAATATGTCCTTCCATGGTAGATTAACCCCAACTGGACACTGGGTGTCCACCAAAGTCACTCTATCACTCCCCTCCTCTGCTGGGAATGGAGAGAGAACTTAACAGAAGGCTAATGCATCAAGATAAGGGCAGGGAGAGATCTCTCACCAATTACAGTCATGGGCAAAAGAAATTAAGGAGAATAAATCAGAGAAGAGTAGGATAATAAGAAATTAAACAAAGTCTTCAGAATTTTTCCCTCAACCCCTCCCATCTTCCTGGGCACAATTTCAATGAGATTTTACCGACCTCCTCCCCTCCATCAACATGGGAAGACAGGGGTAGGACTACTCACATCCCTCTCCTGCTCCGGTATGGGAGCCCCTCTCATGGGAGACAGTTCTCTATGAACTTCTCCAACATGAGTCCTTCCCACAGGCTGCTGCTTTTCATTAACTGCTCCAGCATGTGTCCCTTCCACAGAGTACAGTCCTTTAGGAACAGGATGCTTCAGTGGAAGTTCCCTCTTCTCCAGCACCTGGAGCACTTCAT
>VXBQ01016793.1:0-22260 GCA_013400175.1 Phainopepla nitens | reverse complement strand
TGTCTTTCACCTTTCCTTTGATGTACTATTTGCCAGTTTGTATGAGTCCCCACCTATGTTACCCGCTATTGGTTAGTTTTATAAGTGAGCACGCCCTGTGTTCCTCCCATACCTTGTTATGATTGGTTTATGAATCATATCCGCCCCCAGGACCTCCCCTGTATTTAAGTTACTGTAAGTCCTTTGTTCCCCGCTCTTTGTCGGATCCACCCCTTTGCTGTGTATCCCTGCTCTTCCCCTGCGCTCCCCTTTGACCCTGGAATAAACCTCTCCTGGACCTACGTCGAGCCTCCCTCTCATCCTTTGCCTCCTCTGGACGCGCTGATCGCCTGAAGGGGTTCACAGCCCTTAGCTGCATCCGGGGTAACAGAAGTGCCTTCCTGGGGCAGCCCACTCTCAGCGCTGGTGCCTGTTGGTGGAGCTAGCCGGTAGGGCCGGAGGGCCAGGATTTGGGACTAGGCACCGTGTCAGGTGGAAAAGTCCTGTCTTCTCCTTTGATCTCAGACTAGCATGTCTGTGTGCAAACTGGCCTGGCAAGGGTCCTTGGAACATCTTTGGTTTAGAATTATGCTCTGTGAGGTTTTATATGGTGCTATTTGTTAGGACAGTGGTAACAACAGTGTAGACCATCACATCCCCATTACCAGGAGCAGTCTCCATAATTATCTAATTAACAAGGATATAGAGCACTGGTATTTACTTTCTAAGATTCTTCGCTGGTTGTTCCTGGGGAGCTGCAGTGAAATGACAGAAGCTCTACAGATATTTAGCAGCTGAAAATCTGATTGTCAGTTGCCAAGAGGAAACTGCTGTGAAAGAATTACAAGAGATTCCTCATCTTTTAAAATCTCTTCATCTGTTACATGCCTGATTTTGTAGACATGGTATTCAAATTCATGATACCTCCTCCTTGAAAAACTATTGGTTGGGGTAAATAGTATTTATTCTGAAATCAAGATAAGCTGCTATTCTAGATCTGTAGTTCAGATGTATCTGAATTAATCTGGAAGTGAGGTGCCATGCATCTTAATATGACAATAGAAAAAAGACTACAGGATTGGCTTACTATCCTAACTACTACAGTGGCCACAAATGGAGGCATGTAGGAAAGTGAAAAGAGTAGGAACACAGATAATTTTGAATATTCTCCCAGGTACAGCTGTTATTGTCTTAAGGAATGTTGTAAAATGAACCTTTATCCTTTTGTTTGCTTGCAACCTGGGTCCAAATTGTTTTCTTTAATGCTTCATTTGTTTTATTGGCAAAGAGGGCAAACTAGTGATGCCTTTTTAATTCATTAACATCATGATTCTGTACACCTCTACCATAACCTGCTTTTTTCATCTCTTTTCGTGGCTGAGCTGTCCAATCCTCATGTTCATGATCTTTGTTCCTTTCCACCTCTGAATCTGTTCCAGATTTCCACAAGAGATGCAGAGATTGCACTCATGGTCTTGTAATTCTCAAGAACCAAATGAGCCGTGGCATCCTGAAGGAATTTTTTTTTTCCTCCATTTATCACCCAACAGTGCCCAAATTTTAAGTTTTTAAGCACTGCAAAAGAGTTGAGCTGGTGTGTTCATGGAGCTTCCTATCATGTTTATATAGATATATCCTATGTTCTGACACAGTCTCAAGATGCCTCTTGTGAGTGGTAATGGTCAGAAAAAGGGTAAGGGCCATCATTTATATGTGAAGCTGGAATTGTGCTTTGTCTTCTGTCTTATTATCACCTACACTGAATTTCCTCTGCTCCTCTATTGGCCACTCAGCTCTTTGGCCCTGCTGTTTTTCTGTTGGTCCTCATTCTTAATAACTTTATATGAACAAAATAAGAGAACTTTCTCACTCCATTTCTCACCCTCTCTCAGGTACTTCATTAGGATGGGAATTAGCACGAATTCAGGTAGAAACATTTGTCAGCAGCAAATGACCATTTACATCCAACTTCTGCTTCTACTTTCAATTGATTATCTGTTAGTACATTCTTCCTTTATGCTGTACTTGCATGTTTTTACCACTTCAGTTAGAGATCCTTTTGGAAATCAAAGTAGTTGTTTTCAGCTTTATGAGACTTACCTACAACATTTCTTGCCCCCTTAAAAATGTAGTTTTGCAAGGCATAATTTTTCTCCAAAGCCCTATTGACTCCTGAAGTTGATCATTAAGATGCCAATTATTTCTGTGGGTTTTTTTTAACTTGAAATTGCCATTTACTTGCCCACTACAGGTCAAGAGGCCTGAAATTCCCTTGAATCTATTTGTTAAAAAATGACATCACATTTTTTGTGGTCCTCTGATACTGGTGCCATGAGAGGCTGCACACTATCCTTGGTAATTCAGTTATTTCATCCTTGAGTTCCGTTAAAGCTCCTGGGTGAATGCCATCTGGACTTGGCAATTTGTTAAGTTCATTTTGTGAATTTGTTTCATAACTTATTCTAAAGTTAATTCAATTTCAGACAGCTCCTCAAGTCACTCATTAAAAAAAAACCAAAACCAAACTCCCTCAAAAGATCCTCAGCACTTTTTTTTGTGCTGAAGTGGGAATCATCCCAGCTTCTCCCAGAGGGAAAAGCTGTGCAAAAAATGACATCTTCTCTTCATACATTTCTGCTCTTACATTTTTATCAATTGACTTTGCAATCAATCTGTATCTCTGTGGATATATTACTTTTTTCAATTGTGTTTTGAAGCATTTATGTCTGCCTCACTGTGTGTTTAGGTTTTAGTCTTTAGGAGTTCATGATCTTTTTTATTCTGTTCATTTAAACACATATTCCACTTTCTAAAGGCTCCCTCTGTTAAAGTATGAGGTAGCAATATTGAACACTTTTTGCTCCCTTTCACAAGGATTTCTCACTAGATGATACTTATTGCTCCCATGCTCTCAATATTGTGGCTTTGCATGAATCAAAAACCAGAAAATTTAAAAGTTAGAAATTAAGTTAGCAAGATAAAAGTAATATATTTCCATTAAGGGACTTAACAAGGGGACTAGAAGAAGCTAGAGGTTTAATTATTAGCAGATGAGTAGAATTGGAGTAGCTAGAGCAAAGACAGTATATCATGCATTTGATCCAGTTATGTTTCTTAGAAGCAATAGGGAGTATATGTAGTATGGTGAAGAAGCAAGAACCGAAAATGCACCTGGCCTCTAAGATAACTGGAACCATGAAAGGGAGCCTGGACCATGACTTGGAGGGTCAAGGAGCCCTGGCAACAGGACAAGGTAAAGAGGAAGACGGCTGACTTCATCTTTAGAGGACCACTGACCCATTTCAAGAGACCACCGACCCAATTAAGAAGAGGCACTGCGCAGCCGTAATGGACATTCAGCTCATTTTTATATGAAGCGAGGACAGGCGAGGCCAGGCAATGAATATATACAGGCATTTTGGGGAACTTTTATGAATATGTAAGGCTTTTATGGATATAAGGGTGAGCTAATGCTTTAGGAATTTGCACATGCTTTTGGGAGGATTACTTCATGTGTACCCAGTACTGCAATAAACATACCATTTTTCAACTTCAATGAGTTGAAGAGTTCCCTTGTTCTGGCACTTTTGTGCATCATGCAAAGCTTTGAGTGTGTGGATGTGATTTTGTCTTTACCACGTTTTTCTTTAATTTTACAAAGAGTTCTGGCTTTCTGCAAGTAGTTTTTCTGCTGTGAGGAAGAAATTTTTTTCATTTTTTCAGCTCTGAGTGATTGGGTCAGGGATTCTTTGTTTTTTTTTACCTGGAAGCTTATTCTAGATATTAGATACAGCTATGCACCCACTTAGATCCTCCATGTGCTCATTGAACATTGTGAAAAAAAACAAAATGAAGAAAGAAAAAAAAACCCACATATACACATACCCTCATATGAATACACATGTATTTTATGTATATATGAAATATACATACATGAGAATGAAAGGGAAATTGTGTTGTGTTCTAAATCCATAGCAGCATATGTGATGAACTGGCTAATTCTGGATCATTTTTATGACTTCATATAGTAGAGTTCCCAATGTGCTTGTTCCATAACCTTTTACATTTGTTTCTCTAAATCTCTCTCACTGGGTTGCAGTGACTGTAGCGAACAGTTCAGATAGCTCATAGTTGCTAAGCACCAAGCATGCCTTTAGTAGAAGGGAGAAGATAAGTGTGCAAATTTTAAAATACACAAGAAATTGTATTGATCCCTAATGGCATAATTTGCTTTGAAATTATTTGGTTTTGTCATTCTAAAACAGGCATTCTAAATTAGGGAGAGTAGAGGTCTAACCTGCGCTTTTCTTCCTTTGGTTGCATATGGCATGTCTTGGGAGCATATCTTTACAGGGATCTTAACATAAAGCTGAGGTGACTCAGAGAGGCTTTCTCCTTATAAATTAACAATTTTTATCAGTTACTAAGAAACACAAGCAATATTATCTGCTGGTAGCAGCTCTCTGCATGTGTGCATCCTGAAATATTGACATCATTTGAACCATAAGGGTTCTGTGCAATTACATTTTTAAGGCTGATTAAAACGCTAGCAGAGTTGCATATTAGTTTTATATGTTATTAATAAAAGCAATTAAACCCCTCTCATTTTATGTCTGTCTTCCTGATGCTATGAGTCCAATGGATTTGTGGGCACATCTATGTGTACTTTACATTTATTCTTTTCTTCCCGGGAAAGATGAGAAAAATGCCTAGTAAGGAGATGGATAAAGGAAGACATGCTACTACCTTCCTAGCAATGAGATTTTACATCTAATATTTTGATCCTACTGGCCCACTGCAGTGAGTTTAAGCCCTGTCTGTGCACTAAAAATGGTCAGAATGCGCAACAAAACAGATCTAAAAAGGTTTACTTGCCAAAACCCACTTTTTTTCTTTTTTGTTTTAATTCAGATTCTGTTGAAAGGCTTTATCTGAGGAAGGTCAAAAGACAGTTTGGTTGTGATAAGGATGAGGCATTTTAAGTCAATTTTATCTAGCAATCTCGTCTCTTACACTCAATGTTAAAAGTTCTATTTTAGCGTTTGATCCAGCTTTTAATGCCGTGTTGTGCCGTGACTAGAATAGTAGGCAGGGTGTCATGCAGAGGGCACCCACTGCGGACAGCCCTCTGAGAGCAGTGCCAAACCAAAGCAAATATGCCTGAGTCCCTCTAGCTACTGCTGTCATCCAAGAAGAAGGAATATGACTGTTCCCTGTAAATACATCTTGACACAACATGATTAGCACTTCCATGTGCATACACTGTATTATATAATACAGTGTGTAGATGTTCATAGGAAACTTTGCAATCATTGTCAAATTTTCTTTTCCTTGGTCAGATGTTGATTTACAAGGACTTTCTGATCTCTTTCAGTCGTGGTAGAATCATAATTTAACATTTCTTTTGGGTTCTAATTTTAATACCAGCATAAATGCTATTGCAAGTTAAAATAATAGTTTATTTTTCAGTGAGGTTGTTTAATTTTGTGTTGCACGCCTTAATGGCTTGCAGCTGTTGATAGACCAGTGAGAAACAGCATTTTCAGCCTCTCGAGTAAGACTTTTAATGAGGTTAAATTTGCCTCCTCTTTTATAGGAAGCACTACGTATGGTGAAATAGGATTTATTTCTCCTGAACCTTGTTCTCTGAAACAAGTCTAGGCAAGTTGGCTTGGACATATGTAGCTGATGCAGAGAGGAAAGTTCTTTCAACTCATGAGCCTTCCCATGCATGGAGCCTGCCTCCTTTGGATGTGAAAGGTTGTCCTATTGAGCGGGCTTCGTTTTTTCATTGGCTGCATATCCAGCTCGTAAATGGCTTTATGGTGGGTACATAAAATCAGAAGTGTAGTTGAAGGATTAGGACTTTAGCAATCCTCTGATAGGATTAATCCATGCAGATAGGTCAAAAGACCTCTACTTCTTTTACTATTTGCTCAGGTAATGCTATACTATCTTTTTACCTTTGATCTGTGCAAAAACAGTGTTGCCCACTGCTCTCAATGTATAATCCACAATAGACTTCCTTATAAGCTGCATCTTGTTGTGTCAGCCTTATCAACTGGCAAACAGTTATTATTTGCTGAATATGTCTACCCATGTTAATATGCCTAGCTTCTTTAAATACGTCTGAGCTTTCCTGATGCATGACTGTACCATTTTTCTCTTTCTAAAATGCTAAACTGCTTCTGAAAGAAGGTTCTTCTCTCTAAATGAATGGTATTTCTGAGGCAATAACTTACAGTCTGAGTATTTATTTACTTGGGTTACTAAGAAAAACTTTCCTCCCTTACAAAGCAAAGGACTGAAAATGTTCAGAGAAAATTGGAAAATAGGGGAGACACTCCAAACCTTGTACAAACTGAAGCAATCTTTCAAAGTATGGGGGCTGCTTCCTGGGAGAAGAGATCAAAGACATTTCATAACCTTTTTGGAGGCACTGTGGAGATAAAAACCTAAAGGCACCTGAGGGAGTCTCATTCCCACCTTGTCTGCCATATAAGCTTCCCATACAAACACATACTGGTGTTGAATGACACTGCAATGTTAGCACTTGATAGGTTGCTTTAACAATTATATTTTTGTCTCCTCTCCCTGTAGTTCTCAAGTTATTTAATCATTGCTTTGTGATTGTTGTTAAAGTTAAATTAAGCAAATAAGCAGCAAATAAGCTTTGAGGTTAAAAGGGAAGGAGACAGAATATATCTAACATTTTTTTGTCACTTACACCTGTTTATGCAGAAATGTGAAAATATTTTCAGCATCTTCCCAGCTGGGATATCAGTACTCAAAGTGATTCCTCTTGATTCTCTCTTGATTTGGCACTAGTATGTCCTTTAGGAAGGCCTGTGAACATCTGAAAGATGAAGGAAGTATTCTCCAGCACCTGCCAGCTCTGGAGTATATTGCTAGCTGGGATTTGAAGTGGTAACAGAAGAAAACACAGAAAACACTTGCTACTTTGAATTTGTTGTTTGTTTTCCCATCCTTCATTTTAATCATCCCAGCTATGGAACAAATGATCATTTCCAAGTAGTTGTGTTGGGTTAGGGCTGGAGTGTCTGAATGCACTGGCACTGAGGTTAAAAACACCACCACCAAAATCCAGGACCCACTGTCCATTTTCTGCTTTTGTACACAGCCATCTCAGAAATTAGGCAAATTGAATGGTGAAAAACCTCAAAAGTAGAAAGTTCAGTGTAAAATGGTGTGAGTTAAATTACTATGCAGCAGATTATATAATTTTGTACACAAGTACTGTCTGCAAGGCATGTCTAGCTAGCAGGATGATTTTTTTTAACCAAATTGCTCTTAATTACAAAGAAGATATTGCTGATAAATTATGACTTGAGTTTTTGAAAGAGGCATTTTCAGTTGCAAGTGGTAATTATATAACATAATTATACTTAATGTAAGTTACATGTAAATGAGATTATATTTCAACTACAACTCAAGTCGCTCTTTCAAGATTGTTACTAAATGTGAAGAATGAGGCAGACCTGAAAAGAGAATAGACTTTATGAACGAACAATAAAATTCTGAATTCTATTTCAAAATTTCAATTTTATCTGAATATTAGCGTCACAGGTGGAACACAGTTGAGAAGACAGGAGAAGACTTTAATTTTCCATAAACTGCTTGATATATTAAATAGGAATAAAATCTGTCCCATTTAGTAACTTTTCACAAGTTATTTGGAGGGTCTTGCTTGAGAAGGGTGAGCAAGATTTGCTGGTCTGAGTCCAGATACAGTATACAGCTAGTTAACTTCACAGAACATCCAGCCACGAAATAACTTTTATATCAGCATCTAAAACCACATTGTATTTAATATGCACCCTGCAAATAAGCAATCTGAGGGAAATTAAGAGGCAGGGAAGCAATACAGTTTTAGAGTTTTGGGCTCCTTTTTGATCCCTCTAATGAACCAAGAAACAGCCAGTTTTCTGGAGTGAGTCTAATGGGAACATTTCCAGTTTAAGGGTAGAACAAACATATCCTCATCAGCCAGGTACTGTTTTTTTTCCCCAGATGTCTTTTAAATTAGTAACTGAAACAGCCTCCTTCTGCCTACAGTTACCTACTGAAGCAGCCTCACACACATGTGCTTCCCATGTTTGCCTCCATGAGGGGATTGCTTGCCACAGACTTAATATATTACATTGCTGCACTGAAACCAGGGCTGATCACTCCAGTGATGCATTGTTGCCACTGTGATGCATGGTACTGCAGCAGTACCTCCAGTCAAACTGCCTCCTGTCCTGAAAAAGCAGCTCCAAAGCCATTCATTCCAAGGCAATGTAATGAAGTTGTACAAAGAATCTGATTGCTACCGGGCTCTTTGCTTCCTAGAATTTTTTTTTCTTGGAAAACTTAAAATAATCAACCCATTAGGGTTGGAAAAGACCTCTAAGATCACCTAGTCTAGTCCTTAATTCAGCATTTCCAAGTCCATCACAATGTCCACATCCTCACACCATTTCAACACTCCCAGGGGTGGTGAATCTTCTTCTCTGGGCAACCCACTGCTTGTCTACTGCTTCTGTGAATAAGTTTTTCATAAGATCTAATCTAAACCTTGTCTGGTGCAACTTGGAGCCCTTTCTTCTTGGCCTATTGCTTGTTACTTGTCAGAAGAGACCAAACTCCACCTCACTACAAACTCCTTTTGGAGAGGAGCATATATAACTATGGTATTGAATGTCCTTGAGTTTCTCTTCTGGATAACAAGTAGTGTAAGCATCCTGTTGTGTTACTGGGTGTACTTATTAAATTACGTGCCATTTAATGTATTTTTAAAAATCTCTTAAAGTACTTATTCAAATTTATTTCAAATTAATTAAAATTTGAAACAGATAACAATGAATTCTCAATATGAAAAAAAAAGAGAAATGTTGAGATGAACTAGTTCATGTGGAACTCTACAAACCTACTTTTGTAGCGTAAGTTTTTTTCTGGGTGGCTCAGTATGTACAGAATCAGACTGTTCAGCTGGCAAGACCTTGATTTTAATCAATTAAAGAGAGGCAATGTTTAGCTCTTCTCATATTTGAGCCTTCTAGGTCCTCTGTTCTCACACTAAAATAATTTTTCCTAATTGGAAGCAATCTGGGAGTTTGCTGGGATTAGCACTAGGACTGTGAGTCCCCAAGATGAGTTTTGGAACTAAGGCTCAGCACAGCTTCAGTCTTTGCGTTAACCAGTGCAGAGAAGATTGGAGAGTCTGTGCAAAACGTCTGTCTGGGTTGGATTTCTGTTCCCCCTTCACTTACTTATTATATTTTTTGTAACTCTTGCTCTATGCAAAATGCCATATATAAATTTATTTTCCCAAAGGCTAGATGAAGTTGAGAGTTGACTTTGTCTTGCCTATTTAAAGTCAAGAGGTAGACAGCTGGTGAAGTCCAGACCCAGATGAAGATAACGGTTGTTTAGCTGTTGAAATTGAGGGACAACATTTTCTTTCACCAGGCTTTAGCACAGAAAGGAGCATCTGTGCAAGGGATAGAGTACAGATGAATGTGCTGAGATGTGCTATCTGCTGGTAATAAGCGATATAATCAGCCGAACAGCCAATACTAACAACTGTCCTCTCTATCTAGAGAGAAGGGGGGTTAAGTGGAATTGGGGTTTCTTTTTTTAGGGGTTTTTTAGATTTATATAACCAGTCTAATTCTTCACTAATTTTGCTTCAGTTGGTACATACAAGCTCACCGGTACTCATTTTTCAATGTCGCCACTTTATTTTTCTCATTCAGCCAATTACGGACAAAATTCATACATGTATGGCTTTGGTAGTCCTACATGCTCTATTAAACTGAAGCAGTGATGAATGATCCACAGCTATTTTGCAGGGCCATATAAACATACAGTGTTCCTTTTCGTCTTTATTTGCCAAGAATGTTCAGCCTTGGTCCTTCAGTCTAAAAAGCAAAAGCAACTGGAAGAACTTCAACTTCTGTCTAGTCCACTCTGCAACTGAAAGAGATGTTCAATTTTCCTCCACAGAAAGATTTTTGTAAGATAGACTGATCTTTAATGCCCCCTTCTCTCAGAGGGAATGCACTGACATCAGGCTGATGGAGAGGGTGTCTGCAGCAGTGCATTTCTGCCCAAGCACTTCCATCTTTGGAAGTTCAAAACCAAAGCCAAGCCTCTTGAACTGAGGCCTTTAGAGTGATATTTCGTTCTTTCTGTACTATGTGACGCATCTACTTGGTTTCCTTCTATCCAATCCCATAACAATTGAGAAAATAGCAAGTTCCTGAAAGCTAGTGTTACAGCTGAAAAAAATTAAATCTTTTTTTTTTTTTTTTTTTGAGAGAGAGAGGCTTGTTTAAAGATAAACAACTCCTTTTTCAGTCAGGAAGTATGTGAAGTGCACCCTTTGTTCCTCTTCCCTTTACAGAGAACATATTGATATATAAAATCTTTCATAACCATTTCCAGAAAATCTGTATTTCTCTTCTTCTGAAGTACCCATTCTCCTCCCACTTTTCTTTATAAACAGAAGAAAAATAATCTTAAAGAAGATGGTTAAACATAATAATGCAATATCTGTGTTGTTTTGGAAATGCATGCCTTGTAATTGATAGAGATATACTAAATGAACAGCAGTTTGATACTATCACATTAGTCCCTCCTACAAGCTAAATTCCTCTGCTATTCATGAAGCTCTGACCTGCGTGCAGAAACAATTTTCTTTCAAAGACTATATGCACCTGTACAAGACCACCTAAGAAATCTGTCATACACTCAAATAACTCTTAGTATGCAATAAAGTTACGTTGCAAGTATTCAAAGGGCTACATAAATGCTTGTACACAATTTTGACTTCCTTCAGCAGAGTGAAACTTCTGCAGTATTAGGCACTCCTAGGAGGCACTCCAGGCTGTTTTACTATTAGACTTCCTGGTGAGGTGAGATTCCCAGCAGAATTTCAATTGTGCTTAGCTAATCCACTTTGCCATCTCTCCTGCCATTTACTACTACTAAGGTATGCTGGCTGTAAATCCTCCTCATAGGGGCTGGATAGCTGTGTCAGTAATAGAAGCCTAAATGACTGGTGTCGCTTCAGAGCAGCTGTATATTCAGGATGTAGAGATTTCCATGATCTTTTTCTGATTCTGCAAAGTGCACTGCTTTGAGAGAGCTGGGTGCTAACATGCTGTAGGCATACATTTTTTAAATAAAACCTTTTCTTAGGGTTTAGGGTGATATTTTGTTACAGTTCTCACTGTAGTGATATACCCAGAAAAGAACACTACACAAATATGCAACGTCCTTCTACCCTTGTACACTGATTTTGTCTCGTATTTTATGGTTTCTGTTTAAATTTGAGTTAAAAAAAAAAAAGGCAGGGCAGAAGAATTGCAATCTTTTGAAGTAGCTGATATCCATTTTCTATGTAATATATTCTGATACTACCAAGGGACTTATCTATGAATTGGGAACCAAAATATGAATGTGGTAGGACTCTGCATCTATTCAAGAAGAGTAAATGAAGGAGGTGGAATCCTGTTTTTAAAAATAACTGGTTTAAGTTTGAATTAACCCAAAAAGAGGTTGGATATTACTACTGTGTTACAACAGTATCAATGCTGATACTCTTGACTCCTGCAAGAAAAGCCCTGCTAATTGCTGTGCATGGTATGCAGCCTTCCTTGTGCATTAGAACTTCCCTAAAGCACAGATTACTTCCAGTTAAACTGAGGAGTTGTCTAGCCCTCCCACCCCCTCCAAAAGTGTGGAGGAGAAGAAATGACTGTTTTCACACTCCATTTAGAAAAGTAGTTTGAACTAATGTATGTTAATGCTAAAGAATCTGGCTACTATGCATTGCAAATTTGATTCCTATAGACAAGTACACAAAGGAATATTCTAAAATGAGACCAATATACAATCCTTAACAAATACTGAGGTAGACAGAAAGAGAGAATACAGCAAGTTGCAAGTTGGCAACTGAGAACATAGCAAGTTGCTAATGATATCCCCCAAATAAGTTATTTACAAGCCAACCCTGTAGTTATCTCACTCACACAGTATAGGTCTCTGAGGGGAAAGAACAGAAATAAATTATGTTTTGCATCACTTGGCATCTCAGTATAATCAAAGCCCCAGATCCAGGTGAGTATGCTATTGAATTGAAAAGTATTCTTCTCCTTTCCTAAAAACATCCATTCACATGTATCAACTTTGCAGTCCTTTTTCTGTTGCTTGAGCTCTGCTGCTAAGCTACAGGGAAAATCAAAAGCTCAGTTCAAACCAGATATGATCATAAATGGCAGTGATACCAGGATTTTTGTGAAACTTGCAACAATGGGATTAGAAGAAAAGTTTGAATTTGATGTGTGCTGCTGAGAGGCAAAATACTTGAGTTCCAAATAAGAGGCAGGGGTCAGAATTTTCAGTCATGATGTGTGTGGACTGGAAGGTAGATACTAATCTGTGATTTCCAGATGTTTCTGAGAAGCCTGGCTTCCTAAAATTACTGTTTACTCATGTTGACTGTGATTTTTTGTTCTGCATATGTGCTGATGATAACTTATAAGTCTGTTTATGAAATCATTACAACATATCTGAGTCCTAGGTGTAAAGGAGCTTTTTCAGTATCTGCAAAAGACTGGAGAAAATTATTATTGGCTCAAGACAACTGAAGTGTGTGTGAGGGGGAGTGGGCCAGAGCAAGTTCTGTGAAGGTGGGATGATGCTCTGCTCACTCCCCACCCCAGCAACAGCCTGTTGCACAAGCCCTGAGCCTTTCCTTGGCAATGGAGGGGGTGCCAGCCCTTCCACCCATTGCAATGACAATGCAGGTAGTGAATGGTAGGCTGCTTTGCCACTCCAACAGCCTATTGTCTGGGCAGCTGTCCTAATCTGATGCCCAGATATGTGATGTCCCACTGTGGACAGAGTCACTATGCAGCAAATGAAGAAGAGCTCAGCTCCAGCCATGCCTGAACAGCCTGGGATCTGCTCAGATCTGCTGAAGTTGCAAAATTTGAACTTGCATCTCAGAAAAGTGTGCCTAGTAGATAAACAGGTTTGTAATTAAGCACTGTGGTACTCTGCATACTTTTAAGAAATATTTTAAAGAATATTTCTTACAAAGCAGATTGATCTTTGTTGATTCATCAGTTCACCAGATTCTGTCCCTTAGCAGATGTGTTTTGAAGTATGAAGTAATGCATGTGACATTTGTCATAAGGTGTCCCTGTGGTAGACATAACTGAAGAACTTTTGCTTCTCCTCTGTGGTAGAAGTATTTCCAATGAGTGATGTATTTGCCTGTTTGCCAAAACTTCTCTCTTCTCACCTTCTCCCAGACTTGGAGTGGAGCCATGCTTAGGGCCAGATGTCTGAGTCTGCAGGCCTACTTTCAGTTTCAACAGCAGACAATACTCAGCTTCATTAATAATTCAGGGATTTTTTTCTGTTAGGAAATCAAGAGCTTTTTCTCAATAATCTTAAAAAGATATTTTAGTCAATTTTATACTTTTTTCATATTCTTCTAGGTGGCAATATTGTCTCTGGTTGGGTTCTGAAGGTTTTTTATTCTATAGCTTTCACTTTGAGGACCCTTTTAATAATGTATTATGCAATGTGATCATCCCTATTGAGTGTCTGCAATTTTTTCCCCACATACTCTCTTGAGACACAAATGTGTTTAGGAAGCTTCTTATTTCAGAAGGATGGGTCCTGTTTTGCTCTGAAGTAAAGGAAAAAGTCTCTTACATTTTAGGGGTGTATTTTAGATTTACTTGAATTAATACTTGAATTACCATGTGATTGTGCTCTAGAAGATGAAGTTTGAGATGTACTTTCTATTTGGCTTGGAAACAAGTTTGGTTTTTGTGGCTTTTTGTTGTTGTTGTTTTGGTTAGTTTTTTGGGTTTTGGTTTTGGTTTTTTGTAAGTCCATTTTTGAATAAATGTTTTCCCCAGTTTCAGATTGGCCCTTCATAAAAGTTGATAGCTTTATAAGGTACAAAGACAGAATTTCTGCTATGACATCCCTAATCTTTAATAATTTATGAAGACTTTTCCTGCAGTTTGGCTTTTTTTTGATATTCTGTGCTTTTATTTAAGCTAAATTTAAGCTGGACAAATGAAAAAATTTTAAGAGCCCAAGAAGAATTAGTTCTAAAGTAAGCATACTTTCCAGATGCCTAAAATGTTTGGATATTATTTCATTGAAGGCTCACATTCAGCTGACCTAACACAGAATGACATACTGGCACTTCTTTCTCACTGACATCTTGTTCCCAAGAATTCGATTCATTTTAAATAGTTTCTGACATGGCAACTGAGGAAGCTCTAAAAGCTGAATGTTGCTGGTATAGTATTGGCACTGGGATGCTACGTCCACTGACATTTTTTGGAACCTGAGAGAATGGTTTTGCAAAGGATGAGTGCTCAGTGCTCCATTCACCACAGTGCCCTGTCACAGTGTTATAAATGCCAGCCTCTTTATGAGCTCCTTCTCTGAGTGTATGGAAAAGGCCTGGTAGGGAAAATTCTGCCCTTCTGCAAAGATGGCTGATTGTGGCAGTGTTACAGAAATGCTTTTCCTGATCATCACACTGAGAAGTGACTATTCCACACTTGGAAACAATCAGATCTTTCTCCTCACTCATCATTTCTAGTTGATATCCATGCCTTAAAGCAGGAGATTTAGCTATCCATCCTGAAATGAACAAGCCTTCTCTGTGGAATGACACTCACTTGTGCAATTTCTATTACTCCAGACTGCAAGGTCATCCATTTCTGCCAGTACAAGTGTCTAACCCTATTACATCTCTGTAATGCCTCCCAACTTCTTGGGACAGCTAACTTCAGCATGCTCCAAGCACTAACAAGAACATTATGTAAGATGAGACCAAAAGACCAACTGCTGACAAGCTGCACACCTTTTTTTTTCTTCCAGCTTCATACCCTTTTCCAAGCCACTCTCTTTAGCCCATTTCCTGCAGCTTATGATTTTCACAGGTATTCTCTATCTTCTCCAGTTTAATAACTATCTATGTGGCAGTAATTTAAATATTTTCCTATGTTAGATCAACCATATCTTTCCCTGTGTGAATTCTAATTATCTCAGCAGAGAAAATCAGTCTAGTCTTATCTATCACTGGCAGCTTCACATTGTGTCCTGTCCTGTTTGCTGTTGCCTAATTCCTTCCATGTTTTTTAACAGTTCTTTTCTTTATAATCCATTTCAGTTTTGGTAAAAGCACAGTATTTTATGGCACCTATATTAAATGAAAGGCATTGTGTTTGCTGTTCTCCAGTCAGATAATACTGCTGACTCTCACTTCCCATGTAAATGTGGTGTACTGCCCATTGCTTTCCCCAAAAATCTGGGATGTGAATTGTCCTGTGGCTTCATCTCAAGTGCATCATTTTTTCAAGTATTTTATTTATACCTGGCTTGAGGGTATTTCATGTGTATACACCAAGTGTCCCATTCTTGCTTTTTCTTAATGCATATTTGAAGTAGTTCTTAGTGGTTTGGGATCATAGTTGAAATGCCTTCCCCCTAAATGTCCTTCTGTGGCCGGGTGGATGGGCTCTGTAAGGGCACAGGAAAGCAGCTCCCCCCTGTATGCACTGAGTCAGATGAAGGGAGGACTCCCAGCTGGTGGTTTTTGATAGTGTTTTGGGGAAGAATCCCAGAGAAAACTGAATTCAGTAAAAATTCAGCAAAAGCCTTGACAGGTGGAGGATGTTCTATTTCTTAACTCCAAGCTAAATGAAGACATTGAACCCAAAACCTGGCATCAACTGCTGCTCTTACCCAGTTTTTAAGGCATATTTGTGGCAAACATTGGTAGGCAGCAAGAGCAAATGTGCTGACCTTTCCCAGACTTAAAAATAGGAAGGTGATAAAGAAGAAAAAAGTCAATTTGTTTTAAAGAAGAAAAGCATTTCAGGATAGATAATGTTCATTTGGGGATGTGCCACTGTGTCTTTGTGCCAGTCTCAATGAGAGACAGTAGATGCATCTGAGCCAGTAAAAATAAGTCTGCAGTTCATTTTCTTTCCACAATTCCATAAACAAAAGCTGAAATCTGTTTCAGCATATAACCAGCAGGGACTGTATCTTTTCTGGTACTCTGAAGTCCCACTAATACAGGCCCAGTTCTGGGCAAAAGTCTGCAGTGTTTCAGAGTGAAAAGCCTTATATGAATATGGCAGGGTATCTTGAGAAGCTGTAAAACCTACTTCAGATGGAATAATCTGATACATAAACTGAGCTTTTAGGGTATCTGTGATCTACTTAAAATTATAAATGTAAATTTCTTTCTACAAATAGAAGTTAGGAGGTTTGTTTGACCAATGTCTTGGGAGTAGAAGGATGTGGGGAGCAAACCATCTCTTTGACATCCCTCTGGGAGGGCAAGACTGAGCTTCTGTGTAATCAAAACAAGCACTAGCAGTGTGAATTCTTTTTCCTGATACTGCAAGCACAACCAAAGGACCTCTAGGCTCCTCCTGCAAACCTCTCCTTTGCAAAAACAAAAAGCTTAAGCGTCATAGTAGCATGATATACAAGACAATAAGCACAGATTGATCTGTTGATCTGCTGTGTTCCTTGCCTGAGGTGGTCATGTTGTAATTGTTTAAGAGCCTAATTGCAGTACTAAAATGTAATTCAGGGTGGGCAGTGAAGACTGACTTTATTATAAAAAGTGAATTAAAAATAGAATGGAAAGAAACCCAAACAGTAGCACAGAGTTGGAGAAAAAAGTGGTGAAGGGTAGCACCTTACTTCTCTAGTACTGTGAGACTGATTTATAGAACTACAGTTCTGAATAAAATCTGGTACCCCATGGAGAGCTTTGATTTCACTTAATAAGAGTTGCCCCTTCCATTTTATTTTTATTCTAACTTGGATCTAGAATATGAGAGGAAAATGAAAGCATATGCATTCTTCCACTGGCAGACATCTGAATAGCAACAATTCAGTGTTTTTAGTGCATGCAAAGATTCTCAGCCATCACCTTCAAAATGAATTATTCCAATTGCTCCCAAAGCAGTTTGGCCACCTTTGGGGCCTGCAGAACACAAAATTATTTATTTTAGTGTTGAGTTAAAAAATCAAGATTTGGAATAGATGCTAAATAAAAAAATGCTAGCAAAGTGACCATTTTGTCAGAGGTTATGAGAGCTTATGCTGCTTGACTGAGCAGACAGGACAGTCAGAATACTCTTTCACTGGAGAAAACTGGAATGAAAAATTAAATGCAAGTGGCAAAAGACTGCATTTCTGCATGGAATATGCACACAAAACAAATTTGTGAAGGAGTGGTATCAGTGGTATAAGATTTCTAGGGGTCTTTCTGAATTTGGGGGAAAAAAACATTCAGTAGGCTTGAAATTTCTAGGCCAAACAGAACTCTGATGTGATAGAGAAATGGGTTTTTTGCTACTCTTCTGCAAAGGTTTAATAACTGAGGGCTTAACAAGCTAAGAAACCTCACCTACACTTTGACCCATGAGGTCTTGTCTTTGTGACTGTGAAAGCAAAATAATCCACAAGAGGTAATACTTCAGGTGTAAATACAAGATTTGTGTCACAACAATTATGCTCACATAAGTACAGAGCAGGAGGGGTGAGCAGGGTGCATACTGACAGTCCAACTTGTCCAGAAGGAAGTTTTACTTAATAAGACAGAGATACTTCACTGTTAGTTTCAAATAATTTTGCAGTATTCAAAATCTCAAACATTTTGACTTTTCTCTGTCTGATACATTTAGCTAATATTTCTTCTCCTAATGTTCTGTGTGGCTCATTCTTTTTGAGGCCTTTTTTAAACTTGTCATCAGTGTTTCTGTTAAATGGTGATCAAATAAGGTAGAAACATTTTGTTGGAGATACATGGAAAATGTCTTTTTCTGTTGTGTGATGAAAGGGGCACTTGGCTTATTCTGGTCCATAGCACCTCAGAAGGCATCCTGCCCGTATTAAGTCTCTCTCATGTGCTGCAACAAACAGCAGCTCCAGCAGACATATTATCTCAGCTTTCAAGAACACTGAGCTTTTTAGTCTATACTGTGTTTTTAGAGTTCAGTATGAAAACTTAAAAACTTGCATCAAAACTCAGTTATTATCAGCAATTCTTCTTAGTCATAAACCACAGCTCTTCCCTGTGATGAATAAAATTCAGGCAGGAGATCAGCTCCTTTTTAATGCCTTTATTAAAGATTCCAGCTCTAGGATTGGGTGGCTTGCGGCATCTCCCAGTTTATCCGATCCAGAGGGCAGGNGGCCGCGCCTGGCATCTGGCGGTGAGGCAGTCCGATGATATTTCGCAATACTTCCAGTCCGTCGCGCCGCTCCGCGCCGCCGCTTCTCCGCCCGGTCGCTGCTTGCCTCCAGCATCGCGCCGCCGTCTCTCCACCTCTGCCGGGTCTGTGCCGCCGCTTCCCCACGCGTGCCGCCGCTCCGCCGTCTCCGCATGGCCCGGCCCGCCCCGCCACGCGGCTCTGCTGTCTCAGCCGCGCCGGGAGCACAAAACAGTATGGGTGAAAAAGAGGGTGAGTTGTACAGAAACTGGAATAACCTTAACAATTGAAATAAACAAATATAGGGAGATTTTACATTTACTGGGGGGGTGAAAAACAAAAAAACCCCTTAGAATCTTTATTTACTACATTCCCAGAAGCATATTGCAGCAGACTTGGTCAAGCTTCATTGAAATTTAGTCCAGTCTTTTCATCAAGTTGTGGCTCCTGGTGAATCATAGCTGAACTGTGGAGCTGTGCTGGGACTGCCAGGCACAGACAAGACAGCTTTCGATATGCAATATTTTATCTGTTACTGAGCATGTGCTGCAATTGACTCTAAAAATTAAATTAAAAATGTTATTTCCAAATAGACTAAAGGAAGAGATGTCAACACTTACTGTGAATAAGATCAGGAGAAATTTCTGATAAGTTTCGCCCCAAACAGCCCCATTTGGAGGCAGATGTGAGAAGGGCAAGTACAGATGGCAAGGCAATGTCATTCATGGCAAACTACTGCTTTGTTGGCTGAGCCCCTGTTTGAGGATTAGTTGGGAAAGGGTGTACATGCAGGTGCTTCTTATATCTGCCTTACAAAGGCAGACTTTCACAGTTTTGGAGATATATCTGGCTTGACATTCACAGGAAAATTCTGGCTGGATTTGTTTTCTTGACTTGTGGTAACCCAGATCATGTGTGCAAGGTGGGTGAGTGTACACAGGGGCAATGTAACACTGTGTGTATAAACGTAGGAGATTTGTTTTCTGAGTATACAAATACAGGGTGCTGATGAGTGCTTCAGGGGGAAGGTACTATTTGTTATTCACATTTGAACATACTAGTGATTAGACTTTGTATTTAAAAAAAGGCATGTCATTTTTCTCTAGAGTCTGTGAGTTGCTCAGTGTCATAAGTATGTCTATAGCCCTGGCATAAAAATGACATTTCTTTTATCTCCAACTGTTTGATTCTGCAAAAAATGCACTTGCCCTAATGTGGTGCTGTTTCCAAAAGCTGGGGCTGCATTATAAAATGTATTCATAAATACTAAGTTTCATAAAATAAGGTATTCCCCTTGACACTATCAGAATTTCAAAAGAGTTTAGCAAGTCTCTTTTTCATTCAGAGCAAAACAGAAGTGTAGCTTTGTTGTTAAAGCCAGATAATAATTGACCTATATTTCACACCTTCGTTTCCAAAAGTTGACAAAGGCCATGTGTTTTGATGCTGATAGGAACTTGTACTGGAATTAGGCTTACATTTTTTGTGGTGGTCCTCTTTCTAGTGGTTTTGAAGATCAAATAACACTGATAAAAATGCACATAGAAAGAGTTAGTGTGATGAGCTGCAGTTTTAAAGAGGAGGAACAAATTACGTTATTTATTACTGACAGGTTGTGAGATCCTGTCCTAGTTAATGCCCACAAGTAAACAAAAAAACAAACAAAAGCCTTCACTTTTCCTTAGCCAGGACATGATCTACTTAAAACAATAAGGAAACTATAAGATTTATGAATCTTTGTTGGTAGTAAGAGTAGAGAAAATAAGCAGTGCACAATGAACCAATTATGGTGAAATCTTAAAAAAAATAGTTTAGCAGTAGTCCAGAATTAATCTACCTTATTTCTATGGCCTGTAGGGCTCATATTCTTGACCTAAAGATCTTGGATATGTATCCAAATATTTGCAAGCTTATCTCAAATATAAATAAGTTTGAGGTCAAATTTTTCATTTTTACCTTGTTCTTTTGTATCTCTGATTCAATCTAACTTAGATTTTTCATAATAGTAATAGTCTACATCCTTTACAATTATCCTATTTTCTTGAAAATGCCATTGGTTTCAGGTGATGTAATGATCTTGAGATTGATGACCTGCATATATAGTTAAAACATAATAGAGTAAGGAAGATGATCTTCATCCCAAACAAAATCCATGGTCTACTGATGGTGTGTTCAGCTGCAGAACTGAACTCAGCATATGTGAGGATGGGCTCTCTCCTAAGGTCAGTGCTCCCTGACAGTCTGGGGAAAAAACTCCGCTGCAAAATCATGTCCAGTAAACAACAACCGATGCTGTTAAAAGCTGTTTCAGCTGGTTGGGAATAAAAGTCTTATTTTACAGAATGAATCAGACCTCCAGTGATTTGCTGGTGAGCTCCCTCTTTCAAGGTGGCACAGTCTGTCCATGTGGTCTGAGCTGATTATATGTGTAAATAAGGTGTGGCAGTGAAATCTGTAAAGACACATAAATTGAACGAGGACTTCTACAGCCTTAAAAGAAGTTACAGGTGGGAATTGGAGAAATGTCAAAAAAATATTATAGAATTATAGAAACAATGTGTTTGAATCACGTTCTACACTTCGGGTTTTTCTATCTGGTGTAATTGCACTATGTCATGAATTTGAGCTTGTGCTGTGAGAGGATAAATATCTTGGCGTCTGTTGTTAGAGAAAATTTTGCATTTAAGTTTAATAGATCTGTCTTCAAATGAAGGTTTTATGGAAAGTAAGTCTTGATTTGAAAACCTTTTTCCCTCCAATTTCATTAAAATCCTGCCATCCAATAAAATCAGATTTGTTTGCATTGAGGTTTTTTAGACAGTTTTAGTAACTAAGTACAAATTAGACATGTTTAAGTAGCAAAGGTTTTTTTTTTTATTATTTCAGCTTATTAATTAGTCTAGGTTTGTTTTCTAAAGCTCTCTTCCCCTTCGTCACCCCAACCCACATGGACTGCTGGATTCATATATTACTGCTAGTCAGCTAAGGCAGACTAACATTCCATAGAACAAGTAATGAAAGGAGAGACAACTTGATGATACTACATGAAGGGAACAATCATATTTCCAGAAATAAAAGGTAATGCTGAAATGAGTAATCTGCAGGTTGTCATCTCTGGCCTCTTCCAGGTGTGTGGAGTCCTGAATTCCTCACACTCAAGTAAAATTTCTTCTAAATGGACGTTATTTTCTTTAGCCTTTTTACAACAGAATGTATTCTCTATTTTGAGGTTTGTTTGTTTGTTTGTTCACTTGTTTGTTTCTTTTATAAAATTTAAGTGAAATCCNTTCTAAATGGACGTTATTTTCTTTAGCCTTTTTACAACAGAATGTATTCTCTGTTTTGAGGTTTGTTTGTTTGTTCACTTGTTTGTTTCTTTTATAAAATTTAAGTGAAATCCTCCCAGTCTGGAGGAGAACATAGGATGTATGAAAGTGCAGGAGAAGGCTGCAGACAGATGTTCTTAAGGTGCCACAGTTTATCAAAAGATTTGTTGTTTTGATGTGTTAAATTAAAAACTAAATTCTCCTCCTCCTACTAACTATTCCAGTTTAAGAATAAAACAAATATCCCCTAATTAAGGCAAAAAAATAAGGAAGAGTAAGAACAAAAGGAGTAGTCACAGAGAGAAACCTGATTTGCTTATCAATTGATTTTAATAAACTGGGCAGGAGATGAGCTCCTTTTAATGCCTATATTAAAAAGATTCATCTCTCTGGGTGTGGGGGGGCTCGCAGGGTCGTGCAATCCCGCAGCACTTCCCGATTACACAATCCTAAGGAAGAAAAATTCTGCTCTGCTCAGCACCAGAGGTGGGTCCCCTATCCCCGCAAGAATAACCGTAGGTGGACTGTTTTGTACCACCTCTAAGGTCTTGGCCGGTCTTGATTCTGTCCTCTTCAGTTTTGGCGACCCCCTCCCCACCCTTATAGTTCATTAGAGCCCAGTTCTATCTTTTCTCGTTTGTGGTGTTGGATAGTATAGATATGCTTTGTTC
>VXBQ01016784.1:167696-200710 GCA_013400175.1 Phainopepla nitens | reverse complement strand
GAGGGAAAGGAGGAAGGAGGTGAATCCTTTCGATCCCCGAAGTGAGGGTCGCGCCCCGCTCGGCCTGCTACAATAGAGAAAGAATTATAATGCAGGTGGTACTTGTGGTACGAGGCGGAGGCTGCCCTCAGTAATGGCACATCGCCTCCCCCCCGCAACCTAGCGTGGAGCCGCCCGCACCTTACCGAATTTCGCGGCAAAACTAGGGCTGCGGGGAGGCGTGGGGAGTTTGGAGCAGCCCATTCTCTGAGGGGGGAAGGGGGGGAACCGCTACTGTACCCAGCATTACCGTCCAGTTCCGGGCTCCTGGGTACAACAGAGACCTGGAGCAGGTCCAGCGAAGGGCAATAAAGATAATTAAGGGATTGCAGCGTCTCTCTGATGAGGAAGGGCTGATGAGGAAGGGCTGAGGGAGCTGGGCCTGTACAGTCTCGAGAAGAGACGACTGAGAGGGGACCTCATCAGCGTCTATCAGTATCTATAGCGATGATGTCAAGAGGATGGATCCAGGCTCTTCTCAGTGGTGCCAGGCAATAGGACAAGAGGCAACGGGCAGAAAGTGATGCACAGGAACTTCCACCTGAATGTGAGGAAGAACTTCTTTACTGTGCAATGCCCGAGCACTGGGACAGTTTGCCCAGAGAGGGTGTGGAATCTCTTTTTCTGGAGATACTGAGGCACTGTCAGGATGCAGCCCTGAGCCGCGTGCCTGCCTGAGCAGGGGCGTTGGAGCAGATGGCCCACCGTGGTCCATTCCAACCTGATCCATTCTGCCGTTCTGTGCGTGCCTGTCCTGAGCCCATCCTGCCGCGAGAGACATAAAAGCGCCCGGAACGCTCTTCCTTTGCGCCGGGAGCGGTCCGGCGGAGCGCCTCTCGCCCGAGCTCAGCGCCCCCCGGGCGGCGGTGGATGCGGCGGTGGATGCGGCGGGAGGCGGGCCCTCGCGCCGCTTCCTCGCCCCGGTGCCCGCGGCAGCATGGCTGGGGTGCAGCAGTGCCTGCTCCAGCTGCACCGCTGCCTGCAGCCCGGCGATGCCGTCGGCGGCTCCCTGCACGGATACAGCCTGCTCCGCGGCCTGGCCGAGACCTGCGTGGCCAGCCAGGCCAGCGGCGAGCAGGGTGCGCCCGCGGTCCGGGCCCGGCGGGGTGGCGGCGGGGGGAGCCGAGCGGGGCCCGGGAGGGCTCGGTGGCGGCGGGACACACGCACCGAGCCGGTGCTTCTGCGAGCCGGCTCCCTCCGTGCTGTGCTCCACGCCTTGTGCCGCTGGTGGTGCCGAGGGACGGGGGTCTCTTGCCCCGGATAACCTCTCACCGGGGTAAAAGCACTGCGGGGCGGGCCCTCTGTGCTCAGCTGCCCCTAGGTGGGCTTCCTCTCGGCCCTGAGCCGGGGCAGGCTCCGGTGCGAGGGCACAGGCGCGGGCCCGGGCCCCGAGGCCGTGGGCGGGGTCCGGAGCACCCACACTTTGTTGTGGTTTTTCTGGTGACAAGTCGTGCCCAAGGCGTCAGGTCCTTTTGCACCAGGGCCGGGGCAGGGGGGTGTGCGTGAAGCCAGCACCTGACGGTTCCTTCGCCTCCCTGCAGCGCTGCACCTGTCCCTGGTGTTTTCTCAGGAGCACGGCTTACTCGTCTTTATCCACAGATCCCTCACCATCGAGGAGGTAAGCTGGCAAACTTTAGAGTAGTGTTTAGATAGTGCTATATGAACAGCATGATACACAATTCACATTTTTTTTTTACTTTTCAGTTTCGAGATTGCAGGGAAGAAGCATTGAAGTTTCTCTGTGTCTTTATGGAAAAAGTTGGTGACAAAATTCATCCTTATGCCTGTAATATTAAGGTAGGTAAATGGAAATTATTTCCTAAAAGTGCTTTTGCCAGATAGTTGGAACTAGTCTGGTGGGTGTCATGTCATAACATTCATAGCTGTACTTCACCCCTCCCAGTCAGCCTTGCCCATCTGTAGTGTTCTTGTTAGAGCTGAAATAATTTTGTTCAGCGTAAACTATAATTCATACCACAGAGCAGTGAGAGCAGTGTGGAATTGTTTGTCCAGCTGTAGACTTAATTTTATTAACTTTTCTTTATAGAGCATAGTAGGTATTGGTTCTGAAAACTAGGTTTTTTCATTGGAAACAGTAGTTGTAACTTCTTATTTATACAAACTAAAGTTGCCATTTAAGTGTGAAATTTTAAATGTTTCTGTAGGGTTAATTTTAATTGCCATTTAAAAGAAATTTCGCCTGAGAAATTGTTACTTTTGCAATTTTTACAGAAATTGGTGGTAAGTACAATAGCTGAGGTAACTGGAGTCTGCATGGCTGAACATCTGTGATGCTTTGGGTAGAAATGCTTGACTGCACCATAGAAGTTTCTGATCATAAATTAGTAGTTACTTATTGTAAGGACTGATAGTACTGAGGTGGAAAATTTGCTCTGTATGCCTTTTACTGCAGAAACTGCAATTTCTTTGCTTGAGTTGGGTTATTATGTCAGACAGTGCTGCAGTGTTGTCAGTGAAGCCATTTCCAGGACTAGATACTGTTTTAGTCTTCTTAAAAAACCTTAAGCTTGTAAGGAACAGATACTTTAAAGAGGTAGAAGAATATGTTATCTTTGAATTTCCATCCTGACAAATATTGTTATCTTAATTTTCTTTTCTGTGCAGCAAACTTGTCTTAGTGTCTATACAAAAGATAGAGCAGCAAAATGTAAAATCTCAGCACTGGAACTTCTGATTAAGGTAAAATGCATTTTATAAATCTCTGTTGTTTCTAGAAAAGAAGTAGAAAGTCTACTGTATTACTGTGGTTACACTATATCATGCAGAAAATCTGTATGGCAGAGTCGCAGAATAAGTTGAGTTGAAAGGGATCCTCAAGGACCTCAGCAGTCACACCACGTGCCTGAGAGCATTGTCCAAACATTTCCTCAAGCACTGTCAGGTCTGGTGCTGTGCCTGCTTCCCTGGGGAGCCTGTTCCAGTGCCCAACCACCCTCTGGGTGGAGAGCTGTTTTCTGCTATCTAGCCTAAACTTCCCCTGACACAGCTTCAGGCCATTCCCTTGGGTCCTGTCACAGAGCACCAAAGAGGAGAGATCAGTGTCTGCTCCTCCTCTTCCCCTCACAAGGAAGCTGTAGTCTTTGCAGTAGCAAAAGAATAGTGATGGCTAATATTTAAATGTTGAAAAAAAATCTTTTAACAGCAGATTGTCTTCAGTATTCTCCAGTAGGTTGCTTAGATGTGGGCATGTCATTCCTTCGTCTGTTAGAGCAAGTCAACAGTTGTTTTGGGGGCAGCTGCAGAGCTCTCTCTCAGTTTATTATTTAAGGAGAAATTTTTCTGTTCAATTGCATTCTTGCTTTAAAATACTATGTATTATATATACTATTATAATATAAGATACAGTATTTGAGAGGTGTGGAGGAGGAGGACTTTTTTCCCAGAAATTTAGTTGCTGTATGCGACAGTAGTTCCTTTGAATGCACTTGGACCCTTTTGTAAATGCTTTTATGCCTGCTTAGGTTTGTTTATGAGAAACAAAACTCCCTTCTGAGTTCTGTGAATTGGATTGGCTTTACACTAGCAGGGAGAGAAACAGGGTATGATAAAAGCTACTGCAGACTTGCTAAGCCTGTGCTCTAGTGGGGTTTGTCTGTACATATGTATAAATCATACCTTGTATTGGTTTCATGTAGATGATCTGTATATAATATCTATACTATAAATGAAAAGTTGTAAGTTTTGTATTTATGCATTTATAGGAGGGTGGTTTGTTGCTAGAGTAGATTGCATGCCATTACTCTTCTTTGGGCAAGTCACCTTAGATCTCTTTCATTGAATAGTATTCTTGCTTACTTAAGCTGAATTTACATGTATGAACTATGTTTTTATTTAGACCAGGTAGTATTGGGGTATTGATCTTAATGTATTTCTTTTTTTTTTTAATCCATCTTAGTTGCTTCACAGTTTACAACGTTCCTGTCTGATGGAAGAAATGAAAGTTAAAGAGATATTTAATAAATTTTATGGGGAGCTTGCTGCAAAAAGTAGAATTCCTGATACAGGTAGGTGTTAGTTTTTCTTTGATTGTCCACCTGTACTCAGCACTGGTGAGGCTGCACCTCAGATCTTGTGTTCAGTTCTGGGCCCCTCACTACTAGAAGGACATTGAGTCCAGAAAAGGGCAGCGGAGCTGGGGAAAGGTCTGGAGCACAAGCCCTCTGAAGAACAGCTGAGGGAGCTGGGGGATGTTTAGCCTGGAGGAAAGGAGGCTCAGGGAAGACCTTATTGCTCTCTACAACCGCCCAAAAGGAGGCTGTAGCCAGGTGGGGGTTGGTCTCTTCTCCCAAGTAACAAGAGGAAATTACTTCAGGTTGCACCAGGGGAGGTTTAGTTTGGATATTATGAACCATTTCTTCGTGGAAAGGGCTGTCAATCATTGGAACAGGCTTCCAGGGAAGTGGTGGAGTCACATTGCTGGATGTGTTTAAAAGATGTGTAGATGTGGCACTTGGGGACATGGTTCAGTGGTGAGACTTGGCAGTGTTGGGTTAATGGTTGAACTTGATGATCTTAAAGGTCTGGTCCAACCTACCAGATTCTGTGATTCTAAAGCTCTTTGTCATGTTATTCTAACCCTGGCTAGTGTTGTCCTCAAAGCTGCAGTGTTGGTGTAATAGTTCCTGCATTGGTCACCTCTAATGTGAGCTCATCTGTTCTGCCGTGCCTCTTTATATTATTTATGGCATATTGCTATGAGTTCCAGTTTGGTCATTATGGCTAGTTCCTGCTGAAGTCTTGGCTTTGCAGGTCTACCCCTCCTAAAACTTGTTGTGCCTGCATAGAATCCTTCAGTCTGAATTCATGCCTGGAAACTTCTGCTAGCTGTTGGCCTTAACAAATGCTTCCTCAGTGCATGTGGCCTTTAAATTAGTTTTCGGAGCCCTGTTTAAAAATAGTAAATGTGTTTAACTTACTGATGTGAGAGGAGGATGCATCTCACATGGTAGTATATAGCTATATATATATGTGTGTGTGTGTGTATACGTGTAAAGATATAAAAAAATGTTTGCTCCGCATTTATACTATTAGGGATGGTTTTCTCATGGTTGCAAGTTTATAGCAATTGCACTGGAAATGTTGAAGCAATGATTTCAGTAATTAAGATTTAACAATATTAAAAATTACTTCCTAGTACTGGAAAAGATTTATGAGCTTTTGGGAGTTTTGGGAGAAGTCCAGCCTAGTGACATGATTAATAACTCTGAAAAACTATTCCGAGCTTATTTGGGAGAGCTTAGAACACAGGTATGATTTGAATTTCTTTTCATTCCATGCTTTTTTGCTTTGTTTTTTTTACATTGCTTTGGTTTTTTGGGTTTTTGTTTGGTTTTTTTTTCCTTTGAAATGTATAGCAGTGGCTGTTGGAATGCTACTGTAGCTAGTACAGTTTGTAGGGATCTAACTGTACAATCATAAATGCTTCCTGAAGGACAGTTTGAGTTGTGTTCTCTGGCTCTGAGAAGCTTTCAGAGTGAAAATTCAAGGCCATCAATAACAGCAAATTAACTAATTCACTGTGTGAAAAAATGGCTTGTGATGATCATTCCCCAGGAAACGTTACCTTGTCATGCACTGTTAGTTTCTGATTTGTTCTGTACTGGCTGCATGTGGGGTAAATGTCACTTTTCTCCTGAACTTTCATATATTCTGAGTTTTTAAGTACTTTTAAGACATTAGCGTATTTTATCTAAGTTTTGGTGTGATTGGTCTTGATGGAACATTTCCATGCTTTCCAAATGATCTCTTGTGCTTCCATCTAAATGATGTGACACTTAGGAGTAAAGATGTTTCTGTGGAGTTGTTTCATAGAGTTGGGTGCTGATATAACTATTAAGCTGAAATAAGTTATTTACCTGCACTTCTAGGAAGTGGGAAGCCTTGGTGTAAATTTATCTTAGCTTGAGGGTATTTTATTTTTTTCAGATGACATCTGCTACAAGGGGGCCCAAGCTACCTCTTGTAGCAGGATGTCTGAGGGGACTGGTTGCACTCATGTACAACTTCACCAAGTGTGTGGATGAAGGTATGTTCTTTTCCTATATGAAAGGCAGTGACACATTTTGATACATTTTTACAGACAGTTGTACATTTAATTATTACACAGCCAAAAAGTAGCACCATTTCTGTATGTAAACTCAGAAATAAAATTTCCCTGTTAGTAGATGGTTTATGCAAAATACACAGTCACACAGTCCTTGAATCTGTCTTTGTGTGAAGTGGCTTCATCAGCATTTTTCTATATGTAAATCTTTGAAGTGCTGTCTTCTGACCATATATTGGGCAGCTGTGAGAGCCACATTGAAGCTGGAATGCAGTTTGTGTGGAGATGTGTTTCTCTTAAGAGTCAGCTTAAACACTCTTCTGGGTATTCAGAAAAATCAGCTAATATAGATGTACAATTTTTTTTTCAAGTTTAAGAGTGTTTCAGGAAAAAAAAGTCTGTCTCTTAAAATGAGATATCTAAGGCTTTCCAATATCACTTCTTCATGCCAAGCTTGGACAAAAATATCTTAGTCTTCACTCATAGTCATAGTCTTCACTATGTCAGTAGTGCAATACTCACTGTTGGATTGTTTCACAGATCCTCAGACTACAAAGGAGATTTTTGATTTTGCAATGAAGGCAATCAACCCACAGGTAAATCTGCTATGTGTTAGTTGTTCTGCATTAAAAAAAATAGCCCTGGTGAAGAGTAAATCCCAGTGACAAACCTTTCCTGATATTACAGGTTGATCAGAAGCGATATGCAGTGCCTCTAGGTAAGATGTAAACTATTTCCATTCATGCTGAGGTGGATACTGTCTTTTATCTGGAATTGTTTATTCTTTACTGAATGTGTTCAAGTGTCTCTAGTCTTTAGTCTTCTAAGCTGGCCAGGGGGAAGGCTGCTGTATTTCAAATTGGAGCATAGAGTTTAACATGTATTTGGTTAAACTAACCAAGGTCTAATCAGCTTATGAATAGCAGCATTATACTTGATGCCATGTACCCCTCTGGAGTAATACAAAATTGTGATGTGAGGAAGGAATGGTAGAAATAAGAGGAGTGGAGTTAATTAGGAGAAAAGAGGTGAGAGTGGATTGAGTTGAAAGAAAAAACAAGGAGAGAAGTTTCACTGGAAGAAGGAGAAAAAGAATGGGGAAAAATCAGAGCGTTAGAAATTGGCCTGTGAAATGTGAGTGGCTTATGCAGGAATTGCAGAAATGCAAGGTTTGAGTATTAGGCCCATGGTAACTGTGAGGGGTAGAACCCTCATTAAAGATAGTCTACCCTCCCCCCTGTAAATTCTTTAAGGATCTTGAAATTTCATTTATGCTTATTTGGAATAGCGAGATTACCTGTAATCTGAATTCTGTGTTTGTCTGCATCACAGTTTGGCAGAGCAGGGGACATGTGCATGGATGTGTCCTGACAGCAGAAACCAGATCCTTCTGAATTGTGCAATCAAGTATTCTTATTTATAACCACTGAAGTCCCTTTCTTTTTCAATATTAATGTAAATTACATCTGAACACAGCTATGCATTCCATAATGCTGTACATTTAAAAAGAGGATTTTGGAAGGTTGTTTTTATGTTTAAGTTCTTAATGCTTGGATACTGATACTGTAGAGTATCAATAGAGGCTAGAGGAATACATTTTATACCCTCCAGTCATGGTGGGTCTGCCTACCTAAAATCTTAATGTGGATTTTCACAGTCTGGGCTGATTGTGTAAGATGTAATGTAAGTCTGGTTTTTAATGAGAATTGTTTTTAAATTGCAGCTGGGTTACAGTTGTTCAGCTGGCACTCTGCTCAGTTTGGAGCCTTGCTCCTGGACAACTACGTGTCTCTCTATGAAGTGATGTGCAAATGGTGTGGCCACACGCATCAGGAGCTGAAGAAAGCCAGTTATTCTGCACTAGATTCAGTCATAAAGCAGGTGTGGTAACTTCACTGGGATCTCCAAGTCTAAAGCAAAATTAAATTTCTTGAAATAGTGGAAATAGTTGGTGCTTGGAAATTCAATTAATCTATTTAATGAATAATTATGTAGTTTGAAGTGCTTTGTATTACTAGCTGGGTATCTTCTAAGACTTACTGTAGTTTTTTGTGAAATGCTGGAATGTTTATATCTGTTTTACAGATTTCTTTAATGGTGGCTAAAGATGTGGAGCTACACAAGAGCAAGTTGCAGTTCTTCATGGAGCAGTTCTATGGAATCATCAGGAGGATGGATTCGAGCAGCAAAGAATTGTCCATTGCCATTCGCGGATATGGGCTTTTCGCAGCAGTATGTGCAAAAGAGTTATTCTGATGAAGGGGCTTACTGAAAGCATGTAAAGCTAGGATTCATGTACCATGAATTTTACAATTTTACACAGCTCTTTTAATAGGGAGTGCTCCTGTTTCTGGACTAAGTGTTTGACTTAATTACACTGTAAAATACCTCTTGGATGAAAATTTTTAAAACGTGTTCTGAATCTAGTGGGAGCTCTCGCAGCATTGTGTTGTATTTGTAGTTACTTGTTGTGCACAAGTTCTGAAGTGGAAAAACAGGAGCTTCATATACAGCTGTCACAAAACTTCAGGATATGCTTAATTCCTTAGGTACAGGCAATACCTTGTTATCTCTCTCTGTGTTTAAGTGGTAGAATCCAGGCTTCACTCTGAAAGTAATTCAGAGATTCTTACACAGCTCACTCAAACAGCTGACTGCAGGACAGTAGGAGGTGATTTGTGAAACAACCACAGAGTAAAATACAACAAGAAACAACAAACAAAACCATGCTTACATACCAATGTGGATGGCAGGTATGTTTGTCAGGAAGCACCATTAGGAACAAACTTCCAGCTTCTGTCAGCAGCCAGTTAAAATGAGAGTATAACGACAAAGTTCAATAAAGAAAGGGTATTTATGTATTTGCAACCTCTGGGCTTGATGATGGTACCACAACTTTTATATAATAAAATTCTAGACTGGCTGGTTTTTGTCTCTCAAAGCAAAAATTAGGTAAAATTATCTCAAAGAGAGGTTTAGGATTTGCGATAGAATAGCCGGTTATTAACTGAATCCTCTTTTTGATACCTTTTGAGTAGAGTGCATTTGTTTGTAGAATTTTCCATGTGCTTTGTTCAAACCTAGTCTTCCTCTTCTCTGATATGAGGTAGAAAGGAATTGAGTTCCAGGTATTTTTTCCAGAAAAAATGAAGTATTTCAAGTTGCAGAGTTGAAAGAACCCTATTAAAAACATCTATTACGGAACGCAATAACTTAAAATTGTATAATGTAAATACAGAGATAATACTGCAAATTTTAACTAATTTAATGCTCCAGTACCTATAAATATCTAATATGTTAAGGCACATTACTAGTTGTTACTATGTTTAAGTTAAATCTTGGCCAAGCATCAGATACTGGGTTATGAGGAAGTAGAGTCTTGGTGCTCTTGCAAGTTGTGACTGTAGCACTGAACTTGTGTTCAGGCTTGGTTCAGTTTCAAGGCAGAACATTTCTTTAATTGCTGAAATAATCTTAAAATAATACTCCAAGTTCTGCAAGTAATAAATGGGTAGTCTTAATTTTGTCAGCATGTTTTTAAACAGACTAGATTCAACCTTTTGGCTAACAGCCATATTTCACTGTTATGTAAAGCAGTCTGTTCTCTTCCATGGTCAGTTCCCTACCACAGTTTTTGCCTGTGACCTGGTTCCTGCCCACAAAGACTGTTTTTTGACCTAGTTCATGCTGTGATTTACAAATCATTTTATAGAAATTTGTAAGCTTTGTTACAAACCTTCTGTTACTCTTTGGGATACTTTCCACTTGTTAGTTTAGGAATAGTCATTATAGGTTCTGTTTGTGCAGGACCTATGACAATAAAAGTTCAGAATTTAGACTGCTTGGTTAAGTGTTTAATAGTAGCAACCAGTCAGTGATAATCAGTTAAGCTACATTAAGGTAAGCCAATTATTACTTTAATGCAACTAATGCAAAATACAAGTGAATCTAAGTTTCCCTAATGCCATATTTAAGATATTTACAGCCAAACTCCCATGTTTTTCAGGCTGAATATGAGTTCATGTCACTGAAAGTTCAAGTATTTTACAGTAAATTATACTGCATTAGTGACTATGATTATACTCTATGTCAGGTACTGTGTTTCTCATACATGTAGCAAGTACTTGAAGTTAGTTTATTCAGATGTACTGAGTTTTTGGAAAAACTTTAAATATTATTCCTGATGTAGTTCAGTAAAGATGTGGCTGGATTTTAGTGCTACAGCATGCATTTATTTGCTTAGGTCTATAAAATTGCCAAACCAGGTTTTTATTTTCTCTCTGTAAGCCCTGTAAAGCTATACATTCTGAGGATGTGGACAACATGTATGTGGAGCTCCTTCAGCGCTGTAAGCAAATGTTCCTCACAGAAGCAGAAACAGTAGATGACCATCTGTATCAGCTACCAAGTTTCCTCCAATCCATTGCAAGTGTGATATTCCATATAGATACAGTAAGTGGAGTATTTAACCAGATTACCTTATGCAGTTGCAGATATGTGAGGGGGTAATAGCTGTGAACCTACCTGTGATAAAAGGTGTTTATTTAACTGAAATGTGATGACATCTAGCCCCTAGGGGATGGGAAGAATATCAGGAGAATGCTCTAATGGATTTTATTTGAATAAGGAAAATGCACTGAATATGCTAACTAAAATGCTGCAGTGCATTGAAATGAAAACCATTATAGGAAAATGTGAATGTGGTTTTATTTTATGTTCGTTATTTGGATGTAGCCATAGCCTTTCTGTGTTTTTACCATTCTGCTGCTGCTTTGTCTTTTGGTACTGATACTTAGCATGTTCTCTGAGACTGATACTTTGATTCTGCTATGATGCTATGCTGTCTGTTTAAATGAGGGCTTTCTGGATCTTACTTGGAGCTGTGAAGTCAGATTAGGGCATACATTTTGTATTCTGGATGTTATGGATAAACAGATTATAATGCTGCTACTGTTGTTTAATTGAATTGTTACTTTTTCTAGTAAGCTTAAAACTAGATTGGCTGGAGCACTAATCTGTTCAGGAGCTACTTTCCATAATGTGGTCCAGGAGACTTTCTTACTCTGTTAATTTAGTTTTATTTGGGGAGGATTTTGTTGTTGCTATTTGTTTGTTTGTTTGGGGTTTTTTGTATGTCTAAGATGAATTCACTTGCTAAATCTCTTCTTGTTCTCAGAGCAGATCATGATGCAAACTCTTGTAACAAAGTAACATGCTGAAATAATTTCACATAATTTGCATAATGGATGTTTTGTGTTTCTTTATTCTAGGTTCCTGAGGTATACACTCCAGTTCTTGAACATCTAGTTGTGCTGCAGATCAACAGCTTTCCACAGTACAGTGAAAAAATGCAGCCAGTCTGTTGCAGATCTATAATAAAGTTGTTTCTATCTCTCTCAGGAAAAGGTCCAATCCTCTGGAGCTTTATTAGCACTGTGGGTGAGTCTGTGATATTAACTTCATTGGAGTTTTTTGGGATCATACGGTTTTTTCCCCTTTGGTTGTTTGTTTTTTCCCCTAAATTGCTTAAATGATTCTAGGAGAGAAATGTGGAGTAGCCGTATAGGATTAAAAATGAAGCTTGTCCTCTTCTCCAGTAATGGAGGTTGAGTGTTTTCATGGTGATACTTTTCAATATCCTCTGTTAAATAACTTCAGGAATGCATTTAACAATCATTTTGGATAACAAAGTGGATATGATTAGGGCAGGAGAATACATGTTTGTGAGAAGACTTGCATTCTCGCTCTGAAGAACTGGAAGAATATGGGAAGAAAGAGATTTCATAGAAAAGTGTGCAAAAAAATCTGTTCAATGTCCTTTCAGTTACCCCTACAAAATAGCACAGAAAATAGAGTGAGTGTTACCTCTATTAGAAATCCAATTTTTTTCATGCTCTGGAAGTTTTAAATAGTAAAATTCCAAATCTGAAGTTACTGAGATATAGTTCTGTGAATGTAATACTGAATGTGTCAGCATTGGTAACTGACAGTTCTAGTAGTCTGAAGCATGCTGACATTTCTTTCCAGTGATTTTCAGAAGTTATTTTTAATTTCTTTCAACTATTTATCATGGCTTTTCTCTATTGCTGGGGCATTTTCTTTGTTTTCCATGTTCTTGAGTTGGGAAGTGGTACACCCAAGTACAATGTTGATCCTGAGTCCATGAAAATCATTGGAGGTTCTTGCCTTTTCAGCAATGGCATTTGGTCATCATTCATAATCAGGAAAAAAAGTCAAAACAGTATTGAGAAAAAGTAATAAGAAGCAAGTTCAGGATAGATTACTTGTGGAACATCCTAGAGTCAAGGCTCTGATTCAGGCTATTTTATCCTTAAAGGAAAAGATCTGTGTTCTTTTGCCTCTCTCTTACCATGACAGAATATAAAAAATTTATTTGTTTCATTGTTAATATAATGAGCGATATTAATGCTTTTGAAATCTATTCAAACAATTTGGTTTTTTGTTTCTTTCAGTGCATCAGGGATTAATCAGGATTTTCTCCAAACCAATCACATTTTCGAAGGTAAAATAACTTCTTAAACATATTTATTTCATTTACATTCCTAGAGCATACATTCCATTCCAGTTCTTGACAGCCTAACCCAGTAAAAAAGGGAAGGTCCAAAGAAGTAAAACTAATACTATCCATTTTGTTCTTAGGTATTGGCTCATTTGTTTTTAGTCTCTCAACCCAACCTCTGCTCAGCGCAGTGTGGATGTGCCTCTGGTGCTGAATAGGAAATAGACTTGTGTTTGGTCGGGTTGTTTGTAATGAAGTAGGTTGTAATTTAAGTCATCCAGCTTTCTTCCAGGTTAAATTTTGGACATTTTAAACATTACTGAATGCTTGTGTTAACCAAGGGTACTAAAGCTTTTTAATCCTGTGCAGAATAACTCTAGAATTTGTCAAATAACTGAGCAGTAGGAGAACAACCTTAGAGGTTTTTGTTTTTTTTTTTTCCTGAAAGGATGTCACTGTTGTGTGCTCTTTTCAGATTGATAGAGAAAGCTAAACATTTTGTGTTTCTACCTGCAACAGTGATGTTACATTGTGTTGCATAGGTCAGGTAGTTCCATAGGCAGTTGTACTGGGGTTGGACTGAGATGGAGTTAATTTTTCCCATGGCAGCCCTCATGGAACTGTGCTTATTTGTAACTGGAGATGTGTTGATAACACACCAGTACTTTGGCTACTGCTGAGTAGCACTGGCACAGCATCAAGACTGGCTCTCCAACATTTTCCCCTCACCAAAAGGCTGACAATAGTGGGGACAAGATCTTGGGAGGGGACAGAGCCAGGACAGCTGACCCAAACTGACCAAATGGATGTTCCATGCCATATGATGTCTGGTCAGCAATAAAAGCTGGCAGAAAGGAGGAAGTGGGCAGCACTGGCTAAGGTGTTTGTCTTCTGGAACTTCTGCTTTGAGTACCAAAACCTTAGAGATGGAAACTCTTCCAGGGAAGTGACTGGACATTGCCTGCTGATGGGAAGCAGAGAATAAATATTTTGTCATCCTTTGCTACCAAACTGCTTTTATCTCGACCCATGAGTTTTTTCTATCTTATTTTCACCTTCCCAATCCTGGTGAGGAGGAGAGTGGTAGAATTGCCTGGTGAATACCTGCCATGCACCCAGGCTCAAACCACCAGAAGCAATGTGTCTGACAAATACTGTGTCCCTTCAGGACTTTTTTGGAAAAGAAACTTCTGGATCAGAAGAAGCCTTTGAAGCTGGAGAAGTTGGGACACGAAGATCAAAAGTGCCAACTTATAAGGACTATCTGTACCTCTTTAGAAGTCTACTGAGCTGTGACACAATAAAGGTAAAGCATAGTTAACATGGAAATGCAAAATGAAACGGAAAATGAAACGCGATCCTGAATCTTGTTGTCTTATAGCTGCTCTTCTAACTTTGGACTCTTTCCAAATGTCATGCTATAGAAGCACTGTTTTCTGGTTTTAGTTTGATTTTATGACTGATAAATTAATTACGACAGGGATTAATTTATGCTTTCATAGCTGAGAAACATCTAAAAGGGGATTCTCTGGATCATTTAAATGTTAGTTTGTAAATGAAAGAAATAGTTTTCATGTGTGTTTTGAAATATGAACATTTTCGCCCTACAAAGGAATGTGTTTTTGAAGATGCAGACTTTCTTACTGAAAATGCACAACTGCAGTCCCTGAGTCGTATCCTGTATGATGAATTTATAAAATCTATTTTGAAGATTATTGAGAAATTGGAACTGACTCTTCAGAAACTGGATATTAGTGAACAGGTGAGACCTGAGGACCTATCCATTAGCTCCTGCTGTTGTAGGGCAACCAAAACCATATCCCTTGTTTTGTTTTCATTATGCCTAGATAGCACCCTTTAGTGTCCTTGAAGTAACGTTTATCCTAGATAAAATGTTTTGCTTAATATTTCTTAATGTTGCATTGCAGTGTTAGGAAATGGAAACATCAGGATCAGTAGAAGTTCACAGAATCTGTTACGTTAGACTTTCCACTCTGGAATCTACTGTTTTTCATTTTTCAACTGGCTTTCTCCTTAGAAGCGGGCATCTCTTTTTTTTTCCTTTCAATTACTGATGTGTCGACTCTTAGACCTTCATCTGTCAGAGTACCTAGTAACAGCTAGAAAAAGACAGACTGTTAATGTGGCAAAAAAAGTGTAAAAGCTTACTGCGTTGTCACAGATCCAGTCTTCTTTCTTCAATATTTATTTTCAGGATGAAAATGCAGGTGACAGTGCTTTGGTTGGGCCTTCTTCTGACCCCGCTTCAAACCTTCAGCCAACGAAGCCGATAGATTTTATTGCCTTTATAAATCTCGTGGACTTCTGCAGGTATTGACATGTTTTTATGTACTTTGAAAGTGTTTGGAAGAAGTTGGAGGTGAAATGCATTTAAGATGCTTGTCTCTGAGTTAATTTGATAGATCATATTTCAAAAGGCAGGAGGGAGATGGGAAGGGTTTTCCAGATACCTGGGCCATAGGTAAATGCATGCAAGCTCATCAGCTCAGGTTTTGTAAAAGAGTACAAATTCATTAGCATTCACTATCATTGTCTGGATGTACTTGTCTTTCGTTTTATGTTGTAACTTCTAGTGTTATCCTGACCCTGTATCCTAAGTACTTCAGAGACCAGAGATACAGTCTTCATAGACTAGTAAGGGGCATTAAGTGAAAGATACAACATTAGCTGCCTGTGGAGGTCCATTAATGAATTGTGATACATGTGGATGTGTGTTTGTATAAATTCAATAATGAGATATAATAAGGGATAAATGGCTTTGCCCTCTAAAACAAGATGGAAATATTCCTGTGCTTGACTCAGAAGGCAGCATGCATTTATTCTACATCTGTCTTTGGAGCTGCTCTGTTACATCAATATTTCTTTCATGTACTGAGATGAAAGTTTTTAAAAAATAAAAACATTATATTTGGTTACTTTTTTCTTTTTTTCCCCTCCTGTGTTTTCTGTGCACTGGTTTTAGAGAGATACTTCCAGAGAAACACGTGGAATACTTTCACCCTTGGGTATATTCCTTTGGTTATGAGCTTATTATACATTCAACAAGACTGCCTCTTATTAGTGGATTCTACAAGCTGCTCTCAGTTGCAATGAAAATTGCCAAGAGGATAAAATACTTTGAGGTGAGATCTTTTACCCAGTGGAGAGGTAACAGCTCTATTAATGACTGTGCCATTCTTTATGTATAATATTTCATTCCCTATGGAAAATAGTTCACTGACACTGTTACTGGATTGTTTCAAATGTTTATATCTTCCTATGCCTCCATAATTAGAATCACATTACAAGTCAAAATTTAGACTAGAAGCCCAGTTTCTGAAGAGACACCATCCACGTGTAACCACAGAATCTCAGAATTGTTAGTGTTGGAAGGGACCTCTGGAATTCATCCAGCCCAGCCCCTCTGCCAAGGCAGTGTCACCCAAGGCAGGTGACACAGCAACTCATCAAGGTTGTGGACTCTTCAGAGAGAGAGAGTCCACAACCTCCCTGGGCAGCCTGCTCCAGTGCTCTTTCCAAAATCCTGCTGGATGAGCAGAAAGATGGGAGGTACCCTTGCAATGCAGATGGTATAAAAAATATTTTAGAAACAATCTAACCAGAACAGCAGAGTCATGTATGGGTTAGTTATTCAGCTTCTGGAGTTATACTCCCATTCCCCTCACTGATTTCTGCAGGGAATATGACGCCCTATTGGTGGATGCAGTAACTGTGGTTTGGAAGCAATTGGACTAAAACATGTGGGTGTGTAGCACAACACAGAGCCCAGGGCTGTCCCTGCCACTGCTGCTGATGGCACCAAGTGAAGCACATTTGGAAATTCATTGGTGTACATGCTTGTTCTAATTTGTTTTCTTATTACACCAGCATTCTTGTCACCTGGACATCCACTGTTAGAGAAGTTTGGGTTTTTATGGTTGCATGAGCAGAGCAAATTAAACCATTGAAAAGTTACTTTGCAGTCATATGTCTCTTGTTTGTTTGCATAATATTTAATATAGTCCAAAAAGTTGACCCTCAGTCAACTAACCATATTAATGTTAATTTCTAACCTTTGAAAGATCAAAGATACATTTCAAGTTTTCACTGACACCAGTTTCATATTGAATGGTATGATGTATGTATTCTGAGTTGAACTTGTGGTTCATGTATGTACTATGTGCTTTTTAATAGTATTGACTTGTGGTTACTGTTTGACAGGGTGTCAGTCCAATGAGCCTCAGAAAATGTCCTGAAGACCCAGAAAAGAGCTCTTGCTTTGCACTCTTTGTAAAGTTTGGAAAAGAGGTAAGGGATTTTGCTCACTAGTTTTCTTAGTCTGAATATAAATATATGTGATTCAATCAAAATTTTAGTCTTCTGAGGAATCTTACATATACAGTAGAAGTATTCTTGCTTTTTGAGCTGTGCAACACAGTGGGGTTTTAAGATCTTTTTCTGTCTGTTTTTTACTTAATATCAGAAGAGGTAGATTGGTCACCAGTTCATATACAATTGCGTAATAACAGTATATATACTTCTGGTAACTATCTGCAGGTGAATGAAATTCCAGTATTGGTTTTGGCTTGTTTATTTTACATGGGTATTGATACAATTAAGTCAAGATTTCAAAAGGTTTATGTTTGCTCTCAATCTGTTTATCTGAATTTTAGGTTGCAGCAAAAATGAAACAGTATAAAGATGAGTTGTTGGCATCTTGTCTGATTTTTTTGCTCTCTTTACCACATGACATCATCATGCTTGATATCAAAGCATATATTCCTGCACTGCAGGTGAGTCAAAGTGATGTACAACTTTTTTTTTTCCCCTAAGATATGTACAAACATTCTGTAGCAAGGTCAGTATTAAGGTAACTATTAAGCTCTCTACATTCTTCAGGAAGATAGAGTACAAATGACTCATTGGATAGAAAATCAAATGTTGGAATTTGCTTTTGCACTAAGCAGAGTCTCTTAGTGTCTTATATGCAATATAAACATATCTCCTGTGCTGATCTTGAATGAGATGCTAAACAGAGAAAAGTTATTGCAAAGGGAGATGTACACTAAATGCTTTTAAATTTGTCTCTTTTACCATTAAGTAACCTAAGTCAATAAATATGGAAGGCTGATAGTTTTGTGTTTGACACTTAGAATGCATTTAAGCTGGGCCTTAGCTGTACCCCGATGGCTGATCTGGGCCTGGATGCTTTGGAAGACTGGTCAGTTCACATCCCCAGACATATGATGCAGCCCTATTACAAGGATGTCCTGCCTCTTCTTGATGGTTATTTGAAAAGCTCTACATCTACAGGTACATGCATGCAAAAAATTGCTAGTCTTAAGGAAGAGGAAAATAATTTTTTATAAAGATGTGGACATGCCATATCTTTTATTTATATTTTGTGTTTTCTGTATTTGGAACAATATAACTTCCCTTACATCCCAAAATGCACTTTTTTCTTAAACTAGGATTTACTTGCTTCTGCTGAACAATCAGTAATTGTTGCCATTTTATTTATTACTTCTGTGTGATATATCCTGGTTTTGCTTGAATTAGCTTAGTTTTACTAAGAGACTTATTTTCCTTAGTAAAGATTTTAATTGAAAGAATAATTGTCACATTTTAAAAATGAAGATGAGCAAAACAAGAGTGGGTTCTTTTTAAATGAAACTAAGAGTAGGTATATGAGATGCTGGTACAATAAACTGGTGTTGATATGCTGATTTTTTTTTTTTTTTTTTTTTTTGTTCATTAGTTGAATCCCAGAATAACTGGGAAGTAAGGAAACTTTCTCAAGCAGCCCAGAAAGGGCGTAATAAAGTTGTGATACAGCGCATAAGAAAAGCAAAGACCTTTTCAGTGGTAAGAACCCTCTTTCTTTTTAGTCAAATGTTAATCCTTTCTTCCCACTACTTCTTTTCCTTTCTTGCATACTTGCATACTTGCATACTCATTTTTTTAATGAGGGCTAGTTCTACTTTAGATGAGTTTAATGAATTCCGTTCTAGGTGTGGCTCAAGATGCTGTTACATCAGCACAGCTGGAAATATGTCATATTCCAGGGTGAGGATGGGAATTAAGCAGGGAAAGGGGACTGAAGAAATCCTGTGAGTCAGCATCACTGCTAGACTGATAAATTTTTGTGGCCATAATGTAACTCCAACACCCAAAATCAGGTCCCAGCTTAGCAGCTTTGCAGTATGCAGTACAGTTTTGTGAATGTTTAAGCATTTGGGGGATTTTTAATTGTCTTTTGGATAGACTTACAGTCTTTAGAGGCCAACATATGTATTACTTTGTCCTGCGGCCTCTCAAACATAAGTGTAGTTTTATTTGTATATTCCAGTACACAAACTAACTTGTAATAAACCTCCTTTTAGGTGTAACATTATTGGTTACTCCTATATATAGAACTCCTTCCAACCTGGTTGTCTTTAAACATGATGCTCCTGGACTGAGTCCAGTGGAGAGCTACAAAGATTATTAGAGGACTGGAGCATCTCTTTTATGAGGAAAGGCTAAGGGATGTCAGCCTGTTTAACCTGGAGGAGTGAAGACTGAGAGGAGACCTCATCAATATCTATCAGTATCTGAATACTGAGGAGGGTGCCAAGAGGATGGAGCCAGGCTCTTCTCGGTGGTGCCAAGCAATAGGACAAGAGGCAGTGGGCAGAAAATTATGCTCAGGAAGTTCCATGTAATATGAGGAAGAACTTTACTGTGCAGTGACCGAGCACTGAGACAGATTCCTCAGAGAAGTTATGGAGTCTCCCTCACTGGAGGTATTTCAGAATTGTCTGGATGCAATCCTGTGCCTGTGCTCTAGGATGCCCCTGCTTGAGAAGGGAGGTTGGACCAGATAACCTCCAGCAACCCCTTTCCAACCTTGATCATTCTGTGATTCTGTGAAACAAAATGCATTAATTTTATATCCCATACAGGCTGCTTCTGAAAATCAGTTGCCTGAGAGAGGCACTGTTTAGTCTGGAGACAGGAGGCTCAGGGGATACCTTATTGCTCTTTACAACTACCTGAAAGGAGGTTGTAGCTAGGTGGGGGTCAGTCTCCCAGGTAACAAGTGGCAGGACAAGAGCAAGTGGCCTCAGGTTGTGCCAGAGGAGGTTTAGATTGGATATTTAGAAAAATATCTTCACAAAAGAGGTTGTAGAGCATTGGAACAGGCTACACAGGTAAGCAGTAGAATCATGATCCCTGTTCAAAAATATGTGGGTGTGGCACTTTAGAACATGGTTTAGTGAAGGTTAATGGTTGGACTTGATGACTTTAGAGGTCTTTTCTGATCTGAATGATCCTGTGATTCTATATAGGTATAGGATCTAAACTTAAAGTTCTGGCATTAAAGCAAATGAAAAGAGCAATTTTTGCTTCAGATTTGCTTCTGCTTTTTACACTGTTATGTCATTCTGTATGTGTTATATGTGATAATATTTTACTTGAGAAGTAGTGATTGAAAGCTCACAAAATGTGATGAAAATGCTTTCCAGTCTTGCCCTCTTCTGTTTACTAAACCAAAGCTCTTATCTTGTTTGATGCAGTTGTTCTCTTCATTTTACCTTCTTCATTTGTGTTTAATAAGAGCCATAAAGACCTTCATTTACTCTGTAAACCAAATTACTTCTACATAGAAGTAACTGTTCTTTCACTAATATTAATCTGTTGAATTATTTAGGATAATAGTCCCTCCTTGGAAGCAGTAAGGACTAGAGTGGCACGCCTTCTTGGATCTTTGGGAGGGCAGATTAACCACAACTTAATTACAGGTGAGTATCCTGTCAAAAATATTTAGAGGCCTCTGCTGTCTCTCTTGAAACTTGATTTCAATAAGCCCTCAACATCACTTTCATATACCTGTTTTTTGTTGCTCTCATTTAAACAAAGTTACTTTTATTCAGTTCTGGAGTTTAGTAGAGCAAAAGTATTCACCAACTTAATATGGAGTAGGGAGAGTGTTTAGGAAACTACAGTTGAAAGCAAAAAACTGCATCTGAGTATATGGTTTTATTTATTCCACCCTTCACCTCTGGCTGCAAAGCCATTTGAAAACTTTGCCCCAGTTTGTAGGTCCTTAGTACTTACTTCTACCTCTACTACAGTTCTCAGTATTTAAGAACTGCAGTCACGAATTTTGTAAATCTCAGCAAGCTTACTTTTTCACTTGTAAATTTAAGGCGCATCATGCCTTTAGTATGTGTAGGGTTCTATTTGAGTGCTCCTCAAAAAAAAAAGACAACATTTTTGCCCTTTCTCTGTCCAGTCCATGAACAAACTTTGTAATTGAAATATTAAATAGCATACAGTCTAACAAAACAGAAAACAATAGCGTAAGTATCTGACCTTGAGATTCAAAGAATAAATTCAGCACAAAATTTAGTAAATCTAAAAATTATTGTAGTATTGTGCATTTTTTTCCTTTCTTTGCATGCTTATGGGGTTTTTTTCTGCCTTGTCAATCAATTTTCTTTCTGCCAAGTACTTCTCTGTTACTTACGCAAAAATACTGGGGGAAGTAGCCTTATTCTCTGGAAATTAAATACAAAGTGTGGTCAGATTTTGTTAACCAAATTTACAAATATGAGAATACGGGGAGAGAAAGGAGTAAGTATGCCAGTTTTCCTTGAAGGACATAGCTATAAATGGCTGTAAATGTTGTCATTTTCTGTGCAGTTGCAGGAGTCAGTATGTTGGGTCTTCTTGTCTGGTTTACCTTCAAGAATTTTCTGTAATGGTAGAAGACAAATGTATTATATTGTATGTCTTACAGAAGTATCTTAAATCAAGTGTGATTCAATGTCTTCTGGATTTGTCTCCAAACTTAACCCATACTGAAACTGGAGACTGCTGCAACTCTCACCTGAAACATTGGCTACAACCTTTTCACTAATTTATAGAGCATTAACATTGCATGGCAATCTAACTGAAGTTGGAAGGTTACAAATTTTTTTGACTGAACTAAGTAAATACTTGCTCTATGTATATTGTGTTAAGCTTGTTTTCATCTTTCAAATGCATCAGCTACCTCTGCAGAAGAGATGATAAAGAAATGTGTATCCTGGGACACTGAGAAGCGCCTGAGCTTTGCTGTACCATTTGCAGATATGAAGCCTGTCATCTACTTGGACTTATTTTTGCCTCATGTGACTGAACTGGCTCTTTCTGCAAGTGACAGACAAACAAAAGTATTGATTTTTTTTCCCTACATCTTGTTTTATGCTAGCTGATAAAATTGGATAAAATAATGTCTTCCTTGTTACTACAGACCTACTTTAATTAATTCAGTGTGCTTTTTTGGTGCCTTTTTATGATTACACTATTCTGAATGTTTAGAAGCTAAACAGCAGAAGTTGCTGTAAGCTCTGTCAGACAACACTGGGCTTGATTTAACATGAAAATGAATATTTTAAAGTGGTGTATCTTTTTAAACTAGTGTTGTTTGGCCTCCTTCTCATGCCCATCCTATGAACTTACGGGCTCAGTCCAGCAGAGCTCTTAAGCAAATATTTTGGTGCTGTGCTGGATTGGGATGTTGATACCCACAGAGAGTCCAGCTGGAAGTATCCTTGAAAACACTATGAGTGACTTACCTGATGATGAACTTTCTCCAGCTGATATGTGACTGCCCGTGACAGAGATTAAAACATTAGGAAAAAGGCCAGTTAGAATGTGTATAAATTATTTCCATGATCATGATCTGTTCCTGGAAGGGTGATTTAGCACAGGTGTGATTTCTCAAGTACAGCCTTTCATGTGACTCATTCTCTCCTGCCCACAATTTTTCTTTTTTGTGAAAGTGATGGATGCATAACCAGAGGGATTTTTGAATTTCAGGTTGCAGCATGTGAGCTGCTACATGGTATAGTCACATATATGTTGGGGAAAGCCTCTCAGATGCCAGAAGGACGTCAGGGTCCCCCCCCAATGTACCATTTATATAAGCGAGTATTTCCAGTACTGCTTCGTCTTGCTTGTGACATAGACCAGGTAAGCAGATTTATTTATACCAATTTTTAGCTTGTTCAAATACCTTTAAATGTGGGAATTAATTAATTGTTTTATTTAGAAGTTTTCCTAACATGGTGGGTTGTTTTTTTTCTTTTTCCCCAAATGAAGAGTATTTTGTAGGCTGAAATTCTCTTCTAGGGACAGATCGTCCGCATTTTGGGAGTGGGGTCAAAACCTTTCCAAATATTGGTTTCAAATACTTCTGTAATGCAGTGTAGTTCAGAGTACCTCACAGGAGTGTACAAGAGAGATTCAGGTTTCATGGTTCACTCAGGGAATTTGTAGAAGTACCCTCTTTATCACCATACTTAATTTCTGCAGTCTCTGAGTAATAAGTTATTTGGAGGTGAAGTTGATTATTTTGCTATTGAGTGTGTGCAAAGCTACAATCATAGGAAAAGCATTTGGGGGAGAACTTGTAGCTGCCTCTTTGATACCTACAGATGATATATTTCATTCAAACATTTGAACTTGATATTTCTCCTCCTTTGCACAAAACAGAACAGACATATAGGTTCATCGTCACGGAAATTACAGGTTTTTGTGCCTTTTGAGACTGCTGTTTGACCTTGGCATCCATATCTATTTTTAAGTCAAAGGGATTTTGTGTTCTGTTAAAATAGACAGGAAGCTGTGTTACCAGTTTAGGTGAAACCTCTTTTGCTGGCGTATGGCTGAACATAAACCATAGGTAAATGATGTCTAGATTGGTCCAAGCCACAGACACTGCACTTTGAAGCATGTGTATATGCATAAATAAGTGTATTTAGTGTTTCTTCCATTCATGCTGTAGTATGACAGTACTCAATCAAGTTTTTACAGGTAGAATTGCTGAAATCCAGGAAGTTAGATTAATGGGATAGATAGATAGATTGATTGATTGATTGATTTTTAGGTCTAAATATGGATTAAGAAACAAACATCCCTGTTTCCCTGACTGTGTATCAGCACATCAGTCTGTGGCATGCAATGTTCTTTGTCTCAAAAAATATTACTGAAAGTAAGCTTGGAGGTCATTGAGGCTAGCCAAACAGAAAACATCCAACCCATTTTAATTGTCTGTGGTTTTTTGATCCTCGATATGGGAATGTAATCTGAAATTGACTATTCATTTTATAGACCCTTTTCCAAAGTACTGGTTTTTACTCGTACATATTAATAGCAAAGTAGGATAGCAATGTGTTAATCATAGAAACTTAGTTAATATTTGCTGTTTTCAGGTAGCAAGACAGTTGTATGAGCCTTTAGTCATGCAACTCATTCACTGGTTTACCAACAACAAAAAATTTGAGAGTCAAGATACAGTGGCATTTCTGGAAGCTATCCTGGTAGGTCATAAGTCTTTCCTCTTTTTTCTGTGCCATGTGACTTTATTTTTAACTAGCATCATTTTACTACTGAAGCAAGAACACATGAACAAATAGAATGGTTCCTTAGCTATTTGAAAGAAAGAAAACAGTTGGTTTATTTATTTGTTTTCTAATAATAATTTAATATTTCTTAACTGAGGTTTTAATGATGGCTTTATTTTTCTTTGGCATTCTCAAAATGCAGGTATATCATCTTCAGCTAAATGAGACACTCTTTATCATCAGTTTGAGCTAGGAACAACTGAAGCACATTGACCATTCATCCCCTTTTGTTGTGTGCTTAATTTTTCTCTACGTATCTTTGTCTTCACCCAGTGCAAAAGTTTTGCATTTAGAACTAGCTTTTGCACTGAACAAAAGTGGCTGGAGGCAAGGTAGGTCTCAAAAGGATTGGAGTACTTTCTTTTAATGGAAGTCAGTGTTGTCACACCACCTCTTACGGAGAGCAAACACACCCATCAGAAAATGAAGTGATTTAGGCAAGACTCCTACACTGATAGCTGAGACAGGAATAGAAATCCAGATCTTTGAGCTGTAATTCAGCTCTGTGAGGGCTGAAAGTTCTGCCCTTCCCTTGGCCAGTAGCTATTTTGAACTTCATTAATTTCTGGTAAACTGTGAGTACAGTTTTTTAATTTGCAAATAATGCAATGTAGATAAGCTGCTATAATACTGCACGGAGACAATGGCAGGGGTTTTTCTCGTTGTTGAGATGAAATAACCTTGTGTAATTTCAGAGTGGCATAGTGGATCCAGTTGACAGCACTTTGAGAGATTTCTGTGGCCAGTGCATACGAGAATTTTTGAAATGGTCTATCAAGCAGACAACACCAAGACAGCAGGAGGAAAGCCCAGCAAACACCAAGTCTCTTTTTAAACGCTTGTACAGTCTTGCTCTTCACCCCAGTGCTTTCAAGAGGCTGGGGGCAGCACTTGCCTTTAACAGTGTCTACAGAGAATTTAGGTGAGCAAGCAGAGCTTGAAACAGTAACTAACTTGGCCTAAAGCTTCAGTGAGATAATTGTATATCTCAAATAGTCATCCATCAACACTCATTCTGTTAATGTATATAATAGCTGTAAAATTCTGTCACTCAGCTTATTTTTAATAATAATTTTGTTGTTTGGGCTTTCTGTCTGTGAAATGTATAAAAATAAATTTTCATCACAAGTTTATAAGAAGTTTTTTTATGCCTTTTCAGGATGCTGAGCAAATTTCACTGCTCTTTTTTAAACTGGTTTAGACTTTTTTTGTGCAAACATCTTTTGCAGTGTATCTCTACTAGTATTTAATTTGGTGGTTTTTAATTAGGATTTTACATTTAGTGCTTCTTCTATTCACGTTTCTCATGAAATGTTTTCCTGTTTTTGTAAAGGGAAGAAAATTCTCTGGTGGAGCAGTTTGTGTTTGAAGCACTGATTGTTTTTCTGGAAAGCCTGGCTTTAGCCCATACAGATGAGAAGTCATTAGGTGAGCTGTAGTTAGTTAACTGTGGAATGAAGAAAAAAGTTACCTTGTTGAATCTTGGGTTAAAAAAGAAAAACTGTAAGTGTAAGAAAAGTACATTTGCTTACTTGCACAACAAAGGAAGAATTATTTTTCTTTATCAGAGAGGTCATTTGATATCCAGTTAGAAACTCTTTGAATCAACTCCTTGCAATGTATGAAGGTGGAATATTTTGAGCCCAGGAGAAAGAACCTTTTCATATTTACAGTGATTTACAGTTTTGTAATAACACTAAAGATGCTGGTGGTGCTTCAGATTTGAATTGTGGTTTTGCAGTTACATGGTGTAAAAATATATAGCTTGATGAGAATCAGTCTACTCTTATGTAAAAAACAAATGCTCCAAAAATTGTAATTTTGATATATTCTATGGAATATTTCCACTATTTAGTGATACCTTTTCCTCATTTGTCTTGTCATTCTTTACAACAGAATGTAGTTGTGTGAAGAATCTGTGACCTCTTTCACAGTACTTATGATTCTTCAGTAAATCTACTTTTTTCTCTCTTTCTTTTTTCCCATGCTCTTCTATTGATTAATAGTAATTAGAATATAAAGCCAAAAGTTGGTGTAACAAAACTTCAGTTTTTTTCAGAGAAAGAGTTCAGGATATGGTAGAAGTGTTCCCAGAAGAATTATTCATATGGGAAATTTTTACAGTTTCTCTAAGCATGATCACAGGAAGTAGAATGCACAGTTTTATACCAAAGGCCTCTGGCTTGGCTCAGGCCAAGCTGGCGTGTCTGGTGTTTTGTGATTTTGTTCTTTACATTTGAAAAATTTACTGTAGAAGCACAGAGTAGTGGAGCTGGTAGACATTATCATCTGTGTAAGTCTCTTGCACCATGTCTACTGTGCTATCTCAATTCATTGAACCAAATCACTGGCATTTTTTGAGAGATGTCAATTCTGTCTCTCCAACAGGTACTGCCCAACAGTGCTGTGATGCTATTAATCACCTGAAGCGCATAATCAAGCATAAAGCCCCTTCTCTGAACAAGGAAGGAAAACGGCGGGTGCCACGGTCAGCTATTTGCATTTATTTTCATCCTGCATTTTACAAGTAGTTCCATTAAATGCTTGGGATTCTGAATGAGGCTTTCATCCTGTGGCAGTTGCTACTACAGACCTCCTGATGTGTCTGTTGAACCATTGGTGGAAAAACGCTGGATATAATATGAGAGGAGCATGATTCTTTGTTCCAGCATGGTGAACTTGATTTAGTTTAGCAAGAAGAGGCAGAAGGGAAGAGCATGTTTCCCTCACAGCAGTATATATAACAACATTAGCACTGGTGCTACAAAGCACTTGGAGGAAACTCCTCCAAAGCCTTTCTTACTGTTGTTAAATGTCGCCAGAAGCAGGACAAGCTGCAATAGGATGATCAGTAATTAAAGAAGGGAAGCAAAAAAGGTAAAAGGAAGCAAAAATTGATTCAGTATCAGGATGGATGAAGCTGAGTCACCTAGCTGACTCTGATTTAATCAGGAGGTCAGACTAGAGACTTCTGTAGTTCCCTTTTTACCCAAATTATCCTGTGATCTTAAAGAAATTGGCAAGTGGAGTTTAGATTTGGGTCACTGGTGTGACATTTGATAAGTTATGAGACTGGATGATTATGGTGATGGAAAAAAACTGTGCAGGCTTATTTAAACTTCAATCTCAATTTTTCCTCTTTGAGTTTACAAAGAGAAGGGAAGGTGCCTACTTCTGCATTTAAAATAGTTTTCCACAAGGACTGTGCTTTGAGGATCCCACGTAAAGTGAGGGAGAAGGGAAAGCAGTGCCAGTGACATCATGGTGAAGAACTCTTTCTTGTAGTGCAGATAAGTTGTGCTTTGATAGATAAAAGGAATTCATAGTGCTCATGGAACATTTTGATGTTTTTCAACTGGAAGACTATTGCTTCATGTCAAGAGGACTGTTAATCCCTAATATTTCTGTGCAGGGGATTCCCAGCTGCTAAATCTGTGTGTCTTCAGGACATTGTGATGTGGCTCTTAGTGCAGTGTGGGCGACCTCAGACAGAGTGCCGGCATAAAGCCATGGAGCTCTTCTATGAATTTGTTCCTTTATTACCAGGTATTTTAAGTCCCAGTGCACTGTTATCTTCGCTTTCTGTATTCTGTGCATGCCTTCCCTCTGTGTTTTCTGTGCAAGGCAGTAATTACAAGTAAATATCTGTTCACTCAGCGTTGTTAAATAGAAACTGAGTTGTTGCTTATATTGCAGACTGGGTACTGTGAGAACCTCAGGGCTTGAGGGATGTTTTGGGGCATAGAAAAAGCTTTTATTGATGACTTACTTCCAGGCCCAAACCTACTGTTGTGTATCCAGCTAAAAAAAGTGAAATTTGTTTTGGAGAACTGTGAATGTCTTAAAAATCAGCCTTTTCCTTATGGAAGCAAAAGAAATGTGGGAATTTTAGGAATGTGACCAAGGCTAAGGCAAAACCAATACCTGCTCTGCTAGAAGACGCAGTTTAAGTCACAAATTTGTTAGTTCATTTGCCTCTAGTTCCTTGCTAGTTTGAAATGTGTTTTTCCTAGAAAAATTATTTCTGTTTCTATTTCTTTCAGGAAACAAGTCTCCATCTTCTTGGCTGGCTGATACCGTAAAAAGCAGAGATGTTTCTTTCCTCATTAACAAGTTTGAAGGAGGTGGCACTGATGCCAAAAGTCCATCTGGGATCCTTTCTCAGCCAACTCTCCGTGGCATCCAGGAACCCTTCAGTTTACAGGCTGTCATGCAGTGGATGGACATGTTCTTAGCAGCACTGGATTGCTACAATACATTCTTTGAGCTGCAGATGATCAAACCTTATGAAGTCCTGGGTGAGTGATTAACTGTTGCATTGGGTTCATTCGTGTGTGTTACACAAAGCCCACCCAAGAGGAGTTCTTAACCTGGGATTTAACTCTTTTCCCAAATGTAGAATAGATGGTTTTACAAACTCCCCCAAAGTTTTCCAATGACAGTTGTAATGGGATGGGGTTTTTAAAATTAAATACTGTGTATCTTAAAATGTTTCCTTTTGGCCTAAGAAATACCTCTTTGCATTTCTGAGTCATCCACTTACCAGCAACTTATTTTACTCTATTTCATCTTCAGAAATTATTCTGTACAGCTAATTTCCCACTGCACAGAAAAGCAATAGATTTTCTTCATATTTTTCTTGAAATTCTTCTAAAGCCTTTTACCTGCTCTTTATTAATATCTGGAAGAAGCTATCAGAAAACAATGAAAGAAGGCACCTTTTCACTTCAAGTCCCATACATGTTACCTTTCTTCAGTTGCTGATGCATCAACTGCATCAGGTCCAAAAGCCGTGGTCGAATTTTGGTCAGGTAAAATAATAACACCAGTGTAGCCACTGGGTCTCCCAAAAGGTTTTGTTTGTTTTTTTTTTTCAATTATTCTTGCAAGCCTAAACAAAATGCTTTTGTTCAGCGATAGTACAGTTTCATAGTCTTGTACAAGTTTCAGGTGGCCTGTCTGTCAGTGTTACATCTGTCTTGGTTTAAAAAAATACTGTAAAATCATTGTCGGATCCAGCTAGCATAAGGGCTAAGTCATTCAAAACTTGGGATTTAAAATTTTTATCCATTTTATTACATAAGCCTTAATCATCATCATTGTTAATAAGTGGTCAGTTTCTGGCGTGATCACTAAGTACAATGCTGTCTTGCTCTTCTGTTGCCCAGAATGGTAATATTATAACTGGCATAGAGCTTTCAGCAAACACTGGTGTGAGATGTATCCCTTTCTGTTTGTCATCTCAGTGTGACTGTTTTCTTCCAAGCATGAAACAATATATTTTTTAATTGAGAGCTACTGTATCATTTCAACTTACTGTAATTCTTTCTAGGTGTGAAAGGTTCCTTGTTCTTGAAAGCTGTGCAGTTCTTCCTTGACACTATTGCTTTGCATGATATCCACGCAGCAGAGCAGTGCTTTGATTGCAGTTCAAAGGGCAGCATGTTCAGCCCTCAGGAAAGGGACATGTACAACTACAGCAAGTGTACCATTATAGTCCGGATCATGGAATTTGTCACCGTCATCCTGGAAATGTGCCAGCAGGATTTCTGGAAGGTAGGCTCTGAAATCTGCAGTGGATAAAAGCTACAAATTTTATAGGTAGTTAAATAGATGTGTTCTGTGTATGGAGTACTTGCAGTCAATATTTCCTGTATGATACCTGGTGGCATTAAATGTGTGGAGGTGGTAGCTGCTTAAAAGGCAGAAAGAATTGACACAGTCTGCCTTTTTTGAATTCAGTATAGATATTCAGCTTTCTCTATTTGCCTTTCTCTATTTGTCTCTCTACCTGTCTCTCCATTTGATGCAATATAAGCCATATTTAACTATATAAAGTATAATACTTAAGAGCCTCTTGGGAAATCCGTGCTGCCAAGTTTAGTTCTGAGACTGTGGTTGTCTCATCAGCAAATCTCTGATTGGGTGTATAGAGATGTATATCAGGATTTACAGATATGTAGTCAAGACTGAAACATGGCTATGTGGTTTGAAAGACAGAGCTTGCAGTTTGGTGGGATAGCATATATATCCTATGTCTGTGTTTATAGATACCTATTTTCTGTGCATTAGCATGAATGATTGAAAGTCAGACATTTCAATAGGGAAAATCAGTGAGAATGGCTACTGTTTCATGTTTGGTTTCATTTGAGATAGGATTAATGATAAGTTATGAAGAATTAAATACAGAAATCTGAATTAATTTTTCAAGTTTACATGTTAAATTTTTTTTTTCTTTTTAGCTGCTTGAGAAAGAACTGCTAAATGCAAGCTTTATAGAGCTTGTGGTGATGACAGTGTGTGATCCATCACATATAGGTTTTAACACAGCTGATGTGCAAGTCATGGAAAACCTCCCAGATATCTCAGTAAGACTCATGAAAGCTCTGTTGAAATCTCCCTATCAGGAATCTTTGAAACTGTGCATAAAAAAAAGAATCACACCGCAGAGGTAAGGAGGGGCCTTCTGGTAAGCATGAGTCCAGAACAAGCCTTCACCATGAGAAATGGAAAGTAAATAATGTTGTCTATGGATGCATTAATGTAACATTATTGCTTCTCTTTTCTCTCTAGCCTTGAGTACCTTTGCTCTGTTGATCTGTTTAATTCAGAGGCACGTTTGGATCAAGTTAGGTTTAGTGCTGTCCTTTCTGCCTGCAAGCAGCTCCATAAATCTGGCCTGCTTCATTCAGTTCTTCATGGTCAGGTAATTGTTAATACAGAAAATAATAGTGAACATTTGTACATTGTAAAGAGCTTTTCCTGTGTAAAACGCCAGGATAAAAACAGAGAACAGATCAGATGAAGTTGTTTAAAATGAGATCAACAGTGAAGAGCTGGTGTTGAATGGGATAAAAAATAAATGTTTTATGGTTATTCTACAAATCTGAGTAGCACAATACTGGGGCTTGAACAGCCTTTATAATTATGTTAGTCTTTCTCTGGTTGGCTCCAGATACTGGAAATCAGAATGTAGATTCTCTAACTTCCTTTAAGTGAGCTTTGCAAGACTGAAAGCTCAAAAAATCAGGATTAACTATCCTATATGTTTTTCTGACTGATCAGAAGCAATATAGTGGGTCTGAGTTGAAGGAAAACAGGATAGAGACGTCTGAAGTGTGAAGATATAAACTATATTGCTCAAGTTCCTGCCACTAAGTTTCTGATTGTAGTAAATCTCTACTTTGGGCAATTGAAGGAACAGGTTATGCAACAGCCACAAAGACTGACAATTTGTGAATGAGGCTGTTACAAGGCTGAGAAAAGCTAACAAGTAACAAGATATTTAATTTCTGTGTGCTATCCATTCTCCATTTCAACAAAATCTAGACCTGTAGTTGCAGTATATTGATAATCAAGGAGCTGCATGGTTTACCATTTGTGTCCCGCCCATCCTGACTTTGCTGTTCATACTTCCATAGTCAAGTAAACCTGAAAAAGTGGCAGGGGATCAGAATATTTGGAACATTTTCAAGTTACTTTTAGTTTATTCTGAACTTTGTACACGGTAGGGTTGTCTCATTTAAAATCTCGTCCCTGAGTTAGAAAGGTGTCTTGTCATGGTATATTTGCATTGTGTTATAAGGAAATTACCTGGAGTTCAGGTGTTTTAATTAACTGTACAGATGGATTGGAAGCCCTTTTTCAGCTTTTATTGATTGTCACTTCTTTGTTGGTTTCCATAGGATGAAGGGCTTCATTTCTCAGTTGGCTCCAAGCTTCTTTCAGTTGTTTATAAAGGCATTGCACCTGGGGCTGAAAGGATCTCTCTTCCATCCTTAGATGTCAGCAGTAAGCAATTAGCTGATAGTCTTCTGCAACTGGCCTTTGCTATTGATGAGCAGGTAGGATGTGGTTCTCCATTTACCATCCTAAAAATAAAATAAACAAAAGAAAAAAGTTTGGGATGGGAGCTTGGGAAAAAAAAAAGTGTGCATTTCTAAGAAATTTCTAATTGAAATATGATGTTCTTGAAATAACTCTTGTCTCTATGCCTTGATTTTCAGTGTGAGGAGCTAGTAAGTCTGCTGTTGAATACAGTAGTGTTATCTGTGCCACTGTCAGGAGCATCACAGAACCACCTGATGAATTTCTCTCATGGACAGTATTTCTACAGCCTGTTCTCAGAAACCATCAATCAACAGCTACTGAAAAACCTGGATGTGACCATAGTCCGTCTCATGGAATCGTCTGTCAGCAATCCTCAAATGGTATTGGACTTACACTTTAAAAGGACAGGGTCAAAAGGGAATATTAGAAGTAGCAATTTTATTACTGTTTTTAGGGGTGGAGTGTGTAGTAGGGGAAAAAGTGTATTGGGTTGAATTTCAGACAGCAATGTATTGGTAGTTTTTGGTTTGAGTTTCAGGGGTTTTTTGTCTTGACCTGCTGGTGCTGCCATCATGATCTCTGGCAGCCTGACATTACTCTGAAATCTCAGATCAAACTGAGTGCAAAGTGCTTACCTATGTGTTTCAGGATGTCTTTACACAGTACTTCAGATGCAAAATGTCCTTTCAAAGGAGGGGACCCATTTGCTGTGCTTTGCTTTTGCATTGCAGAATGGTCCCAGAGCATGTGACTTGAATTTCTTTTGGATAAAACTAAACTGAAAAACAAACTCCAACTACTAATGGGCATTAAGTGCACAGGACTAGGGTAGAGCTAGATCAGAGTATTAAAAAGAGAGCCATACAAATGCACAACCCTCCTGAGCTGAAATGAATACGGGATACTTTGTTGTGTCAGTCTCAGCACTGCTTGTTTGGCTCAACAGACTCTTCCTGTTTGTCTACAGCACTTATAGAGTTAGTATGTGTACTATTTTTCAACTTCACACTAACTAAAATTATCAAATATTGATCTTTATTGTGTATTATAATTTATTTCTCCATATATACACAAAAAGCATCGGAACTAATTGCTGCGTTGTACTCTGTAACAGGAGTAAATTGGA
>VXBQ01016784.1:110046-167666 GCA_013400175.1 Phainopepla nitens | reverse complement strand
TTTTTTTTTTTTTTGAGAAAGATGTGTTTTTACTTTCCTGCAGAGACCTTTCTTCTGCATCCTTTTGAGTTTTAAATCTAGCATTGCTTTGTGATGCTTCTTTATGACTGCCTTTTTATCACTGAAGTGACTCTGTCATCCTTTCTTTTGGGATGCCAGAATCTTACCTGTTGCTTTTCCTTCCAGGTGGGAAGCATTTTGAATGGCATGTTAGATCAGAGCTTTAGGGACCGTGCTGTGCGCAAGCAGCAGGGAGCAAAACTGGTGACAGCTGTTCTGAGAAACTGGGACAAACTGGACAGCTGGTGGGCCAAAGGCTCGTCTGCTGAGAGCAAAATGGCAGTCTTGACCCTGCTGGCAAAAGTTCTGCAGGTATGTACTGCTTTGTAGAGTTCAGGTACCCTTTCTAGCTCTGTAGGGATTGCACTTTGTGTTTTCAAGAAATGCCGTTCAAGTAAAATGTTTCGTGTTTGGGGAAAAAAAGAAAAAAGTTGAGCAACGTTAGAATCTGGGTGTTTGTATTAGCAAAGTACAAAAAGATTTGGGGCAGGTGGAAATTACTACATATTGCTCTTCTTCCCCCCAACATTTTTTTTTAATTGTTCTCATGTTTTAGCTGCCTGTTTTCCTTTTGGAGAACTGGTACAAGTACAGCGAGTGAACTCTGAGTAGCCTCTGGTAACATTCTTTGTTCTGTTGGCATCCAGAAAGTCACAATGCAGGAGTTCTATCCATATTAACAAACTGCAGAATTATCTTTACTTTAAAAACATTCATTTCTGTGAGATCTTGGTCTGGGTTTTTTTCCTCTGTTTTGAAAACATAATTATCTACTTATCCTTGTGGGATTTTGGTAGGAACTTGTAAAAAGTAGTTGTACACAAATATACTCAAAGATCAACAGTTGAGCATAGTTTTTATTTTTTAGAATTAAATATTTTAAACTTGAATTGTTTTAAAGGTATGTGTTGGGACACAGAATGTGAACTGTATTGCTGTATTAGCTGACACTGAAATGACCAGTAGGAAATTTGGCTTTCAGAAGGAGATTCATATTTTTTTTAATTGAAAAATTCCCAACATTTTGATTTTGTTTGTACTGTGTAGGAGCTATTATAGTTCTTTTTTTAAAACCAAAATCACTCTGTATGTGCTTTCTATTAATTCAGTGTATTTTTGGAAATAAATAATTCTATAGCTCAAGGGTTTTTTATTATTCTTTAATACAAATCTCTGTAACTAGTTAAAAAAAACGCAAACTAATTTTTTTATTTCTTCTGTCTTTCCAGATAGACTCTTCAGTTTCTTTCAATACCAATCATGAAGCATTTACAGCTGTTTTTAATACCTATACCAGTCTACTTACTGATCAGAATTTAGGCTTAAATCTTAAGGTAAATTGCTCATTTCAACAGCTCCCCTACCCTCCCCAGATTAGAATGTTACTTGTTCATGGAATTCTGTTATTTGACTTTTTATTATGAACTTGTGTATTTTTATTTTTCTGTTCAACATCCTAAAACTTGTAAATCACCCTTTTTGTTCTTCGGACAGAAGGCAGTGTCACAGATGCCATGCATTGGTTTAAGGTGCTCTTTTTTTTTTTTCCCTTGCTGAGAAGAAAGGATTCTAATTGTTATGGGATAAAATTAGCATTAGTTGTGAGTTGTCTTGAACTCCCAAGTTTGTTTGAGAAATGACAGCTAATCAGGCTTTTAGGAAGGAGTGGCATTTCCTACAGGTCCAGTTAGGAACATTTGCCATGGTTTTAACGTTCATGTCTGAGACCAGTACTGAAGGAGTAGCTGCTATATGCAGCTTGGTCAGGAGAGGGAGATAAAGTACTGCAGATTGAAAGTGGGACTTTTAAAAGACACTGGTTGGACTAGAATAATAAAAAATTTTGTACTTATGGAGGTTTCGTGTAGTTGCTTCTCAGCCAGCCTGCCTTTAATTAGGCAGAATTTTTTACTTTCCTATGTGTTCAAAATAAATGAAGTTTGGGATTTTGCCTTAGCTACAAGGTGGTGCATTAAATCAGTGACTTGTGTGCGAATGAATGCTTGCTTAAAAGAACAATCAGATAGTATTCATAGCCATGTCAGCCATGAGATATTAATTAGCTTTAACTCTCACTCACCAGTGACATGAGAGTTAAAAGCTGTTTTCTGATCCAGCAGCTGGAAAGAAGAACAGCTACATAACATATTTTTATTAGGACACTGAGCCATTTAATCAATAAGAGCAATCACTGCTTGCTGTTTTATGGTCTTATTCAGCTGGCTTCATAGTTAGGGAATAACTTATTTTTTGCAGTGTGAAACTATCTTTTTTATGTTTGTTTTTCTTTTTTTCTTCAGGGCCAAGCAGTGATAATTCTCCCGTTCTTCACTAATTTGACAGGAGAAAAGCTTAATGACCTTAAGAATGCTCTGGATCAACTTGTAGCTTTCAATTTTCCCATGAGGTCTGATGAGTTTCCCAAAGGAACGTTGAAGCACAATAACTACGTAGACTGCACTAAGAAGGTCAGTGTTTTTAATGAGTACATATTTAGAAGCCAAAGTGAACTGTCTCTAGAAACAGTGTTTCACAGGATCTGGAATTAAAGAGAGAGATTCTTGGTTCACATGAGGAGATCAGCTTCCATGTTTCTGGGTTACATCTTTATCCAGAAATTGAATCTACAGGAGCACATTAAATAAGCACACACTTCTGTGCAGCTGCTTCTCATCAGTATTAAAAAATAATTCCGTCATTAGATTGAAGCTATTTGATCCAGTGTGGCTTTTCATGTTAAGTGTTGCTTCTTCTTCAGTTTTTAGATGCATTAGAATTGTCTCAGAGTCCAATGTTGTTGCAACTGATGACAGAAATCCTCTGTAGGGACCACAGACATTTCATGGAGGACTTATTTCAAGCCAGCTTCAAACGAATTTGCAGAAGGTGAGTTTAGCCCACTGGATTTTGTGCTTGTTCTCATTGAATTTTTGCCGAAGCAAATGTGCTTCTTGCATTTAATTGTCCTTACAATAGTGATGATTTACACTATAAAGTGTTATGTAATAGTTTAAATTCAGATTTTGCTTTTGTCTTCACATTTTCAAAGTATTTCCAAAATATGAACAAGTGGCATTGATTTCCAGATTACACTTCCAGTGCCTGTGCAAATTTGGAAAACTTTCTTTAAATAAGCTTGTTCTGAGAGAATCCAGTTGATAATAGTGCTTATTTGTTATGTATTTGCTATCCCTGTATAACCACATGATCACTTAAGCTGATAGTACTTAAACTGACAGTGGATTAATTTGTTCAACCCCTTCGAAAATACAACAATGGATTTATTTAATTGAATAATTCCAGGGCACTAAATTGTAGAGTCAAACCTGCTCTGTCCACAGAAGAGATATTCAGTATCTCTTCCAAAACTAGCATTCCAGTTTTTGATGTGCTGTTGAGTAGTGACTGTTGTGGAACATGTAATTTCCTGGACAAAGTAATTTACCTTATGACCATATCCCATTTTTGAAATTTTAACTTTAGTAAAATTATTCAGAATAGTAGATCATCTAATAGTGGAGTACTTGATAGCCACAGCTCTTTTTTCTCTTTGGTTTGTGTACCCAACCTATCTCTCACATATACTGGATAACTTTTTTTTTTTTAGGTTTCTCAGTAAAAAAGAACTGAGAAAGTTAATGTTTACTTAAGGATTAAATTATTAAAGGTACACAAACAAACCTGCCATCTCTTGCAGACTAAGAAGCAGAGGTGGGCTTTTTTGTGAGTTGCATAATACTTGGTAGTTCAACCAAGATCTTGTTGGATAACCCAGGAGGGTATGAATGCAGTCAGTAAAAAATTTAAATGTCCTAAGGATGTGAGACATAAGTGAAGTTTGGTAAAAGAGTTTTCATCTTGAGATTCCCGTGTTGTTTAGGAGCACCTCTGACAAACAAGTGGTACTGTTGGATACTGTTCACAAAATGTTCCGAAGTGAAGAGCTTCTATCAAATACTGCTCGCCAAGGATTTGTGGATCGGTCCCTCCTCACCCTCTTGTGGCACTGCAGCTTGGATGCACTGAGAGTATTCTTTGGCAAGATTATAGTGGAGGCTATGGATACACTTAATTCCAGGTTTACAAAGGTATGAATTACGTTTGGTTTTTTTTTTTTAATTATTTAGGTTTAGGGAAGGTCTAAGAAAATGTTGATGTTATGTACATTTTGCTTAACTTTGAATGAAACACTGATAAAAACAGTTTGATTTCTAGTTTTGCATGTCCTCAACAGAAGCGTGTGCCAGTTATATAATTTGATTATTACTGATAAACTTTTCTTTATTCCCCAACACACTGTTCCTTGGGAGCTAATGCATGTTTGCATATCTACTGTATATAAAAATTGAAGTTGGAATGTTATCTATGTATATCTGAAAGGGTCTGAAGTTCAAAAGCCATTGTAACATTGAAATATAAAAGCTGTATAAAATTGTAGCCTGTTACTACATTGTTGGAGAGGTTTTCAACCTACATAATGAAAGCTCTGAAATTAGGTATGTTACTTCTGGAGAAAGAAATACACCTGTAATCACTGCAAAGGTTCTTCAGCAAGGGATTAGGAGCACAGATCTTCTTTTCTCTATTTACAGCCAGTCTTCCAATATAAGAGTATAGTTGCATGCAATGATCTTGTTGCCAGTGGAGGTCTCTGCCCTTGCTATAGTTCTTCAGTCCCATGGTTTTGCTGGTGCAGATGTTCACAGGCAACAGGGACAAGCAGGATGCTGAAATCACCAAAGTTTAGTAATAGTTATTGAAACAAAATGCCAAATCTAAGATCTATGTAGAGTCACCCACACCATGTTCCTGTTGCTGTAAATGTTGGCGCCAAAATGAGGTGCTTAAAGAAACTCGTGAATGACACCAAGGATGATGACAGGTTTGTGTTTTGCTTACATGTGTCATGAGGCTGAGCTGTCACTTGGTGCTCTGCTTATTCTCCTCCAATATCCTTATAAATAATTTAGGCCAATTGTAGTTAAGAGACCTCACCAGACAAGCATGGGTCAACACAGTTTTTGTAATTGTACTACACAGGAACTCAGAATCTGCCAGTCTTTTATTATCATCAGTTCTTTTCTCTGTTTCAGAAGGTAGAAGTAAGCTGAAGGCTGTCTAAGAAATTTACGGTGATTGTAGAACTATTTAGAAAGGACAAGAGTCAGGAAATTTCTTTCTGAGATTCTGCTTATTTGTTTCTAGTCCCATGAATATACTTTTGACACACAAGTCACCAAGAAAATGGGGTATTACAAGCTGCTAGAGGTGATGTATGTGCGTCTTTCAAAAGAGGAAGTTTACTCCAAAGACTCTAAAATTAACCAAGCTTACCGTGGCTCCATGAGTGTAGAAGGAAATGAACTTACCAAGACACTAATAAAGTAAGACCATAATTTATTTTATTTACTTTATATTTCTGATTAGGTTTTTCCCAGATATGCTTTTTTAAATAGGCCATATGATGCAAAAAATTGATTTGTTCAAGGGTTAATAACTCTTAGATAGCTTTTGATTTTAAATGAAATACATTTAAATGAAATACTGAGTTTGCATTGATAGAATTATCTGTAATGTAAACTACAATCCTGTGTTGGGATAACATTTGCCTCCTGCTTTTGTACTTTTTTTTTTTTTAATTTGTTAAGCTTGTACATGTATTTTACCTTTTCAGTATGATTCTTGGCCTTTAATTTGTGTTTTCACAACTTCAGTTTCAGTATACTCACACTTCTATGTGGAGTATGGCTCTGTATTGCAAAATCAGTATTTATATGATTGATGAGAAGATGGGATGGATTTTCATTTACATTTCATAATACAGCAGCACACCCAGTAGGAGTAATTGACTTGATCATCAATGCAAAGGAGGACAAAAGAGAAATACTGAATATATATGTTAATTTAGTATTGTTAAGCTTGTTTAATATTCAGAGAAAAAAATAAGATGCCTGAAATACTGTTTGTTTTGTTTTGATTTTTGTTTTACAATACCATGTCCTATGAGGAACTTCAAAGAATTTCTTGGCTGTGATTTGCAGATCTATAATTGGCTTTGCGCCAGACCTTTAAAAATCACATCTAAACTATTTTCTTCAGCTAATCCATAAAATACCTTAGCATGCAAGTCCATAATTTTTTGGCAAAGGACCATGAGAGAAATTTCTGTATGCATCAAAACAATTATTCATCTTATCTGAACATTACCTGTCATCACATTTCTGACATTAAGGACTCCTGTGTAAATACTTGGAGAAATTTTCTTTGTCATTGCTGAATGGTTCCATTTTGGTTCCACTCACCTGCAGGATACTTGAACAAGTCTGAGGTGGTTTAATTGGATACTGCTTCCTTGAAATTCTGTTGATTCACTGGTCTCTGATTGGAACCCTTCTTGTACTGCTTAATAAAAGATTTCTGATGGTGTTTTCTTGCTTGTTTGTATTTAAGGTCATGCTATGATGCATTTACAGAAAACATGGCAGGAGAGAGTCAGCTGCTGGAGAAGAGGAGACAGTATCACTGTGCAGCTTATAACTGTGCTATTGCTGTCATCAGCTGTGTCTTCACTGAAAGTAAATTTTATCAAGGGTTTCTTTTTTCAGAAAAATCAGAAAAGGTGAGAAGTTTTTGTTGCTGTTAGAAGGCATGAGACACAAAGTGACTTTACCCAAAGGCAATAAATCAAAGAATGAAACCTGAATGACATGCAATTATACTAACAAACTACCCAGTGAGGCAATAGAAGGAGTGGTAGCTGATGAAAGTTTTACCAGCTGTTTGGGAATGGGTGAAGTAGTGATACTGTTTTCCTTCCCCTCCCAATCAGTTTTCTAAAATAGGAGGAAAAAGATCCTATTGTTTAACTTTTCCACTTGAATAAGAGAGACCTTTTTACAGAGCACATTCTGTACTATGAGTTCTTGAGTAGTTAAATAGCAAAATTCTTTTTAGAGTAGTAATGTAGAAGAGAAAACATGCCACACTTTCGATGTTGTACATTGATCTACTGATTTTTTTTTAAAGAAGAAATAAAGTACATTTGAATAAAATTCAAAACAATTGTTACTGTGCGCGGCATTATAATTTTGCTTTGGTTGCAGAATTTGCTGATTTTTGAAAATTTGATAGACCTGAAGCGTCAGTATACATTTCCTGTTGAAATTGAGGTGAGTGAAATTCCTGGCCTTTAGTCTTTTTAAATAAAAAGAGTATGACTTTAACAGTGTAGTTACTGAAGACCAGATCAATTCTCACATACGGCGAAAGAAGATACAAGAAGTGGAGTAGCGGGTACAAAAAATGGAGTGTTCCTCTAATGATTTAAAATACATTCTTCTGAGGGAAATCTAGACCTGAAATTTAGAACAGACCTGTAATGCACAGAACTTTAAAATACTTTATAGTGTACTTACTTTGATAGTGAATGACTGTAGGAATAAAACATTTAGTTGTTTTTCTGTAGCATTAATAATAATCATCTACAGCATGAGTTTTCCATTTGTATCAAATTGTTTTAATCATTTTTTGGTATCTCTGTAAGTAAATAAGTGTAAATAATCTGGATTTTTAAAAATTATTAACTATTTGTAAAGAATTAATTAGAACTTTATTTCTTCCTGTTTAGGTGCCTCTGGAAAGGAAGAAACGGTACATTGCTATTAGGAAGGAGGCCAGGGATGCAGGGAATAGCAGCCAGGGTATGAAAGTCATTTGTGGTGATGAAAAAAATGCTTTCTTACCTGTCATACAGTGTTTCTTGATGTGTTCTTCGCTGACTTCCACAGTAGCGGGAACAAATAAAAGCGTTCAGTGTATTTCATCTAACAATCAATTCCCACCTACCCTCAAGTTTTACTGGGCAGTAAAGGCTTGTTTCTTGTAATTACCTTGATTAATGGACTGTTCTTTCCTGTCTAGATGAACCCAAGTATTTAGCTTCTTCATCATACATGATGGATAGCAGTTTGAGTGAGGAAATGAGTCAGTTTGATTTTTCTACTGGAGTCCAAGGTTTTTCTTATAGCTCCCAAGATGTTACAGCTGGCAGCAGTCGTTTCAGGAGAAAGGTAATTTAGTGACCTATGTCCTGTGAGAAAGAGAAGTTTTATGCTTTTGAGGAATTGCATACATTTATTGGGATTGAGAAAGAGAAATTTGTACTCTTCTATATTTGTTCTACCTGACTGAGAATGGGTTCCTCCAGAAGATAAGGGAGGGGACTTGAGCTGTTTTCTGTCTCTTTTCTTTTTTCCTCTCTCCACTCTCTACAGTTGAAGAAAAATAATGCCCTATTGGGTTTCTGAAGCTGAGTAGTGTGAGTGAAGTCCAGCCTGAGTTGTAAAAAGATGGCTTGTGACTGCACTCTGGCACATCCTCTGAAGGTTATGTTTTGTTGTGAGGCACGTGGTTTCCTCATTTCCCTCTTTTTGTCTGTGAAGAACTGGCTTTATCAATTGGCAGAATAAATAATCAAACAGTTATTTTTGGTTTTCTGTTGTGGCACCTTGTATTTAACTGTTGCTCTTGGAAGATATTAAATGCTGTTCTTTCAGCAAAGACTTGAAGTTGTGTTCCTTCTGCAATCAAAAGATGTCTCGCCAGCAGCAATACTGGTAGAATTGATATCTGCTGTGAAACAGAAAGTTTGTAAAGTATCATAGACACTGAAGACACAATCTGTCAAAATAGCTGTTAACATTGGTGAAGATAAACTGTTTCCATGTTTTAGAGCAAGGTGTTTTAGCTGCAGGGAAGTTAAACAAGATAGAAAGGACCTAGTAATGTTGTAATTTCTAACTAAACAATTTTCTTTTGCAATTGACTCTATGTAGCAAAAGAGAGCCGCTGCAGATGGCGGTCAGTGTGAAACAACACATCCAGAAAAATAGAGGTGTTGATATATTCTTTGAGCTATGAAATGAGAATTTCTTTCAGCTTTAGCTTGACTCCTCCTGCTTTCAGCATTTGCCACACCCATCCTGGCAGGTAGTAAAGTCAGAGTAACATTAACATAAAGTTGGCATCTGTTGGCACAAAAAATAAAGAATGTGCAGATCTGGTGCATGCATTTGGGAGGCGTCTGTTTGAACAACTCATTTGATGTATTCCCAGTTGCACATACTGAGTGTGTAGTCAAATCTAAGCACAGATAAGATCAGAATGACTCATGGCATGATTGGGATTTAAAAGAAAATACAGTGTTATTGACCATAGTAACGCCTTTTTTTTTTTTTTTTTCCCCAGGAGCCCACAGAATACAAGGTTTTAAACGATGAGATGGAACTGGAAATGGATGAATTCAACCAACATGAATGTATGGCTTCTATGACCACTCTGATTAAACATATGCAGAGGAACCAGATCACACCCAAAGTGGAAGAGGCCAGTATTAACTAAAAAGTTGATATTTTTCCGTTAATACTACCAAGAGAAGAGTGTCATGATTGAATCCCTTCATTTATTAATTTTCTTGGCTGTGTTATAGTGAAACCTGTGTGGTTTGAGCTTGAGGCTTTTTGGCTTGGTAAGCCTGTGGGGTGCAAAAAGTGATTTGATTTTTGATTCTAAATTTCAGGGGACAGTTCCAGTAGATCTTCCTCTTTGGATGAAATTTCTTCATGGCAAATTAGGAAACCCATCGGTACCATTAAATATTCGCCTCTTCATAGCAAAACTTATTGTTAATACTGAAGATGTAAGTAATTTTTATTCATAATATCAAATGTGTAACTCTTGCAGGGTAAAATATTTCATGAGCTGAGACCTTTGCAGCGTTCAAATTGAGTAGTTTGCTGTGATACAAGGGAGTGTGTTTATGGCCCAAAATTCCAGATAGTGCAAGTATTTTGAATGCATTATTAATACTTTTTCTCCCATATACTACCTCTGTAAGTAGAGAGTGTCCACAATATGTGTCTTCTGGAAACCACAAGTAATGTATTCATTGATACTAGGCAAGAGGTGGGGCTGATTATATTATCTATCTTCACAGCAAATACAATGTTTTATTAGTGGAAATGGATGAGTCCTATAGAAACACTTTGAGCTAAATGGTGTTCTTGTTGCAGAAAGATACTAAGATAGCATAATGTGTGTTTGCTTGAGAAGCAACATTATCTGACTCTCATTCTTGGGTAAAACATCCTCAGCCTACTTTATACAATGACTTTAAAGTATAATGGTTCTGTCTGGAATACTCCAAATCCAAAACTGCTGAATTTCAGAATTAATTCAAGAACCTTTATATCTGTTTAATGCTACTCTATTAGTAAAGCTGTCTGAAATGGGCATACTCTTTCAAATCCTTTACAGGCAGATTTTCTATGTGAGAGCCATACTGTCTGTGCTCTAGTGAAATAATTCACTTTCTGTGGTTAAAGGTTTCTAAGCAAAAGTGAGAAATGTAGTTATGGATGCCTTTTCTTTTAAAATGTTTATGGTTGTTCCCTCAGGGGTTGAGCCAAGTGCTGAAGAGGTTGGTTTAGCAGTCTTAGCAGTAATGTTTATTGAACAACAGGACGCTAAATAGTTGGGTAATTTGCACTTTATCATTGATTCTCTGTAGGTTTTCCGGCCTTATGCGAAGCACTGGCTTGGTCCATTGCTGCAGCTTGTTGTTTCTGGAAATAATGGAGGTGAAGGGATTCATTACATGGTAGTGGAAATAGTAGTTACAATCCTTTCCTGGACAAGTGTAGCCACTCCCAAAGTAAGGAAATATAAAATTGATTTTTATTGTTATTGTGACTGTTAATAAAGAATGACTGAGTTTGTTTTTATGCTCATAAATAATTTTAAACAGCAGTCGTCTTTTACATTTTACAGTTCTTTTGCATATTAACTTCAAACATAACTTGTTTACTTGCTTGCTTTCATAAAATAATATATGTCTTCTCAGAGTCACTGTGTTTGTTTTTGGTCCTGGTTTTTGTAGGGAAATATTAAGGATGAGATTTTGGCTAACAGATTGCTTGAATTCCTGATGAAGAATGCATTTCACCCAAAAAGAGCTGTGTTCAGACACAATCTGGAAATCATAAAGACAGTTGTAGAGTGTTGGAAGAACTGTCTCTCCATACCTTACAGGTAAACATTTGGACAAACATGAACATTTTATCAATATCACTTACCAATATTTCAAAAATCTAAGTAAATGGTATCAAAGGACCCAGGAAGGTAAATTCAGCTGCAATAGTAAACTTTTTGTCCCTACAGTGGACAGTAGAACTTCAGAACCAAACTCTCCAAAGATTGTGAATTAATTTGAAAACCAACAAGGAAAGAGGAATGGGAATACATGTAAAGGATTATAGCAGCAGCAACAAAAGCAGGAGTAATCTCTGCAAAGACATTTTTTATTTGAAATTTTGACTATTATCACTGAATATTGGTGCACTCTTATTAAGACTTGTGGTTCTTCTGTGCTTGTGAACATGTCAAGCATTTGTGTGGGCTTATAATCTCTTTTCAGCTGTTTTGATAGTGGGTTTCTTTGCAATGACTTCTTCATTGAAGCTAAATATCTACTGCTTTCTGACAATATCCCTTTGGTGGGTTGTACGTGTGCGTGCACATCCCTGTGTACAAAGACAGTGAGTGACTTACAGTTTGTTTTGGGGTTTTCATGTATATCATTGCTTTTGTGTTTTTATCCAACAGTTTAATATTTGAAAAGTTTTCTGGTGGAGACCCTGATACAAAGGATAATTCAGTGGGAATTCAGCTGCTGGGAATTGTTCTTGCTAACAATTTGCCACCCTTTGACCCAAAGTGTGAAATAGATCGTGTCAGGTGAGAAATGCAGTATTTTGTGAATGATCTTGAAAAAAATCTTCAGCCAAAGAGAGCAAGTTTAATTTGTCAGCAGGAAGTATGGGAGCTTGTTCTCTGGAATCCTTTGTCCCATCATCCCTTTGCTATCATCTGTCAGATGTAATATTTTTCTAGCTACAAATTGCAGACCACATTTATTTTGGAAACTATCTAGAAGGTTGTTTGCTTTTTTACAGTGGGCCCTAAGGTTGCAGTTTTGTGGAAATTCATAGAGTCAGGAATTGCTAAAGCAGAGATTTGAGACACTGCAAGTGGAAAATGCATGTCGTACTGTATTCAGCTCATCTAAAAGCAATCACTATTATTCTAGGCAACTCAGATGAATTTTTTGCTTCAGTTTAAATTTGTGTGCTGGAGTAGTGACTTACAACAGGTCTATCTTTTGTGCTAGGTATTTTCAAGCTTTGACCAGCAACATGGGCTTACTAAAGTATAGAGAAGTTTATGCAGCTGCAGCAGAAGTTCTGGGACTTGCCCTTCAGTACATTGCTGAGAGAGAAAATGTAAGTGAACTCTATTTTGTGTTTGAGCTTTCCTGTCTTAATTTTATATTCATCTTTTATATGACTACTCAATTCAGATCCAAAAATGAATGTATTTGAAACTCATTATTATTTATCCAACAGATTAATTGAAGATTTAGACTACTAACTCAACAGGAAAAGAATTTGAGGGCAGACTAAGTGCAGAATTTTTGCCTTGCTCTTTTGGAGCCAACAGTGAACCATCTCTTTCTGAGGCTTTGTTCAGCTTTTGCCAGCCAGTAACACTAGCACAGTTCTAAAGTTGGGGGTTTTTAAGAGGAAAAGAAAAGCAAGTTGGATGGTTTGGAACTATCTTTTGAATAACTGTATCTGAATCCAGTTATTTTTTAGGTAGTGAATAAGGTGAATGCAAAACTGTTACTCACCAAATCCTACAGTGCTAGAACTAAGGGATTGTGCTTGATGATCACAGAAGTCAGTTTAGGACATATGCTAGAAGTAATTCTTTACACAATAGTTGGGAAACTTCTGGAGTTTGGTGCCAGAATAGGTTCTAGGGGTAAGCAGATCAGCAGGTTCAAAGGGAAATTAGATAAATTCATGCACAAAAACATGTCATGGACAGGTTCTAAATACGACAGACAGCAATGTACGCCCTAAGATCCCTGTTCTAATGACAAATGTGTGTTGGGTTGTATAAGAGAAAAAGAGGACAAAATGCAGCTGGGATCATGTGTTCCCCCTAAATATAATTCTGTATCTGCTATTCAAGACAAAAATACCAAGCTGTTGGCTAAGTGGAGTATTAGCCTAACCTTCTAGGTTATTCTTCCTTCTCTCCTTATTATCCTTGCTTCTTTCCCCACTTAACTGCATTCTGGTTGTTCTTTGACAGTTTGTGGAGTGTATTACATAGATCTTCGTTAAGTCTCTCTCAGTCTTTCAAGCTGCATTATAAGCAGTATTTTTGAATAAATGAGCAAAGATGATATAAACTTTATCCTGAACAAGGCTTATTCCTTTGATGTTAGTTACAAGTTGCTGGTTGGTTTTCATCTTTTTAGTAAAATTGTCAAATTTTTTTACATTCATTGGCTGGAAATCTTCTGTACTGAATGAGAAGCTGCTTATTATTTGTGTAAGCACACTAAGCAGCTTGTGCTAAAAAATAAGGGTGTTGGTTCTAAACCAGTCAAAGGAAGCTCACAAACACATGTTTTTAAGCAGCAGTCATGTGTTTTAGCCAGGCAGAGCTGTACAGAACCCATGAAGCACTATAAAGGTTAAGATGAGTTGGCTGGATCTTGCCTAGTTAAATGCACAAGAATCAAACAGCAGCAAAATCATGTTTCATTAAGGTGGTTGTGATTTTCCTGGGTATCCTTGTTTTACTGTCTTTCTCATTTTCAGATACTTGAAGATCCAGTTTATGACTGTGTTATAAAACAATTAAAGCATCATCAGAACACGCAACATGATAAGTTTATTCAATGCTTAAATAAAGTTGTTAAGAATTTTCCACCTCTTGCTGACAGGTATGTCATGATTTATGTGGTATGTTGACTGTAAATCTAGGGGAATAGTAGAGAATAACTTGCTTTTCTTTGTGGGCTTCTGGTTATCTTAAGGTTTATGAATGCAGTATTCTTTTTGATACCCAAACTTCATGGTGTGATGAAAACCTTTTGTCTGGAAGTAATAATGTGCCGGGCTGAAGAAGTTCCTGATCTCCACTTGCAGTTAAGGAGTAAAGACTTTATCCAGATCATGAATCATAGGTAAGTAGTCATGTGATTATGATGGACAGTTCAAATTTCTTGATAACATTTTCTGTGCTGCTCACAACATTTTTACATTCAGAAGCGTTTATAATTCATCTTCACTTTTTGGTCATTGTTCCCCTGATTTGAGCTAATGTAATCTGGGAGTTAAGATGGTCAGCTCATTATGAAAAACAAACAAACACCCCTAAAATAGCCTTAGGGTAAAACACCAGTGGGGTGTCAATTTCTGTAGTTTGTATTAGTTTACTTATTTCTTACTCTTAGATTGAGTCCAAAAGTATTTACCTAAAGCCCTTTATGCAAAACCAAATATTGTTGCTAAAATGTAAACTGATCTTCTGGTTCTGTGTGTAGCAGCGATGGGAAAAGCAATGTAACAGGGTTTTTTTTCTTCCCTCTTCTTTTAGGGATGATGAAAGGCAAAGAGTTTGTTTGGATATAGTGTACAAGATGCTGTCTAAATTGAAACCACTAGAACTTAAAGAACTTCTGCCTGGAGTGACAGGGTTCATTTCTCACCCTTCTGTGATATGTCGACAGCGCATGTATGATATCCTGATGTGGATTTATGATAATTACAGGTGTGTGTTCACTGCAGATGTTGTCTTTCAGTGGTTTGTCACATGCAGAGTGAAAGTGTTTGTAACAGTCCTCCAACTTCATGTCCCTCAGTGAGGGATTTTTCCAGTTGTCAGAAGAATAGAGTCTGTGATTTGCCTAACTGACTGGCCTTTGGTGACAATTTTATCACTTCCAGTAAGGGATAAATACTTTGACCAGAACTAGGATGTTGCATCACCACAGCAGGATGGCATAAGAGGTCTTAACTTTGATGCTCCAGCTTTTTTTCTTGTTGCTGGAATTTGTAACTAGTGAAGATTATACATTAAAGAAATTTGCTTTTATGTAGAAGATACATTAAGGCACATGGGCATGATCTGGATCACTTCAATGTGGTAGTATGAAGATGGTGTTAGATATTCCCTTAGGAATATCTAGGTGGTGATATTCCCTTAGAATAGGGAACGGGCACAAACTCAGTTTGATAAGTGGGTTGCTGTTGAATTCTCTTACTTAGGTGGGTTTTATGTGCTTTTTCCCAAGAGGACTCTTTGAATGGACAGTTATTGCGAAGAAAAAGTGCAGTCGATTTTTACTCCAGCATCACTTGGGAAAAGCATTCTCTGCCTATTTTTTCAGATTCAACCTTGCAAACTTCATAATAAATACCTAACATATTAATTAGCTTATTGGATAATTTATTTTATAAGTAATGGAGACACAAGGTATTTTTGGCAAGGAAGACCTAATGTTATGTTGTCATGCCAATTTGAGATTTTTATCAGAGGGCACATCCCTCCTTTTTGTCCCACCATCTTCATCCTCTTATTTTGCTGTGTATTGTTTGAGAGAAGTCATTAAGACAGATTTTTCTCCTACCATCAGTGATCCAGAAAGTCAAGCAGATGATGATTCTCGGGAGATACTCAAAGTGGCAAAAGAAATGCTGCTTCAAGGACTGATTGATGAGAATGCTGAACTGCAGTGAGTAAAGTGTTGTGTTAACTGTCTGAAATAAAAACACCTCCATTTCTCTTACTTTGTTTATAGCAAAAGAGTTGTTCCTTAGAGTTTTTTTTAAGTATTTCTGTATAAAAGAGTAACACCATTTCCTTTTCTTCCAATAAGTTAATTTATAAAATTGTGTCCCATGGTGTTACACCAAGTGTAAGTGAAGCATTTGAATGAACTTCAAAGCTGTGGGGAGGTTGTTTCACTATGTTAAACCTAATTCTGCATTAATGTTCTAGAGTTTTTGGACAAGGAGGATCCTGCTACACACAAACACACAACATTAAATGTTGGATTTTTAGAATTTCTTTTGGTGAAGCAAAAGATAAAAGAGGAGATCTTGGTACTTCTCCATCCATAGCACTTCTCGAGAGGAAAAAACTTGACAGAATTAATTTTTTCAGAGTAAAGCTTTTATATGAGGCACAGAACATGGTCGAGGAATTTGGTGTAATTCAATGGAAGATTAATGGCATGAAAGTGTTAGTTTAAGGCCTTGCTGCTTATTGTTTTGGAGTTTTTTGCTGGTGGGTTTGGGTTTGTTTTTTTTTACTTTTTAACTTGCTTTTTTCAAGGTGGGAGAGGTCGGGTCTATTTGAAGATAACCAAGAATGACTTTATTCTTTGCCTTTACAGATTGATTGTTCGGAATTTCTGGAGTCATGAGACAAGGTTGCCCACAAATACTCTTGACCGAATGCTGTCGTTGTTAAGTTCTTTATATTCCACCAAGATTGAAACACAGTACTTGAGTCTAATCACAAATTTTCTGCTTGAAATGACTAGCAAGAGCCCGGATTATTCCAGAAAAATATTTGAGCATCCACTGTCTGAATGCAAATTTCAGGTGAATTGTAATGTTGTCCTGTATGCAACTGTGTGACAAATTCTACCTATTAATGTAGTTACGACTTAGAAAAGAAAGGCATAATGAAGGAGATTTTTCAAAGTGGTTTGTGCACCAGAGTTAACAGGTGCAGCAGTTAAGAGTTGTGCACAGTATCAGAAATTTGATGGGTTTTGTGGGGGCAATACTTGTACTTTCTTTTTAAATTTGTATATATTTAATTATAATATAGGAAGTATAGCTGATTTGTAGAGTACTGAAATACTGAAAAGAAGGTAGTGGAGAGAAGCACTGCCAGCTAGAGAAATACTGTCAAGAAACAGGAGTACTGGTGCAAGAGCTGTAAATCAGTGCTCAGCTGACCAGTCTAAATTAGTGAGCTTTTCTTACTGAGCTGTGGAGAACTTCAACGTGTTTGTGGTTTGCTGGGTTTTTTTTTTTTAATACATAGTCAAGTTCTGCCCCTTTACCTGGGAGGATGTTTTGATTTCTGGGCTGTAATTTTTGCTGTCCTGCTCAATGAAGACATGTGGAAAGCCTCCATCTTTATTGTTCTACTTAAAATCTTTCTTTGTTCGTAGGACTTTGTAGTTGATTCCAGCTGGCGTTACCGAAGTACTGTGCTCACACCAATGTTTGTGGAGACTCAGGCTTCTCCGAGTAGCCACAGGAATTCATCACAGGAAAGATCCCTTTCTCCTTCAGGGTCAGTCAGTGGGCAAGTGAGGGCTACCCAAAGGCAGTATGAATTTACACCTACACTTCATGGCAGTAAGTCCAAACTAGCGTTTTCTGAAATGTTCTTTTTAGCTGCAGGAATGATGTAATTTCTGTTGCATATGATTTTTTAATGTAAAAGTGTAATTATGTTTAATATTTTGTCTTCAAGGGCTTTTTTTTTTCCTGTGGTATGAGAAAAAAAAAATCACATTTTTATTAGTCTCATACATATTTTATGTTCTGCCTAATGCAAAAGAAATGTTGTCTTACCTAGCAGCTTGAAATCTGTTCTGCCCTTAAACACTAGGAAATTATATTTTTGGGAGAGAAAAAATACCTGCCTCATAGATGTTTTTACTTTATTTATATCTGAGTATGTTACAGCTTTTTGGCAATTTCTTGTTACAGGTGGCAGAAGTTCTTTTAATTGGCTAACTGGAAGTAGCATTGACACATTGGCAGAGTATGCAGTTCCTTCATCCTCTGAATCCTTGTCTTCATCCATGCTGTTGGTTAGCAAACGAAGTGAGAAATTTAAACAAGCAACCTTTAAACCAGTGGGGCCGGATTTTGGGAAAAAAAGGTTGGGTTTGCCTGGAGATGAAGTGGACAGCAAAACTAAAGGTCTGTAAGCCTTACTGTGCAATTTCTATGCAGTTAAACTGCATGCTTGAATAAACCATCTTTGTCAGTTATTTGGCTGGCAGTCCATTATCTTGGAGAAAGTCCAGTTGAGGTTCACCTTGAGAGATTTTGTTTCCAGGAGTGTGTGATGATACACAACATGTGACAAAAAGCTAGGATTGTGCTAGGAATTGTAAAATTATATGTTGCTCATTGAAAGAACTGACTGGATGAGAAACCAGTCAGTGTGATCTCTGCATTCCTGCCTTTCCCTAAGAGGATCACAGCATGAATATCAAACAGTTCTGACGCTTTTGTTTTAAATTTAACTCTTTAAAGAAGAGATCTCTTTAAACATATTTTCTAAACCATTTCAGCTGTGCTGACATGATCTCCAACACTTTGCAATCTGTCATTAGAAGTTTTTGCTTTTTCCTGAGAATGCTCCTTCTTCCACCCAGTCAATAAGTGAAAAATATCAGTACTGCTCTGAAGTGACTTAGGATTTCTCTCCCTCTTTAACCCTTGTTTACTTTGTCATTAAAATTTTGACCGTAAGGATGACATTGGGAGTTCAGGCATAGAGCTATAAAGATCAACCTTTTCATCACCTGAGAGGTGTTTCAGGGCAGTTATGAATAATGGACTGTGGTTCATGCAGAACTACAGAAATAGTTTTAGTTAGTCCCTGATCTTCTGCCCAGGAAAATACCAGTTACAGTGGTATGTTTTCGTTTGCTCACTCTCCTTTTCTAGGAGACAGTCAGTTAAGTGGTGTTTCCCCATAACTGTCCTGAGCAGGAGTTGATCCAGTGGCAGTTCTGTAATCATACCTTAAAAAGCACAGTACAATATTCTTACTACACAATATTTGAATATCTTTTAGCACCTCTTTTATTTAGGGAGTTACATATTTTGTGGAATATAGTGCAAATGCCATAGATGCCTTCAAGAGCTTAAAATAAATCTGGCATATCGGCCATATTTTTTCATGAGTTTTAGTGTCTTTTTCTGTACAATAATTTGATCTTTATACCTCATCCATGCACCTGAAGTCTCTATAATTAATAAATGCTTATTACCTCTTCTCCTAAGAGCAACTTAATTTGTTGTCATTGACTAGCTTGTTGAAAGGCCTTGCATTGAGTTGTTTGCTAGGAAATTTAGGAGACTAGCTGGCAAGCTAGTAAATACAAGGATGGTGTTTGTTTTTATATGATGCTTTTGCCTTAATTCTGAAAGGAAAAGCTGTGGACATGATGGTATGTTCCCTAGGTATAGAAGAACGAGCAGAAATTCTAAGACTGCGGAGACGTTTCTTGAAGGACCAAGACAAACTCAGTCTGATTTATGCCAGAAAAAGTCTGGCTGAACAGAAAAGAGAAAAGGTTTGTCAATCCAAATGTGCTGAAAACTTTAAGTCTCAGTGCCATTTGCAGTCTTGTACTTCATCTCTTGTAGTAACTTTGTGAAGAAAGGGTAGGTGTAAGGTACTGGTTGCAACTTTAAGAGCTTTAGAGGGTTTCATTTGGAAGTAATGCTATTTATGACCTTAAAGCTAAATGATGTTACCTTGGCCTGGGCAAGAAAAGTTCTGGATGATAACACTTCCAGTCTACCCCTTAAAGTGCATGAAGTGATTTTATGTGATGGGAGTCCCTAATAGCTATTGGAAAGCCCTTTATAGTTGTCATTCTGGAAACTAGGAGCCTTAGAGCTACAATACACTGCACAAATAGTTGGAGAATATTATCCAGTTTCTGAAGGTGAACTCAAAAATGTGGTACAGCAGATGAACCAACCAGAACTGGCTTGAACTTTTAACCTGAAGGAATGTCAGTAATAAGCATTTGCTGAGCATTTATCAAGGCCATAACATACTACTTTGTGGGTTTCCTGGTTGTATTATGTACTTACAATAAATCTAAGTGTTTTTAAGCTCTGTAGTAGTTTTTCAAAGATTCCTGTTACTAAAAATAACACACATTTCATCATTTCATCATCAAAAATTATATCATTTAGTCCCAAGAGCAAAGGAACCCAGGACTGAGAGCTACGAGTTTGAGACACTCCTGTAATACTCTGCAGATGCAGACAGCTGTGTAAACAGAACTTATGTCTGGAAGAACCACACAAACACCTATTTTAGGCCATTTATGTTTACTTGCAGGCTAAAGCTACCATTTCCTCCCACCCTACAGGAGTGAATCTGTAAATGCATTCTGTATGGCAGTCCAAAATACAACCAGCAAAATCCCCAGTCTTCTAAACACTTGAAGTGATGGTGTTCCCTCCTCTTCTGTGGGAGGCTTGTTCCAATGCCTGACCACTCTTTCAGTGAAAATTTTTTCATAATATCTAATTTAAACCTCTCCTGGCGTAGCTTGAGACCATTTCCTAACTATTTTTTAACATGATTAATGTATTTCAGGAGATGAAATCTGAGCTGAAGATGAAGTATGATGCCCAGGTTACTTTGTACAGAAGTTACCGAGTGGGAGACCTTCCTGACATCCAAATTGAGTACTGCAGTCTCATTGCCCCTCTGCAGGGCCTTGCCCAGGTCTGTCTGCTTTTCAGAGGTCGCTTGTGAAGTTTTCTGGTCCTGCAGGGAAAGTGTCATGTAGCTGGGCAGCCACTTTGAAAACTGATTTGTAGTTTTGCAGTCAGCCACTGTGATACACATTTAAAGACTCTGTTTTGAGGGAGTGTTTCTCCTACCCCTATGCTAGTGAAGCATAGAGAAGAGGCTTTGTTGCTTGCCTCATCTGAGCAGTTGAGGACTGCATACATCAACTGTTGTCCATTTCCTGCAGGTTCTTCTGCTTGATATACAGATGGTGGTCTCTGCAGACATTATTGCAAAGGACATCTCACTGTTCAGTAACAAACCAGCCATTGCTCTTCTATCATATGTCTGTAATAGACTTATAAAAATACAAACGAACTTAGTGTGACTAAGACTCAGACTGCTCAGTACAGATGATCTGATATTCCTTCTCCCACATGAGAGGGGTAAAAGCTACAGACTGAACTGAACAGTAGACTGAATCCCATTTTACAGTCTTTGGGAAGTCTCAGTCTTCCTGATTACCTTTGTATTTCATTACTTTTGATAGTCCCTTATCTCTCTGTAAAGGATGGAAGGTAGCACACTCAGGAGTTCCCTGAATAGTGTTAGATAAAGAGTTAGACCAAATGCCAGACCCATAATAGACCAAGATGCATAGCATTATGTTACACACACAAATGTGTTTCTGGATTGAAAAAATGCTTTTAAAATCTCACATGAAACTGTCTGTCTACAGACAATCTATCTCTCTGTTAGCTGCCTCAATTTTTAGGACCACATCTCTTCATATTGATGTCTTCTTTTTTCCCTGAAACTCGCTTCATGGACTGTGGTGTCCCTAACATGATGTTGGGTGTCTGGTTCCTGTAATGGGAGTTGTGAGTATGTAAAAATTGCAAATTCCACTCTCTCCAGTAATACTCTGGCCTGAAAACCTGCATTGCCTTGGAGTTCCCTGAAGTAGAAGAATTAAAATGGGATTTGACTGGGTAGTACAGTAATTCCCAGCCCAGGTGAGATGTGTGCCAGACTAAACAGTCCACTCCCAAAGAGTGTCTAGATACAGGGTGGGTCATATCTTTTAATTTTATTTAATAGTCTGTTGTGTCACAGCAAAATTCAGTGACCTTACCATTTTTGTTGTAATTTACAGAAAGATCCAACATTTGCCAAGCAACTTTTCAGCAGTTTGTTTAGTGGAATTTTTCATGAGGTAAAAAAAACTAAAAACCCTCCTGAGAAAAACACCATTGTGCAGAAGCTGCTGAACGACTTCAATAATTTCCTCAGTATGAGCCTGTCATACTTTCCACCATTCATTGCGTGCATCCAGGTAAATCCTGATTCAAGTAACTGGATATAATGTCTCTGTCTGAATGTGTGATAAACCCGGTGTAGTGAAGGTCAAATACTGTCACTGAAGTTTAGACAGAGATGGAAGGAGAATTGTTAACCAAATGGGTATTTCAAGTGACACTTAAGGTGAACAAGGTAGTTCATACCTCTGAACTCATTTTTCAAGGTTTCTACGATCTCTGGTCTCTAGAGTTTGAGTCACCTTTTAGTATTTTAATTGCATCAGTAACAAGAGGAGGTTTGATTACAAATGAAAGCTATTTCAATTGAAGTGGGAATTGAGAACAATTGAAAGGGTTCTGTGGGTGTCCTTGTGCTTATCTTCGTGTTTCTGGGAAGTGCTTACTGAGGAATTCTTTGATGTCTTGAGGATATCAGTAGCTATCAGACCATTTGTTGTTAGTCTCTCTTGTTTATTTTTTTCAAATTAGTCCCCTGAAGTAGTTGTCTGGGGATTTTCAGTAATGAAGGAAGGGCTCACCAGAGGATGAGTGAGTGCACCACAGTTGTTTCACAGGAAAGGAAATGCAAGCCTTTCTGTTATGAGAATATACTGAGCTGGAATAGATTGTGAATTTTCATCTTTTAACCCAGTTTTCAGGGAGATAAAAAACCCTTGTCCCACCCAGCACCTATTATGTACCCATTGTCACTGTATTTAATGATTCTTATCAACTGTATTGATGTTCTTTGGATTCCTAGCTCTCAAAAGAACCTTTTTTTTCAGTGGCAGCTAATGGTTTCCTTTTCGTTTTGGAAATTTAAATACTCTGTGACAGTAGGTGTCATTCCAAATACGGGAGAGCCATCTAGTTTGAACTAACATTGTAAGCAGAAAGAAACTTTGCTTCTTAGTACTTGTAATTACACATCTGAAAAAGTGTAATTTCTTGTTTACTTTTTTCTGTGCAGCTGCATAAAAGGTCAAATACTATGGGGATTTTTCTGGGCTGTCCTGGTATTTTTTTGAGCCAGCATCTCACAATAGCTATCTGTTAATGTTCCCTCTTGACATTGCATTTGTTCGTTCTCTGTCTTGATGATATTATTTGTGTTGAATTATGCTGTCTAGACCTTGCTAATAACACTGTTGCATTAGGCTACTTTTTTTTCTGAGTAGACATTAAATGAAGACTCAAGAAGTTGGTAAGTTCATTTGCATCAAAAATGTGCACTTTGTAAGAGCAATAAGAACATCTTCTTGCCATCCTCATCAATAACAGGATATCATGAAGTCCGAACTGCCTGCGAGCAGTGAGAGGAAGTTTTTTCCCAGTAGGGAATTGACTTCACATTGATCAAGAGAGCAAGCTAGGAGAGTGTGAGCAAGAGCACAGCAGTGTCAAGGCTTTCATTTGGCTCACAAAGACTGTCCTAGTGGTTTGGCCATTTGGAAGTACAGCTCTACTTTCCTGTATACCAACAGCCTAATAAATACTGGCTGGTTTCAGAAAGGCTTCCTACTTTAGTACTGTTTCCTTCTGGTTGTTTGACTTTTTACTCTTCTACAGGTTCACTTCCCATCAGAAGAATATCTTGGTGGGTTAAAAGAGCTTGTTTTCTCTACACATATAATGTTGAAATTGACTATGAAGCTCTGGGATTTACTTTCAGGGCAGATTAATACCCAGATGAAATACTAAAAGAGGTTAACTCCATGACAAAAAATTACTCTGCCTCCAAAGAGATGCTTGGCCTCTGAAGAACATACAGTCCCCTTAGAAATACTTTAGCTGCCAGGCCAGCTTGGTTGCCATTCTCCCTAATCTTTGAACATATGGTGCAAGTAGACAGTGCTCGTAGCATATGGAGCAGGGAACATTCCCTCTGCTTTGAGAAGATAGGTGATCAAATAGTCACCAAAATGCACTAAATAGAAGGATACCTCCTTTGATGTTGGATGATGTCTGTAAATTTTAAGTTTGGGAGGATAGTCATTCTTGGGACGTACCATTACATTTGCACAGTTCTTACACTTTTTCCTGTGCTATGAGAAAGGGCTTTTGATCTTACTTTAGCAAAGTTATTCCCAAGGTTTTAGATTGTGCAGCTGTCACTGTGTTCCTGAGGTAACCCCTAAAAGCTGGCAGTCAAGGAATGTGTCTGGGGCATGTGTACAACTAATTGGAATTGCCTTAATAGTAGTTGAAATATATATGCTAACCACTCATTGGGATATGCCTGGTCTGTAACTCAGGAAGGTACAAGAGGCTGTGGATTTTTTTCTTCTTTCTTTATTGAGCACAAATTTATTGGTGTGAGAGTCCTAGCTCTACAAATTCTGTTGTGAGTTTGCTTATGCCAGGTGCCTCTTCTGTAGTTTTTGTGGTGGTTGTCATTTATCAAAGAAGTGTAACTTGGTTGTTTCCAGTTTCCTGCTGCAATTTCCAAACAGTAGTTTCTTTTCATATAGTATTCTTGAACATGCTGTGTTGCAAGCATCTGATTTTAATTTTTGTTATAAAACATGGTGCTGTTTCTTGTAATCAAAGCTATACTGCACCTCTTCCATGATGTGAATTTTTTTCTTCTGTTTATTTAAGATACCATTGCAACTTCTTTTTCGTGGAACAGAAAACAAAGGAAAAACCTAACACTGGATTTAATAAACATTCTGCTTTCTTCATTTATTTACCTGTATTTAGAATAGTGATTTAAATATTAAAAAAAAAAAAAAAAAACTTCAACTAAACAAGAATGTTTATCCCTGAAGAAGAGATTGTTCTATAGCTAGACTGATGTTAAATATGATAAAGAGAAATATTTTATGTCTTTAAATCAGGCAGGAGTAGATGAGTGCAGTACCAGAGGAGTCTAACAGGAAGCTGTGTGTGCTAAAACTGGCTGAGTGTGTGGATAGAAAGCCTCCAGCTCAGAGAAGACTCCATAGTAAAGCATGCCTTTGGCTTATGGCAGGCATGCACCACAGAATAACCTAAGTGAAGCACAGCTGCTGTGTAGCAGGCAAAATCCTGCCAACAAACAGAAGGAAAAGCTCAGGCTGTCAATGTGTCCATCTACCTCTCCCCCACTTTCCTTGTGATTCTGTCCAGAGAGTTGTCCCATGTTCTGGAGCCAAAGTATATGGGGTTTACTCTGTACTGTTCTCTATCCAAAGAGCAACAGCACAGAAGGAAAAGATTCCACTTTTCCCTGAGCTGGGAACTTCTGGAGGCATAATGGCTTACTTCCAAAGCTTGCACTATAAGAAAAAGGATACAAAATAAGTGATCTGCAATAGTTTTACAGCAAGTAGACATACCTGTTGTTTTATTTTACAGGAAATGAGTTACCAGCACAGAGAGCTGCTGGAACTGGACTCAGCTAATGTGAGCACGAGCTGCCTTGCCAGTTTGCAGCAGCCAGTGGGCATCCTCCTTCTGGAGAGTGCCCTGATGGCGCTGTCCCCGGCTGAGGAGCCCCCGTCCAAAAGGATGCGTGGGAGGACAGAGCTGCCCCCAGATGTGATCAGATGGATTGAACTTGCTAAGTAAAGTCTTGTTTGAGACTATTTACTCCCACTTAGGTTTGCCTTGTGAAGATCTCTGCTTTTATGGCTTGTGGGATTTCTTTTTTAGTCCTTCTGTCTTTTAGAATTCGGTTTTCTTTTAACTTCTTCTCAGTTAATACTGTCAGTAAAAGCAGTTAGACTTTAAAACTGTGCACTCTTACGATGCTGTCAGACTGCTGAAAAACAGCTTGTTCCTAGCTTTTCAACTGCAGGAGTTCCCATAGTTCAGTTATTAACCTACAAGATGAAGTTTATGTAGTTAGGTATATATTTCTGATCTTACATAAGAAATACTTCCTAAAAATTTACTATTTCAAGATGGTAGTATTACTGCTTATTGTATATTATTTTTTTTTTTAGGTATCTTCTGTTTGCATTGATATACATCTGCTGAGCTATTTCAAAGATTTCTCTTTTCAATTTCACTAGGCTCTACAGATCCCTTGGGGATTATGATGCCCTTCGTGGCATTTTCAGTGGTAAGATTGGAACTAAGGAAATTACACAGAAAGCTTTGTTGGCAGAAGCAAGGAATGATTATGCTGAAGCAGCTCAATATTATGATAAGGTAAAATGACAACAAAATATTTTTGTTTCATAAATCTCTCATGACTTAAAACTGATCAAATTAGAAAAAAGTGCAATTATCTAGGCAGATAAGTAAAAATACATAGGCACACTGCAACCCCAAGACAGCAAATTGCCTGTGTTCATGGCATGAGTTGCTGTGGGTAAAAATCAAGACAGATCTCTTACCTTCTTTTAAAATGTTCACCCTTCAAAAATGCGAGTTTACTGAACACAGCTAACTGAAATTAGTTTATGCATAAACACTGCCAAGCTTGAATTTTCGGCATTTAATGTTGCTGTCACACTCTGGTAAATGGATAGGTATTTTTATGAGACAATGAATTACAGTTAAGTTGCTAGTGACTTAGAATTGAAACAGGTTCTTGGCTGGAATCTGGCTCTAGTCTCCCCTCCAAATTCATTCCCTAGGCACTCTCCCAAGAAGACTGGCAAGATGGAGAGCCAACAGAAGCAGAGAAGGACTTCTGGGAACTTGCATCTCTGGAATGCTATGACCACCTCACAATGTGGAAGTCTCTGGAGTATTGTGCTACTGTTAATATTGATAGCGGAAAACCTCCAGACCTGAGCAAAACATGGAATGATCCATTTTTTCAGGTTTTTAGAAATTATTTCATTGATACTATACCATTTTCATCTCTACAGGGATGTCCTACAGTATTGAGATTATGGGTGAAAATCAGTTGCATTGTTTGGGTTACTTTCTTATGGAAATTGGTGGAGAATCCGATATATTAAAAAAATTGAAACTATTGCTTCAGCTCGTTCTTTCTGATGTCTAATTTTTACCTCAAGTCTATGGCAGATCCCATAGGACCTGCTTTATTGTCTCCTTCTTCCTTTTGCAAGTCTTTTTTGTTGCTTTTCTCACTTGTATTTGTTTCCTGTTTTAAGAGTTACCAAACCATGGATTTTGAAACTGATAGAATTCAGTAACAACTTCTTGAGCTATGGGAAAAGGCTACTGTGATTTGTTAGCAAATAGGAATTTGTCTAAAGGGAAAATATATTTTAAAAAATTCAAAATGTTTTTATATTTATTTGATTTGCCACTGATAACAAAAAATTTGATCATCTAATATTCCATTCCTAGAAATAAAGACTGTGTTCTCACTTTATAGGAGACATATCTGCCCTACATAATACGCAGTAAGTTGAAGTTACTGCTCAGTGGGGAGAATGACCAGACTTTGTTGACCTTTATTGATGAGGCAATGAAGACAGAACAGAAGAAAGCCATTATAGAAATGCACTACAGCCAAGAGCTTAGTCTCCTGTACATCCTGCAAGATGATTTTGACAGAGCCAAATATTACATTAGCAATGGCATGCAGATCTTCATGCAGGTAATAATGTCTTCTATCTCTGGTATGATTTTTTTTTGTGTAAACTGGAACAATGAAACTGCAGTTGCTATTACTGCTGCTAGATTATACTCTCAAGAGAAACACTCATTCAAATGCAATGAAATTTAGGTGCCTTCTGTGTCATGTGACAAAACTTCTTTTAAATTCACTGCTTGCAGTGATGAAAGGTGAATGAGCCAGGAGAGTGCATCCTTCTGTTTTAGTTTGTTTTGTTTGGCTGATTTAATCTTTCATACATTTTTCAGGGTAATCGTTTGTGCAGACAATAAAAATTATATTCTGTTCATCTTTTCAGGGGCCTCCTGTCCCCAGAACAAGCTTGCAAAGTGTTGCTTGGGAGGTTACAAATTCCATCCATTACTGAGTTTTGATTAGACTGTAGGACTTTGCCAAAACCTAGGAGAGCAATTGCAGCTAGAATTTGCCTCTGTGCTTGTGCAAAGCAGAGTTGCTCTCTGATTATCAGCTATGAAACTACTTGTAAGAGCTTGGGTTCTAAAGCATAACATACAGCAGCATCAGATCAGTAATTTGTAAAGCACTGAACAGAGCCATGCTTTAAATTCTGCCTTTGATTCTCTCCCTTCCTTTTCAGAGCTACTCCAGTATCGATTCCTTGTTATATCAAAGTCGAATGACCAAACTGCAGTCTGTACAAGCTTTGACAGAAATACAGGATTTCATCAATTTTATGACCAAGAGAAGTAAAGATTCTTTTTCTCAAGCAATTTTCCTTTTGTATTCACTAACTGTGGTTTCCTAAACTGAATTTCTGAACTGCTGTTTGAAGAACCATAAGTCTGGAATTACTTCTTACTGTTTTCTTGACAGTAAGACCTGTTACATTTTTGTAGGATAGGATTGAACATAACTTTATGTTCTATTGCAAAGTTTAATTAGCATAACTCTTGTGATAAGAGTTAAGCATCTATTTTGAAAGTGTCAGTTAAAGTTTGAAACTAAGCTTTTTTTATTGGAGTAACTTTTGGTAGTAAATAGCAGTTGGCAGAGATGAAAAAATGAATGTGGTATATAAGTTACACCTACTGACATAAGCCTGAAGTACACATTTATGTGCATAAACCAAATTAGATATTAAATTTAGTTAACAGTTCCACTATATTCCAGCATGTTCATATATGGAAAGGAAACTACCTGGTGGTGATCCACAGTGGCAGTTGACACAGATATCCTTATCCCCTGTGCTTCAGTAATAAACAAAAGTAATATGATGATCACTAAGTAACATTTTTAGTGCAAGCTCAGAAATGCAAGTGGGTTGCTTAATTGCAGTTTTCTGGTTTGAATGTTAGACGATATTTTGTTTAGCCCATTTTCACGCTGCTTGGCTTCAGATGCATTTGAAATGTTCTAATTGATGTCTAGGTAACTTAGCTTCAGAGGCTTCCCTTAAGAGACTTCTCAGAACTTGGACAAGCAGATATCCAGATGCTAAAATGGATCCTATGAACATCTGGGATGATATCATTACAAACCGGTAAAATTGCATTCTTGGGTTAGCTTACGTTCTGTCTGCCTGTTCAGTTCCAGGAAGTGCTTTTTCTAACGCTGCTTGTTCTCCTACGGGAGGGTTTTGATTCAACATATTATTATTTTTTTTTTTTAATTGTGGTAGTAGTTTTCTCAATATAACTGGGGGGTTTGTGTGACTGACTTGTGGTGAGGAGCAAAAGGAGGTTGAGAAATGGCCAGGGAATCAATTTTATTTTGATTGGGAAAACTAGGTGTTAGTTTAGCCATTTTATTGCATCAGTGACTATATGCACTGTGTAAGCTGGCCCACTTCAGAAGCCCTTAAACATATTCACTTGTAATTGAGTAGATTAGCTACACTTAGCTCAATGAAACACCACCCAAAAGGCCAATCAGTTCTGAATAAAAACACTTGCCTACTTTGTAAGCAGCTCCAAAATGAGGGAGCATAAAAACAAGCCCAGCCCTGTCACTCTCAGTGCTTCACGTGTTTATGGGAAAGTTAATGACCACTGCTTTAATTGGAGACTTCTGTTGAGCAACTGTTGCTAGAAAGAACAGAGGCTCTCTGGAGACTCCTTTGGATTAGCTCTGAAGAAACTGGAATGCTTTTTGAAATTTGAAAGCTTTCTCTCCTTGCCATGGTGTCTGTCTTTTCCCCAATTCATTTTTCCAGTAAAAATCTAGATTAGTTCTCCTTTCCTGTATGATAACTTCTTCAGTAGCTCTGCTGATACATACTGTGCTCTGTGATTTATTTTGTTATGTCTTGGTGTCAGGAAAGCATGGCTACAGAAGAGCTTATTGCAGTTCAATATTAGGCAGAATACATGGTATGGCTTAGTTTTGGAAAAAGTGTCAAAACATTTATGACATTTATAACTTGAAGGGTTGTCAGGGTTTTAAACACTTCACACGCTTTTAGAAAACCTTTCTCTCAACTTAAATTAATAACAAAGGATGTGCCAAGTGCCACTTCAGAGTGTAGTGCTGTCCTCTACTTTGAGTAACAGTCTACATAATGAGATGGGCTATTAAATTAGATAGGACTAGTTGTGGAGTAGCAGGATTCAGCATTGATTCATGGCAATTCCCTTTCAAAAGGTGAGTGTGGTTACTGATCTGTTCTGCAGCACAGATTTTGATGTTGGCATGTGATGATGTGATAAACATTTGAATAGCAGGTTGACATAAAATACAGCCTGGCACTCACACTAAATAATTGAGACTCCTGTTCCATCTGTGAAGCTGAAAAGCAAGTTATGGCTTGGTGAACTTAGGGGGCTGTAGCTTGCACAAAGGAGGTAAATAACAAAAAATCCCTCTCTATAATGGATATTTTCTAATACTAATCTTGTCAGTTCAAGATCCTGAATGTTCTCAGGGTCAACCTGACCACTGTTAGGCATGTCCAGATTCTGAGGCCTGTGTTTAGCCCAGCTAAAGGTGATAGCTGTAGTTCAACATTTTTAATTAGCTTTGTTTGCTGTTAGGCAGATCAACACTTTTGAGTGTTCATTTCCTTGAATGTATACCAGAGTGATCTGTACCCCTGTTGTTGTTGTTGTTGTGCAGGTGTTTCTTTCTTGACAAACTGCAGGAGAAACTTCCCTCTGATCAGGCCAATGACAGTATGGAGGTGGATGGAGAATACAGTGCTGGTGACCAAATGGAAGTGGATCAACAGAGTGAAAACGTTCACTCAATGATTAAAAGCTGCAAATTTAATATGAAAATGAAGATGATAGAAAGTGCCAGGAAACAGGTGAATATAATGTCTGAGAGCTTCCAATTTGCTGAGAAAATACATAGCAAAAGCTGGAAAAGCCTTTTTGGTGGTCGTTGGCACCCTTTTGCCAGGGCAAACCTTGTCTCTTTTTGACCGGGCTGTCCAGGACATTTTGAAAGCTCAAGAAAGTCAGTTCCACAATGAAAGAAAACAAAAGGATAAATTTTAATTACGAAGTTGATGATAATTTTTCATTACTGGAAATGTGCCTGAAGTCCCCTTTGATCCACAGATGGTTTTGGGCACTCTAAAGGGCAGATAAAATATCTGAAATGTTTCAGTCTTTAATGAAAAGGATGCTTGCAATCAAACATTATGCTTCTTATTTACAAATAATCTCTTCTGTACAAGAAAACAAATCAAATTCTGATTGAATTAGTATAATTTACTTCAATCAGCAATGCTGAATTTCTTTTTTTGCACAGTTTTCATTACTGCTGTTAGTTAACACTAACAAAGAACTAAAGTTAAGTGACTTGGAAATTTTGGGTTGAATATGGCTATTGAAATGGCTGAAACAGCCTTTTTGATGATGGGCCTTTGGTGTTTCAAGCTTGAAACAAGATGAATAATTAAGTCAAGATCTCTCATCTTCTGAGATGTTGCAGAAATGTGCAGTCATTAACAAGAGTTTATTTTAAGCAATCTGATAAGCAAATATAACATTGCTTTGTTGACTACACACTCTTGAAGGAGTAAGTGAAAAATAAGATTTCCTTTAATGTTACTTCTGTGAAACTTCTGATCGAAACACAAACATAAGTGATTTTCTTAATGATATCTTAAATCAAGTTGCATTTCCCATATGTGTTTGTACAACAGAGCAGTGAAATGCTTCATGCAGCTGAAAATATTTTATCTTTTTTTTAAACCTCTGTTCTTCTCTTTTACTCTTCAAACTTCTCCATTAACACAAACATGGTTCTGAATGTGAGACCCGGCAAGCAGTGAACTTCTCTTTGCGTTACTGTGACTTCACTTGTGTTACTTAAATCTTCTCATCCCTAACTTGGTTGTGGGCAGGTTTTAGTTCCTTTTCAGATACATGGTCTGAAAATTCTCTTTATCTGAGTACAGAACAGCTTTGCAGTGGCTAAGAAGCTCCTGAAAGACTTGCGCAAAGAAGCCAGAGTGAGGGAGGACTGGCTGGTGCGGTGGAATTACGCCTACTGCCGCTGCACTCACAGCAGCAGCCGCAACCTGAGCTGTCCTGAGCGCCTGCTCTCAGTGTTGAAAACCATCTCTCTGCTTGGTAACGGCCTTTGCTTCACCTTGTTTATTTTACAAAGTTGCTTTGTTGTCCAGTTACCAACTTTTTGTTTTTGAATTCCAGCAGAAGATACCAAATCTGACTATCTCAGCAAGAACATAATGGCCTTCCGAAACCAGAGTCTTCTTCTGGGTACTACGTATCACATCATGGCCAATGCTCTTAGTCAGGATCCAAGATGTCTTGAGCAAATTGAGAGAGAAAAGGCTGTAAAGATATCACTAATATTAGGAGAAAGCCTTGAGAACCCTAAAAAGGTAAACAAGAGGGGAAGATCTCCTAGTAATTTCAGTGTCATTATCAGTACAAATTACTAATTTTGTAGGTAGAGATGGCTGTGGATAGATACAGAGCATGTGAAACCTGTCTGCTATTTGCAGTGATTTGTCCAGCAACAAGGGATAGAGAAAGAAAGAGGAGGAAAAAAAGCCAAAAAAAAAAGAGGCTGTAGTTGCTGTTTCTTCCAGGTTTTGCTCTCCTGGATTTGTGTATCACTCTAAGCTTTCTAAATAGGAGAATGTTCTTGTGTTTCTCTGTACCTGCATTTTGAGTGGAGGGGAAGATGTAGTCACAACATCTGCATGCACAGTGGCCAGACAAGGCTTTGGATCCTCAAAGAATACCTTGATTTCAGCTGAGCATTTGTGACCTCCTTCATGTTCTCAGACTATTCTTTGATAAAGAGCTTTATAATACTGATGCACTTAGTTTATCTAAGTAATTTTAATGGAAGAGAGAAGGCAGAGCACATGCAGGTCGTCTTTGCCTATTTTGGGTAGGTATGCATTTGAAGAATACAGTACCAGACTGTGTTGCAACTAAAATTTTATTTGCTGTCAGTTGTTCCAGATGCTGTGGCATTGATTTCTTGTCTGTCAAATGGATGAAGAATTTGAAGTACCACTGCTGGCTTATTTCTACTAATTTCTAAAGCCACCATTAAGATCCTTACATATAGAATCATAGAATGACTAGGGTTGAAAGGAACCTTAAAGATCATCTAGTTCCAACTCCCTTGCCATTGGCAGGGACACCTTTCACTAGACCAGGTTGCTCAGAGCCCCATCCAACCTGGCCTGGAACACTTCCAGGGATGGGGCATCCACAACTTCTCTGGGCAACCTGTTCCAGTGGCTCACCACCCTCCCAGCAAAGAGCTTCCTCCTGATAGCAAATCTAAACCTATCTCTTTCAGTTTGAAGCAGTTGCTTCTTGTCCTGTCACTACATGCTCTTGTAAAAAGTCCCTCTCCATCTTTCTTGATTCAGGGAACATGAACCATATTAGTATAAAATTTAAAAAAACCCCAGTTCTTAACTTGTGTTTTATGGTTGTTAAAAGTAAAGCAGATCAAGAAGAAATTTCTGCAAAAAAAGGTTTTAAATTTTCAGGTGTGTAGAAATTTAAGCAAAAGCTTAAGCTTCAGTTACTAGCTAATTCTTTAGAGCGTTCTTCTTTAGGTAATCCAAAGGATGAGCATAAAAGTTCTTCTGTGTCAGATGAGTAAGATTGCCATACTGGAGATTTCTGTAAGATTAAGAAGCTTAGTCTTATTTTAGCTTAGTATTAAGCAGCACTCTTACCCTGGTGGTCTCCTTCTACCTTCCTGACTACTTAATTTCAGTTACACTATGTAGTGTGGCCAGAAGGGCCAGGGAAGTGATTGTCCTGCTGTGCTTGCTAGTGTTGAGGCTGCATCTCAACTCCTGTCTTCAGTTCTGGGCCTCTCACTGCAAGAAGAATATTGAGGGGCTGAATTGAGTCCAGAGAATGGCAGTGGAGCTGGGGAAGGGTCAGGAGCACAAGTCCTATGAGGAGCAGCTGAGGGAACTGGGATTTTTTAGCCTGGAGAAAAGGAGGCTCAGGGAAGACCTCATTGCTCTCTACAACCACCTGAGAGGAGATTGTAGTGAGGTGAGGGTTGGTCTCTTCTGCCATGTCCCGGGTGAGAGGGTGAGATGAAGTGGCCTTAAGTTATGCCAGTTAGGTTCAGATTGGGTATTAGAATTTTATATTTTTTAATGAAAGAGTGGTCAGGCATTGGAATAAGTTGTCAAGGGCAGTGGTGGAGTTACCATCTCTGGAAGTGTTCAAAGGCATCTGGATGTGGCATTTTTGGATATAGTTTAGGGGTAATTGTGGTGGCGCTGGGTTGGCAGTTGGACAGACGATCTTGAAGGTCTTTTTCAATCTTCTGTGATTCTGTAAAGAATCCTGTCAAGTCACCCATTGCATGAGCTGCATTAGAAATGTATGATGAATACTACTGTATTTATAATAGGGGAAAAGGCATCTGATTCATAGTAGTTTGATGCATGCTTTTTTTTAAAAAAGAAATTCCAAGTGTAACTGTTATGCAGATGTTGTAGATATATCTTAATAGGAAAAAACCCTGAAAATTTTATTATATTTTCTGTTAACTGTTTCCAAAAGCTCCAGTAACATTAACTTTTTTGCAGTGACAGAAATTCCACTTAACATATCCAAAGACTAATTTAAGTTTATATATTTCCATTGGAAATTGTGGAAACTAAAGTTCTGGAAATCACTGCTAGAAATAACATCCCAATTTTTTTCCTTTATATCAGCTGGTCAGAACATTTCAAAACAGTTAAAGTTTTATCTACTCAAGATTTGCAACAAAGCTCCAGTTTCAGAAAGGATTGTTCAATGCTACTTGCTAATGTGTTTTTTTCCTCGTATGGTTGAATTTCAGGTGCTGGCAGGTCTGAACAAAAAGGCTTTTCAGTGTTTCAGCTGTGCTGTGAGGAAGTCAGAGGAGGAGGTGCAGTCCCAGTCTGTGGGCCATGTGGATGTGGTGGGAGTTGTCGATGCATATATGACTTTGATCAGCTTCTGTGACCAGTATCTGCGCAAGGAAGAGGAAGGCTTGCTTGGTTAGTCAGGATTCCTCCTGAGATTGTGAGGTGTATTCATCTGTGATCCACGAGCTTTTGCCGTACCCAGGAGATCTCTGTGAGCAGCACAGCTTGAATTTAAAGGGAGCAGTTTGACCTCCAGTTCAGCGTTGTTTGTATGCCTTTTTTCACCTCCACTGTTACTGCTAGCTTTGGTACTAGTGGATCACTTGTAGTCTCGCTTTTACTTGTGAGAAATATATCATATCCAGCAGATGCTTCCCTTGCTCCTTCCCAGACCACAGCAGGCTTGTATTTAAAGCAGGCAAGATACCAGCAGTGATGCAGCTTCCTGATAAAGCTAATCCTTACAGTCCCCAAGTACATGTGTTGCAGATGTGTGCAGTTCAAACAGATGGGAGGGAGAACAAAGTAAAAAAAAAAAAGAATACACTTGAAAAAAATACCAAATTGTAAAGATGAATGTTTCAGATGATCAAAGACATGGAACAAGTGATGGTGTTTCTGATAATTCTTGTTTAATGTCTCTTGGCAGAAATTAACACTGTGGATCTGCAACAGTTCCCAGCTATTGTGGTGGAGAAAATGATAAAAGCTTTAAAACTGAATTCCAGAGAAGCCAGGCTGAGATTTCCTAGACTGCTTCAAATAATTGAAAGATATCCAGCAGAGACATTGGGTCTAGTGACACGAGAGGTTAGTTGCTTCAATTTTTCTGGCAGCAAATATTGCTGTAAATCAAATTTTAAAGGTGGGGGTGGAGGTGGAGGTTGGATACATAGAGAGGTTAGACTGGTAAGTTTTGCTTCAGGGAAATCAGATAAATTTTATCCCATCATTGTTCCTTGTCTTTTCTGTAACTTACTGAGTCTAATTCATGTGGACAGAATTTTTTTTTTCTTAGAAATTTAATTTTTTATCATTATTCTGATTCCAAATATTGTATGAGAGCTGCTGGAGAACAACTGTGGTATGCTTTGTCTTTTTTTTTTTTTTCCTTCAGAACAATCTAAATGGGCTGACAAAGGCGGTTAGCATGTTAGCATTAGGGTGAGGAATGCATCTTATTCCTGTAGGCTGAGTTTCCTGTATGCAGGAAGTGAGCAGCTTTTCCAGACTCATTCCATGTCTCCCACCTTTCCTTCTTCACTTCAAAGGTTACTATAGTTTTGCTTTCCTTTTTATTTCCCACTTCCTTCCTTCCTTCCTTCTACAACCTGTCTTCCCATGGTTGTTCCATGGCAGGATACCACGAGCCTTCCCTGCTGGCATGGATCAGATAAACTGAGACCTTCTCTGTGACTCATGCTTGTTCCTGCCTTGGCCTGCCTGCCTTTTCAAGCACATGTCATTGTGCTGCTGCTCCCAGAGCAAAAGGCCCTTTCAGAGAAGGAACTCAAGTGAGGCAGAAACTCGGGTTAGTTATCCCAAGGAACTGAGAAAATAGCAGAAATGGCTGAGGTGCACAAGGTGTGGCCACAGAGAAACACCAATAGTTCAAACAGAACCTGACACCAGCTGACAAATCTCACCCAGAAGGGGAGTTCACCAGGCATTTATTTATCCTATTCTCTTTCTTTATGTGAAATACCTACTGGCAATCTGATCTTAAATTCTACTAGAAATGCTTGAAGGTGATCAAAGGACAAAACTGTGATAGGAGTTTCAGTGTTCTTTTTCCTGGCATTTTTCACTCAAATCAAGACTTCAACCCAATGGTGTTGGAACTGAATTCCTTCAGATTTTTGAGTTGTTTGTATGTGATGATCAAAAATTATTGTATTGCATCCAGAGACAAAAGCCACAAGTTAAAGTGATCATATTGATCAACAGGCTGCAAATCTTTATAATGGAAAACCTATTAAGCAGCAGTGGTGGTGGTAGAAGTAGTGATAATAATAATTAAATCTGTGCTTCACTGGGGAATGTTTTGCACACCTGGTTGACATTCTGTTTCTTTTTCATGTTTCTCTGTCAGGCTGCACCACAGAGCAGTTTTGTTTGTTTGCTATGTTTGGTATTTGTGAGGAGGACCAAAGATGAAAGCAGTGTCTGTGTTTTTGCAGCTTTCTTCGGTTCCCTGTTGGCAGTTCATTGGTTGGATTAGCCAGATGATGGCACTACTTGACAAGGATGAAGCAGTAGCTGTACAACATACTGTTGAAGAGATTGCAAATACCTATCCCCAGGCACTCATCTACCCTTTCATGATCAGCAGTGAAAGTTACTGCTTCAAAGATACAGCAACTGGCTGCAAGAATAAGGAGTTTGTAGAAAGGTAAATTTGCAATTTGAGCTGCTCTTCTGTATGTTTTTTTATTCAGGAGTGGATAGATTCATTTATTTTTCCTACGCAAACCCTTTTCTTTAGCAAGCATGAGAAATATTAGAGGGTATATTAGAGAAAATATTAGGGAAGTATTAGAGCTCTTGAGTTTTCATTTAAAGGCACAGAGAAATGCAGTGCATCAGCTCTGTCAGTGTCAGATGTACTCAGGTTGGTGGCATGACACTTTTTGAAGTGTTGTGTATGTATAGTCCCCAGGCTGTTGAAAGCTAAAAGTTTTCCCAAGATGATACAAAAAGACCACAGAGGGGCAGTTCCTTTTTCCTTGTAATTCTGTGGTATTGAACATTTATCATCTTTCTAATACCAAGAGGAAGCAGCTATGTTTGAATAGAATAGATGCTCCTAGCAGACTTCAGAGAGGGCAGTGAAATGGATGCATGTTATTTTGGGAATGACAGCTCTTGGCTGTGGTGTTCTCTGCTTATTCAGGGTGCAACATGCAGCTTCTCTTACAAGCCTTCCCTTGTCCCTTTTGGCATGCAGTAACACTTGAGTTTGTCCCCAGGCAAAAATCAGTTTCTATCACACAATGCTGTAGAACAACTCTTAAAACTTTGTGTCTTTTTGCCTTTTTCTCAAATTTGATACATCTGCTGAATAAATCTTTGCCTAAAATAAAAGTACAAAATCATGTGTTTCACAGACAGTATCACCCTTCAGTAACTGTCTTGACAGGGTGTATGGTCTGGTCAGTGCCTGTGTTCAAGCATGCTTTCCACTCACCCACCAAGTTTCTATTTTCATAGTGGGACATGTAATTAAAAAATTGGGAGCTGTGTGACATGTTTAGTCAACATATAAACAGTCATGCAGGCAAGAGGGAATTCTGAGGGAGTCTTACCTACTTACACGAATTATTTCACCAGATTCTTGTATGTAGCAGACAGTCTATATCATTGCTTATCTGCAGGTGAGGTGCTGATGGTAGTTCCTGTTGCATTGTGATGCATTTTTCTCTTCTTTTAAAGGATCAAGAATAAGTTGGATAGAGGAGGAGTAGTTCAAGATTTTGTTCGCTCCCTGGAGCAGCTCTCTAATCCTGTAATGATTTTCAAGGTAAAGGGTACTTTTCCCCCCTTCCCCTTCATTCCTCTCCTTCTGTTCAGAAGAGCAAGTGCTGGGCAGGGCCTGACACAGTTCAGTTGACACCACAGCCACAGGAGAAGGTTTGACCCAGCACCAACTCATGATGATGATGATGTTGGGGTGCTGTGAGCAGCTTTCACTGGTGATGGACTCCCTCCCTCGTGCCAGCTGGATGTTCTACTCCAGCCCTTTTCAGCTTTCCCCTTCAGGGTCTGTGCCCTGCCCCACAGTCAGTCTTCCTTAATCATCTGAAACCCTAACAGAATTATCATTTGTGCCCATCTTTGTAGTTTTGGACTACTTGTATTCAACTGCTTGTGTTCTTATGCCCTTTCCCTGCTGGGCATCCCTGTCTGTGTTCTGACTTGTTTGTCCAAAGGATTCTTGTCCTGTGTTTGGTGCCGCTCCTGGCCCCACAGAGGCTTTCTTAGCACTAAACACTATGGTAGTAAACATAATTATCATAATAAAGTAGAAACATTTTATGAAGACACAGAATGAAGAGAAAATATTTCTGTAGTCTTTTGGTTGCTCTTTTTTTGGTCAAACGACACATAATAGTTGACTGTTAGGTAAAAACAGTAACCCCAGTGCAGTCTGAGTGGCCTACTGAAGAGCAAGGGTCAATAAATCTTTTCTCAGTACTCATGTGTTTTCTTCTCTTTGCAGGATTGGGCTGAGGATGTCAAAAATGAGTTATCAAAACCTCAGAGAAACAAAAAGAAGCTTAAGGAAATGTATGAAGGAATGTACAAGAATTTGGGAAATTTGGAGGCTCCTGGCCTTGGATTGACGAGGAAAAGGTTTATTCAGGTATACGTGGTTACTGAGTACTGTTGGCATCGTTGCTTTTCTAGAAAGCAATAGAATGTCAAAAGAGGGAACCAGATGACAGTTTTTACAGGTGCTGCAGGACTTGATGAGACTTGATCTAGTCAGGAGTACAGGACTGGGATTTCTTTGCTAGAAGCCATGGACTTAATATAGTTCACTTTCCACTTCTAACTGCCCTGGAGGGATAAATGTTCTGTCTTACACAGCTTCTACCTCTCCTGTCCTGCATGTTGCCAGGTTCTTAGGACCTGAGCCTCTAATCATCTGTGGGAATCTGGCCTTGTGTTTTATTCCCTGCTGCCAAGGATTTATGAGCACCTTAGGGAGTTTTGCTGTATTATACTACTCAAATTCACTGCTGATACAAAGTTACTTATACAGAAGAGTTACAACTGTGAAGAATTAAAGTAAAGACTTCACAAAACTGACTGAATTCCAAGGTGGTGAGAATCAGCGTAGAAAATGAAGTGACACACATGGCAAGAAAACGTAATTACCCTAGTATCATATAGAAATTCTGCATATCGTAGCTGACTATTTCAGTTCAAGAACAAAATCTTGATTTGTGATGATTCTTTGAAAACATCAGCTGTGAAAACTCATAGGCAGTCAAGAAAGAAAAGCCAATGTTCATCATTATTAAGAATAGAGAACTAAACATGGATTTGGCATAGCAGCCTTCACTGGCTCTTGCTTCTTGAAGATTATAGTCCTCGTCTGCAGTATTCTCAACACAGATATAGTAAAATTAGATGAGGTTCAAAGTGGCAAGAATAATCAGAGGTACAGAGTAACCACTGCACAAGCAACTTTAGCATTCCTCCAGATGAAAAAGATGCAATGATACCAGATACAATAAAGCTCTTAACATCAGTCCCATGGTTGGATTTGGTGAACTTGGTCTTATCCAACCCTAGCAATTCTGTGATTCTATCAGGAGTGCCAAATCTGAAGTAAATACTCTGTGGAAGTGACAGGTTCAGACCAGTGAGAAGTGTTTCCTCATTCAGTGCACATTTAGATGCTGAACTCCTGCTGCAGGGTACTAGGTACTTTCATGGGTTCAAACAGCAAGCAGGCAAGAGCGCGGAGAGGGGGCAGTGCTTTGAGAGCTTTTACATAGAAATGCACACTCCGGGGTCCAGAAGTCACTGAGCTGCAAATTGCTGAGGCCAGGAGAGCGATACTTCTGTAGAAGGAGTGTCCTGACTGTGTGCTTGTACTGTGTGTGCATAGCCCCGTGGCCAGGGCGGGGTGCATCCAGCATCCAGCCATCTCCCATTGTGGCCATCCTTATGTCACATTAGCATTAGATAAACTAACCTGGGTGTCTGTAGGGAGATTCCTTCCCCATGAGTGGGAAAGGTGGAGGATGAGAGTAAGGTGGAGTCCAGAGGAGGTGAGGTGATAATGAAGCAGAAAGGGTAATTGAGAGTTTAGGGGCACACTAGCCCTCTGAATGTGTTGCTGTGAGATAAGATGGGTCTTTGATGATAATGACTTTAAACTTAAGAGTGGGGGATAAGAATGTGCAGGATGTGCTGGTGTCAGGGGTGGGGGTAGGGAGAGGGGAGCAGCTATAGGGGGTCATGCACAGCAAGGGACATAGCGGGCATAAGCACAAAGGACTGGATTATTGGATGTTTGGATTATTTGTGTGCCCACACCAAAAAAAAAAAATCGATGGCTCTTTAAAAGGCTGAAATGTGCAGTATTAGAGGATACAGAGAAGAGCAAGGGAGATGCTGGAGAGAGATATCAGGGTTGTTCCTCTCTGTTAAAGGGAAGAGGGAGAGCAGAGAGTAGCTGCAGAAGAAAGTCAAGGTGATGAAGCACAGGCTCTGAATTCTCTGCTTTCAGGATGCACTATTATGAAGAAACAGTGTGCTTGAGAATAACTGTATCATTTCTAGTGTCCTTGCTGGGGAAAAGGCAAGTTGTCTCTCTTGACTGACACATAGAATTGGTCTACTATGTGGAGTACTTCAGGCTCATAATCTGGCACTAGATTTAGTGATAAAGATGTTGTTGACTGTAGCAGTCTCCTCAAAAGGATAATGGTTTTGGTATTTTCATTTACTACAGCGAAATAGCTGTGTCTTCATAGCTTGGTAGAAAAATGATCAGGCATTAAAAAAAAAAGAACCATCTTTCCAAGCCATTAATACCCAGTCCAAGAAGGAACATTTGGTTTTTCTAGAACCTTTAATTATGAACACAGGAAGTCAACTCAGTTAACTATTTCTAGATAATACTTACTTTGCTCATTAAATGGATCCATGACCAAAACTTTGCTCTTTTCCTTTATCAGGATATTTAAAATATATTTAAATATTGGTTTATACATTTTATATAGAAAATTATTGCTAGGCAGTAATAAATCCACAAATAATAAATCTGATAGTAAATAAAACATATAAAACATTTCACAGAGTCACAGAATGATTTGGGTTGGAAGGGACCTTAAAGATCCTCTGGTTCCAACACCTCTGCCGTGGGCAGGGGCACCTCCCACTAGACCAGGTTCCTCAGGGCCCCATCCATCTTGGCCTTGAACACTTCCAGGGATGGGGCATCCACAGCTTCTCTGGGCTACCAGTTCTGGTTTATATTAAGAATTTCTTCCTAATATCTAAATAAGCCATGTGTATAGGTAGGAAGGTACCCTTTTGGTGCTCTTGGGTAGTTTCTAGCACTGTGTAAACAGGATTCCTTTCTATAAATGGTTGTTAGGCTTTTGGGAAGGATCTGGATCATCATTTTGGCAGAGGTGGTTCAGAACTGTTGGATATGAAGACTAGTGACTTCGATGAGATTGCAACTTCTCTCCACTCAGAAATGAACAAAACCTATAAAGAACCTGGAAACCTCAAAGAATGTTCACCATGGATGAGTGAATTCAAAGCTGAGTTTCTGAGGAATGAACTGGAGGTTCCTGGTAAGTTCCCCTTCAGTGTTGATAATGAATTGTCCCTTACAAGAAAGTTGCACTTGAGCTTTATTTCTTATATTGGCTATATGACCCTTCTTTCTGGCCTTACTTGAAATAATTCTGTTCACTCGTTATCTCTAAAATCCATTTCCTAAGTTGTAGTCCTGATTTTTAAAATTGTATCTAAGTTTGTATATCTTACCTAATAATGTAGTATTTTTCTAAAGGCCTCACTCCATGAAATCTGATATATAAATCTAATACATGTTTAAATCTAGTTCAAAAAAGATTGTGTGTTCTGAAGCCATCAAGACCTCGATTCTAACAGCTAAACAAGGACAGGATATTATGAGTAATTCAGATAAAATCATACTATGTGCATGTTGGATCTTTTTTAAAAAAATTAAAAGTATTTTCTTCATAGTTGTCATTCTACCAGTTTGACAAAACATTTGGATGTGTGTTCTGGTGTTAAACACACTTTAAAATAACATCAGGCTATGTACTAATATTTTTTTCCACTACCACTTCAGGTCAGTACGACGGAAAAGGGAAACCACTGCCAGAGTACCATGCAAAAATCTCTGGATTTGATGAACGGGTATGTTTTTAAGATTGAGGCAAAATCCTGTGTGGTATAAATCTGTGTATAAATGCTATTTGAAGAATTTAGTAGTAGCAGGGTCATTGCTTCTTTACACATCTTGCAGCATACAGAGGAAGGGCTGCAAGTGGGCATTTGTTTTTCTGTTATAATTGAGTAATTTGATTATGTCATCTAGGAATGACAGATACACTTAATTCCAGTGATTATTCTGTAAGACCGAGTCCTCTGTCACAAATATTTTTCTCTTTCCTCTCTTTTTCCAAGATAAGTGTGATGGAATCCTTGAGGAAGCCAAAACGTATAACAATCCGAGGCAGCGATGAGCAGGAATATCCTTTTCTTGTCAAAGGTGGTGAAGACCTGCGACAAGACCAACGCATTGAGCAGCTCTTTGATGTAATGAACATTATCCTTGCCCAAGATGCTACATGTAGCCAAAGAAATATGCAGTTAAAAACTTACCAGGTCATCCCCATGACAACAAGGTAGGTGTTTATCTTGAAGGGACAGAAATCCTTCTGTTAACATCTATTACTTTTGGGATTTTGGAAAGGGACAATTTTGTGTGCCAGGTTCAGATTAAAAGTGTTTTATGCCTTGGCTTAATTTATTTTTTTCCTTTTCCTTTTAAACAATATTGAAACTGCTTTGTCTGGAAACTGTTTTTCTGAGTATATTTAAATTGGTAGCTTTTAACCTTCTTTTAACAGGCACTAGAATGTATTGGTTCCATTTGTGGTGTTCCTCTAAAGTTCAGCTCTGAGCTACTTGTTATCTCTGACTTACTTTGTTCCAGACTGGGACTCATCAAGTGGCTGGAAAATACTTGTACTTTAAAAGAATTCCTTAAAAACAGCATGTCTGAAGAGGAAGATATCAGCTATTACAGGTGATGCTTGGTTTATCTGTCTGTTCTAATACAGACCACTGCTAATGGGTTTTTGGATAACTAACAGTGGCAGTATCTTGTTTTCCCTTTTTTTTTTTAATTAAAGAATAAAAGAAAGGCACTTATAAGCAAGGAGGCAGTTTGTACTTCCTGACCCAAATTAGTAATTGGCAACTGTTTGTTTAATGAGTGCCATTGTAGCTGGAATATCCTCCACCCAGCTTGTTTAAATAAGAGGCTTATAATTATAATCATGTGTGACGTCATTATCATCACCATTTCCTTATCAGCAGATTGATTTTTACAAGAGAGGATTTTGATCTCTTGGTTTGATCAGGCAGGAAATGGACTTAGGTCAGTGGGGGGCAGGGGAAGGGAGTAGAGACAGAACTATTCAGAACCTGGGTTCAGCAGTGAGTCAGTGATGGGGGATGGAAATTGGCAGCAAATGCCCAGATCACAACAGTAACAGAGCAGTCTCTCTGACTGGATACAAAGGCTGGGTTTGAATAGGTTATATTGCTTTCTCATGACTGTAATTGCAGGTTGAATATTTGTAAAATTGATTTAATTCTGGCATTTCAGCCTGGTTCTGTCCTGGAATTTAGAAATGTGGTTGAATTTACAAATGTGGTTCTTAGTTACATAATCTCTGTTTGGGTTTGTCTGAGTGTTGCTGTCACCATTTATTTTTACTAGTTAACATTTATGGGGCAGGTTGGAGGAAACTCCAGTGTGGAGTTGGACTCCAAAGAGTCATTATTTCTATGGTTATTTGATTTGTGAGCAGTTTAGGAACTGCTGGAGTTCCTGCATTACTGCTGTCTGATTCACTGTTGTGAACAGCAGTGGTATTATGTTGATCTCAATTCACTGATTGGGAAAGTGAAGGAAGACTCACATGGAACCATCTCGTGAGGGGAGGAAATTTATAATATGCTTAATGTAGAAGATCAGTGTCTTTCTAAAAGCAGGTCATAATTTATTTTAAAAAAACCCTTTACTTTATTGTGTATATGGACTTTAATATTTTCCTATATGTTATTCAGTCAATCCAGTCAAAATCCTTTTCTTTATCCCAAAGTGATGGGCTGCATTCTATAACTGATAAATGCTTCTTAAATGGAAATGGCATTCTCTATCCAAAACATGCTTGGGAAGGAAGAGAGAAGGTGGCTGCTCTGCTAAGTTACTGCTTCTCTGAAATAGAAATTTAAAGTCTGATGTATTTAGTTAAGATGGGAGCAAAATATTAAATTATTCATAAGCAGTGCAACTAATAAATGTTGGCTTCTTATGGATTAATACCCCAAGTTGAAGCAGCCATTCCTCCTCTCCTGTGCATGCTGAGGAGATGCCAAACTGCCTTCCTGCATTCCCTGCCCATTTGGAAGGACAAAGGGCAGCATGTACTGTGGTGGATTACATAATGCTTCTCAACGGCTATAAGACTGTCAAAAATACCATTCCCTCCCTGGAGAAATTATTTTGGATCTTTCTTCTGGAGGTACTCACAGTACCTATTGACAAATTAACACCTTTGAGATGTCTAATCTTCTGTCAGATATGACTGAAGTGTGTTCAAAGCTGGGGGAAGGAGATGAAAGGATCAGCCTATACACTGCATAAACTTCATTTCCATAGCAAGGCCAAAATTAATGTAGGCTGTAGCTTCCTGAATTTTCCTACATGCAGATTTCGTGGGTCAGAGCAGCACACACAGCCTGTGGATAATCAAACAGAGAGTGGTGAGATCACACAGGGAAATCATTGGTGCTTTTCTTCTTTTTTTGTACCTAGCCCAAGAGGACCTCGTGCTACCTATTCTGAGTGGCTGTCCAGGATGAGTGGGAAAGCACAGGGCATCTCTCGATACCATGCTATGTACAGGTAGTTTTCAAATGAGATCTGTATCTGAAATATACCAGTTAGAGTGTGCACACATGCAGAGATGTAGAAATTCCAGGAAAAAAGTATGATCTGCATTATAATATGATGGCTAGATGTGATTTTTGCTCATTTTACTGCTTTGTCTTCCTGGAGATGCTCTGCAAAATTCCTCTTGCCAAAAATCCTACCAGAGTACAGGAATGTTTCCAGAAGCTTGCTCACTTCCTTTGGAAAGTGTCTAGAAGCAGATGCAGCTCTTCAACTTTATTTTCTAGGCGGCTTGTTCCTGATTATGCAGTTAGGTAGGCTGCCTCAGAGCCCAAGCATCTGCTGGAGTTGGACAGAGAAAATCACCATGATTCACTGAGAATTTAAGAATATTTGATGGTTTAGGTCCCAACTTGAGCATCCTCTCAAAGGAATTTCCACACCTGCCTAGATCCAGCACTATGAGTGGTAAAGTGAAGTGTCTAGAGCATTTCTTATAAGCTCATAACCTGCTAAAGCAGGTGTCTTGCTTTTTAAAGGAATACTTTGACTCATTTAACTGAACTAATGCTTATATTGAGATCCAGAATATGCTTTTGAAGTAATTCTCAATCACCCCCACTCATCTTCAGTCTGCTGCATCAAAGGGCTGTCCTGTATTTCTCAACTCTGCTCCTTTCAGAGGGAAGTAGACTGGAAGGAAAGCACCGGGCATATTTCAGTTCTCACAAGCATTCAGAGCTGGATATGGACTAGGGCAAAGCCTCCTTCCCCAAATCTGCTTGGCATGAGTGCCCTTAGCACGAGTTCTTTAGTTCTGTTGCTTCCCCTCTGCTGCACTATTTTCTAGTGTCAGTACAGCCTCAGCCTGCTGCTGAGAGCTGTAACCGGGGCCTTAATTCCTCTGCCGGGAAGAGACTGTCCAGCCAGAAAGAACATGGTTGTGTTGCTTTATTAAAACTTCACCCATCGACTTAATTTGGAGGAAAATACACAAAACCGCACATACCTTTCTGTAGTTAGAAATGTCAGTCTTGGAAATCACTGTTGGGAGAAAGAGGGAGGATGAGGCACTTCTAATAGCAGCTAAAATTTGGGGGATGAACCCTTTGTGGCTTGCCGTAGTGTTTACTGGAGTAAGCACCGCACGCTGCTGCGGTCATGAGCGTATCTCGCCTTTCAGCATCCAGCGGGCTGTTGTTTCAGCAGCCTTTCACCTTTATTTCTCCACTGCTTTGCAGAAATGCCAGCCGTACAGAAGCAGTCACCTCCTTCAAAAGCAGGGAGAGCAGCGTTCCAGAAGACCTGCTGCGGTAAGTGCTGCTGATGCTGCACGTTGTGAAACAAATGTTGGTGTTTCTCTGCGTTCAACAAGCCAGTTCTGTTTTGTTAAGGCGAGCTTTTGTGAAAATGAGCACTTCTCCCGAGGCCTTCCTGGCCCTGCGCTCCCATTTTGCCAGCTCCCACGCACTGATGTGCATCAGCCACTGGATACTTGGGATTGGAGACCGGCATCTGTCCAACTTCATGATTAACAAGGAGACAGGTGGCATGGTGGGGATCGACTTTGGATACGCTTTTGGTGCAGCCACACAGGTATTTGTTTTCAGCTGATGTGTTACATTTGTTATGTGTGATTGCGTGTGTGTTCTCCGTACTAAATTTGATGCTCTTCAGTTGCCGTTGTTCTGGTGCAAAATAATCTTCACGAGTTACTTATAGTTAATTGAGTAAAAAATCTGAGTCCAGATATTCTCAGAGAAGCAGTGAGCTATAGACCTCCACAGAGTCAGTATGGTGGTGGTTTACGTAGTTCAACCCGTGGTTTCAACCACTACCACTGAATACTCATGACTAGAGCTTTGATGTCACAGCTTGGTTCAGTTCTACTTTTACTTTCAGTGAAGTGACAAAGAGGGTTTCAAAGCTTAAAAAGAATAAAATATTCCCATCTAATCCTTCAGTTCCAAGGCTTCTTACTTCTTGTTTTCTTTTGACTGTCCTTCCCCTTGGCTAGTTTTTGAGTGTGCCGGAGCTGATGCCCTTTCGCCTGACTCGCCAGTTTGTCAATCTGATGATGCCAGTGAAAGAGTGGGGACTCATTTACAGTGTGATGGTGCATGCCCTGAGGGCTTATCGTTCAGATCCAGACCTCCTCATCAGCACCATGGATGTGTTTGTAAAAGAGCCTTCTTTGGACTGGAAGGTGGGGTCTTGTCCTCTTTCATTTTTCTTAATGGAAAATTCTTAAAATGTAATAAGAATAAAACTGATGAAAAAGGAAGTATTCCTTGAGGCTCACTCTCACTACTCCTTTTATCTTTCTTTGTTTTATTAAGTTCTCAGAGAAACTGAATTTAAAAATATTTAAAATGACAAAATTCTATATTGATGCACAAAAAATAGTAGCATATGTCTGTGTTGTCACTGTACGGTTCTTTATCTTTCATGATAATCCTAAAGACGTGGTTAACTCTTGATCACATTATGCCACTTATGGCACCAGCATAAATATTTTCAACTTTTTGCTTTCAACCTCTTAAATTTACATAACAGCACTGTATGTATCAAATTAATAGTTACAGAGAAAAAAATCTGAAACTAGTTGCATTTCAGTAACTTCAGTTGTAAATTAAAGTCATAGGCAAGTTAGATATTATCTCACTGCTTTGTCCTCCATTGCATCTGCAGTTAAGATACTGGCTTGATTTGCTATGATCTGCAGCTTAAAAGCCTTTTTCAAGCGTGTGATTTATGATAAATAAGACAAATATGTTTTCTCCTTAGAACTTTGAACAAAGACAGCTGAAAAAAGGAGGCACATGGATTAAGGAAATAAACACATCTGAAGTAAACTGGTACCCATTGCAAAAGGTCAACTATGTCAGAAGAAAGCTTACAGGAGCCAATCCAGCAATAATCACTTGGTAAGATGCTCTCTCATTTTGCTTAAAACTGCTCCTCTAAGAGCTTTGGAAGGCTCCTGTGTCAAATTTTGCTCCCTTTGGATAGAATGGCAGCTAGGAAAAGAGAAGAGACAGACAGGGCAAAATTTCAACAAACCTTCTGTCAGAATCATTTTGGTCCACGTACAAGCTCTCTGAATCACCCTGCCAGCCAAAACACCAGATATCTCCCTGTGAGTTTTCTTGCTCCAGCTCAGGCCTTCTGAGCAGTTTTACTGCTCCTGGCAACACATGCCTCCCCTCCCTGTCAGGCTGCTTAATCTCATACTCCTCAATCCCACTGTTCTTTATGTTTGGTAGGGATAATATTTAAATTAATATATGCTTCTGATGGAGGATTGCTTGAAATGGAACCTGTACCAGCTGTAGAGGAGGCTGGTATGTGGAGGAAGGCTGCTTATGTGAAACGTCAAATTCAAATCTGGTGGCATTTTCAGGTTATTTATGTCAGTCTAGTCAAGTCTGGCTCTAGCCAGAATGTCTTTTAAGTTCAGTTAAAAGTACAATTAATCCCTTCCATCCTCTCTTAAAAAGTCATTTTGGATTAATCAGGGGAAAGACAGAAAAGCAAAGAAAGCAGGCCTGTTTTAAAACCATACAAATACTGAAAAGGGCAGGACTTGGGAGGAGTCCTTTTTGCGGTCAAGGCTGAGCTGGAAAAGGCAGCAAAATACTTGTTATAGGCACAAATCAGGAGAGCAGGTAAAGAGATCAACAGCTTGGATGTGAACTGCTGCATCCTTCCTTCAGCTGGAGACCTTTGACAAGATTGGCATATTCGTGGTAGATACCCACTGAAGTAAAGGACCCCTGAAACCACCAGCTTTCACTGGCCAAGCCTCCTACAGCTTTTGAGCAGTCTCCACATCTTGATCTCAGTTCAAGCTTTATTTTTTCAAGTGCTGTTTTGCATTTAAAAATCCATCTCAGGTTTTTTGTTTGTTTCTTTTAGTAAGAGCTTATTTTCATGTTCTCAATTTCAGTGATGAGCTGCGCCTGGGCCACGAGAAGTCGCCTGCTTATAATGATTTTGCAGCTGTGGCTCGTGGTAACTCTAATCATGATATCAGAGCCAAGGAGCCAGAGGATGGACTTTCAGAGGAGACCCAAGTGAGGTGCCTCATCAATCAAGCGACGGACCCCAATATTCTTGGCAGAGTCTGGGAAGGATGGGAACCCTGGATGTGAGAACTGCCATCTACAGCCCTATCTGCCAAGGGACCTGTACCCTAAAACACAGCTGCAACCAGATCAGAATTTTAAGACGAGAAAGGAAAAAAAACCTCTTCACTATTTTTATCACCAGTTAACTTAACTAATAGAGAAAATAAACTTTTTGTATTAAAGCTGTATTCAAACAGTGGGTTTTGTTTCTTTTTTTAAAATTATTTTTCTTGTGTGTGGTTCTGTAACAAAGCAGCTTTATTGTCTTTGTGCTAAAATTAATGTAGAAAGAACTGGAGAGGCTGTAGAGCTTAAAGATTTTTTTGAAAAGCACTGAGATCACTCAGTGGGGAAAGCACAAACTCATACCCCTCAAACTTGTGGGCATCAGTGTAGTGATGTCGTGAGTCTGTGCTTTTCTTTTGCGGAGACCTTGATGGCAATCAACTGAAACCATTCTGCAGCCACATATTATTTGTAGTTAAAACTTGAAGGTTCTCATATCAGTAGTATCAGTGGACCACATGGTGAAATTAAACAGAAAACGGCTCTTAGCTCTAGGTAACACCTAAAGTATCTGAACAGCTTTTCCATTGCTGGATAACGAGATAGCAATGATGAGACTGTTTTTAGCAATTAGAGGTTGTACCCTGTTATCTTTGTCCTTTGGAAGTCTGCACTGCTCACGCTATGTAATTTCCAGATTTTTGTTTGGCCCAAACCAGTGGTAGTCACTGCCGACAGAGCTGAGCACGGTACACTTCTTGCCATAGCTGCAGCACAGCACAGGAATGTCTGCTGCACTTTGGAATTTGCGAATGCCAAACTGTGGAGGTTGTGCCAGATGTGACTCCTGGTCTCCAGCAGCCAGTTCACAGGTGTGCTGGGATTGAGTTCATTTTCTTTAGAGTAGCTCGAGTCAGGCTGTGGTTTGGATTTGTGCTGGAAGCTGTTGATAACGCAGGGCTTGCTCAGAGACAAGGCCTCTTCTGCCTCCCACACCGTGAGGAGTCCAGGGGTGCACAGCCAGGATAGCTGACTCAAGGGCTGCCACATACCACAGGGTGTCATGCTCAGCATGGAGAGCTGGAGGAAGAAGGAGGAAGAGGGGGAGATGTTCAGAGTGATGCTGTTTATCCTCCCAAGTCGCCGTCATCCCAGCTTTACTGGGGAGGGCTGACCACCAGCCTGCCCATGGGAAGTGGTGAATGAATTCCTTGTTTTGCTTTGCTTGTGTGCACAGCTTTTGCTTTAACCTATCACCTGTCTTGATCTCAGCTCCCGAGTTTTCTCACTTTCCAGTTCTCTCTGGGGATATTGAGGAGCAGCTCTGTGGGGCTGAGCTCCCTGCTGGGGTTAAACTGCAGCATGGGCAGTGAAGGAGAAAGAGGATTCTCTCAAACACTGCTGTTGCTCATTACCCAGATTTACTGTAGGATATAGATTTCATTGAGGCTTTTAATAATCATCATAAAGGGTGTAATAAAAATTAGTCTTTGCCCTTTCACTGCCTACAAGATTTCCTTCCTGTTTCTGTGGCAGTGGAGCAGTTCTGGTCTCGCTGAGGGCCCCGTCTGCTGCTGGCACCAGTCTCAAATCTGTCAGCTGGAGAGTAGAGAAATCTGCCTTCTGGATACAACTCCATGAAATCCTTACAGTGAGGAAGATTGCTGAGGCCTGAAGAATGGGGAGGGAGCTTTTCTGTTTCAGATACTTTCCAGCAACAATTGCTATTTGTTACCTTTCTTCTTCATAAACATACTCAATGGTTTGTGTCAATAGAGTTACAAATCAAGAAATTCAAAACATTTCTATCACTTTATTAGTTAAACATATTGTTTTGGATGTATTTTTGTAGAGGAAACATTCAAAAATAAAAATAAACTTTCAGCTGTATACCTCATTTCAAAGTTAATTTAGGGCACTTTAATCACAAAAAGCTTCCACACTTACCCATTTATAGAGATGGTAATTAGTGGACGGTAAGGTGGAGGGGTTTTTTATAAAAAGAGTTTGCTACAGTCTGATTTTATATACACTTCAGTAAGATGTCATGGTGTCTTGTTTTTTCGATCTCTGCTAGCAATTAGGACTGCAATCTTATGACTAAAACTTGGTCAGGTGAGGTTCCCTGGTTTTCATGCTGTCACTCTACAAATATAAGAAAGTTTAAAGCACAATAAAAAAGGCAACATGAAAAGGCAGGGGACATTTAGCAATTAAGTGGCTGGGTGTACGAGGTGTTTAATGGCACTTCTGGCACATACCTCAGATAGTTACTGGGTACTTTGACCTGCACTGCAGAGGACAAAGTTTAGGTTTATACTTTAACGAGGCTCTTCTCCTAGGGCTATTGATATCCCCAGCAACAGCAGATGTTTGTGCACAGCAGCTCGCTCCTGGGCCCTTGGGGAAGGAGTTGGAGCGCAGGCTGGCCCTTGCTGGAGGAGGGGGCTGGCGGTCAGCACTCAGTGCTCTCTGCTCCCTGAGGTTCCTCCGCCTGGGGGACAGGCCCGAGTGACACGGGCTTAGAACGTGTTCATGACGATTTAAATAGTTAAAAGCTCCAGTCTGGCCCTAGAAAAAGTGCGATAGTGGGAAGCCTCAGCTACATCAGCCCTCATTAGTCATGTGTTTGACGAGCTCCTGTGTCAGCTGAGAGGCAAAGCACGAGGCTGCCGGGTCTTGAAGGCAGAGACACGCCCTGTGCAGAGCAAGTGGAGTTCCCCTAACTTTCTTTAGGGAGCTTTCACCGTGAAGCTGAATGGTCCTGGAAATAACCTCCAACACATGTAACTGGCAGCTGCAGTCCCCAGGCCTGGCTGCTCTCCGTAAGATGCAGCAGCTAAATGGGCTCGGTGCTTTACGGGGTGGGTTTACTTGGCTCCCAGAAATGAGTTAAGAAGATGTGAAGATCAGAGACAGAGACTGCAGCAGGTCTCATGATTCAAAACAAAACTTGGGAACTATTCACAAGTACAGCAGAGTATTTCCTTCTCAGATTAAATAACCAGATGGATGGGCACTATATCTGGAAATCCATTAGTTGTATCTAAAAAGTTATGTAAAACATTAGCATATATTCTCACTAGGTTTTTCTTAGAGTATAGAATGATGTCATGTTTAAGCTAATCCTTACCAACCCTGCCAATCTTATAATTTCCCTCTAGCTAAGAATAACAGTACTGCTGAATCCAGAGGAAAACTCTAGAACTGCTGCCTACTGTCTTCTTTCCCAGCTGATAGAGAGGTTTCTGCAGGCTGCTTCTTGTGCTCAGGATTTTCCCCTAGTCCCCACCACTGCCTCATAGTTTAAATGTTATCTTGAGGTCTCTGTGGCTGAGAGGTGATACAGCACCAGCACAGATCTGGGCACAGGAATGAGCCAATGAGCTTTCCACAAAAACAATTAATTTGGCTTGTACTCAGACATGGAATAAGGAATTTCCTACAGCTCTTCTGGCTTCTGGTCTCACACTTACGGGTTTGGCCAGCTGCTTCCAAAAGTAAGCATCTATGTATAGAGACACTTCTCCCCAAAATTCTTGTTTTTCAAAATCAAGGATATGAATTTATTACCTCTGCTTTAAAACTTTTTTTTTTCCCCTGAGGCTGATGGTCTGCTGAGTCACTTTATTAATACTGTGCCTCATATGGAAATTACATGGGCTTTAAAAAATTCATTTTTAAGCTATGCTGCCATAAGAAATGGCACCTATGCAGAAAGCTCACAACCTGGCAGACACCTACAGCCCGAAATGGTGTCACTGGTCTTGTAGGAAAACTACCAAAGGGCCCCACTATCTAACACACTTCATCAAACGAAGGTGTGTCCAGACTAGGGTGCTTAGAAGGTTATTTCCTTGTTGCAAAAAGGTCAAGAAGTTTTTTGGGCCACAGAGATGATCAGAGAGCTGAAGCAGCTCTCAGTGAAGGCAGGCTGAGAGGTTGTTCAGCCTGGGGAAGGAAGAGAAGGTTCTGGGGAGATCCTGTTGCAGCCGTTCAGTACCTAAAGGGAGCTCGTAGGAAAGATGGAGAAGGACTTTTTATCTAGGCCTGTAGTGACAGGACAAATAGGAATGTTTTTAAACTGAAAGTGGATAGGTTTATATTAGATACTAGGAGGAAATTTTTCACTGTGAAAGTGATGAGACATAGGAACAGAAAAGGTGTGGATGCTCCATCCCTGGAAGTGCTCAAGGCCAGATTGGATGGGGCTCTGAGCAGCCTGGTCTAGTGGAAGTTGTCTCTGGCCATGGCAGGAGGGTTGGAACTAGATGGTCTTTAAGGTCCCTTCCAACCCCAACCATTCTGTTAACATGAAGGAGTGGCCATAAGGCGCTGGAAAAGTTTTGGTTGCAGTTTCCACATTATTTACAGGATGGGATCCGGTTTACATCTTTTTGATGGGATAGAAGAGGGCAACATTGACTCTATTTGTCCATTACACTCACAGTAAATTATACCACAGGATTTAATTTGATTACACAGAAGATGTAGCTGTCAATTTGATCACATAAATGGAAATTCATGCAAAACCCCTATCAGGAAAAAGTTCTGAGTATCCACCAAAGAGCGTGAGAAAACCAGGAACACAGGTTCTGAGGCATTTTGCTAAAGTACCACTTGGCCTTTTGGGAGCCTGGGTACGTGGACAACCTTATTCATCAGCTCAGCAGCCACAGGTGCAGCTGGACAAACCCAGCCCAGGCTGACACTGCCAGGGCTTAAATACCTGCAGCGAGACAAAACAAAGAGCTTCACCTAAATGGGCTAAAAGGAAAAATCCTTTCAATTACCATCAAATCCTTCAGCTGCTAAGAGTAGGGAGGCCACAGGCAGGATCAGTGCAATGATGTACTGGTACAGTGCAAGTGACAAGCAAAATACTGTGACAGTGCTTCAGGACAAGGGAGAGGCACAAGCCCTGTCAGAGGTGGCACGAGCGGGCAGTGAGGGGCTGCCCAGCGGTCACTGTGCTGCCTGATAAGAGCTAGCACCAACCTCAGGCAGGTACTGCTCCTCCCTAAGAGTGTGCAGGCAGGTTTTTTGACTGTCCCCAGACAACTTGTACCTCCTCATTTACATGTCCCATTCCCTTGTCTGCCCCCATGTGCCATTGCTGGCTTCCAGCTGATGAATGAAAGGACACTTGCATTCCTGCTGTTTCTTGCAGGGAGGAGAAATGCAGCAAACCAGTCCTCCGTCTTTTTCCCCCGTCAGCTTGGTCTTTATCCATGAATCCCCCAGGACCTGATACCCTGCTGGCGCTGTCTCAAGCCCATAATATCAAGAACAGAGAAGAGTTCCCCTCTTTGTGCTAGCACAGCCTCACCATGCTCCTAGTCCCACTGTTCCAAAAAGTCCTGCATGCCTGCCTGGGTTGTTGGTGGTGAGCATGCTGAAGCATTACCCTGTTTCCTTACCTTCACTAAGTGGTCTGTTCCCTATTTATGAGGAAAAACTAGTCAGAAAACAGTGTGATTTAACTGCTGTCCCTGAAGGGGTCAGGGTCCTGGTATTTCTCTGAGATTCACAGCCAGCAGTCCAGAGTAAGTTAAAGTTTTGTCTTTTTTCTGCTTCTAAGAGAAAGGTTGATTGTCATTTTTTGCCAGGTTTAAATACTTCCCTCGATTTGGAGCATGAACCTCAAGCAAGTTTTGAAGAATTTATTCTGAAATTCAGATATCACCTGCTTCTTACTGCTGTTTAAAATTACTGGACCCCACAGACAAGCTGTGACTCGGTGGGTCAGGTACTCAGCAGGACAGAGAGAGGAATCAAGGGCTTGTCTGTACTTCACTGCTCATGAAATTATATATGCAGATGGGAACAGATTCAGCTGCTGAGATGCCAGACAAATCCACCCCAGGAAACAGCAGAGTGTGGATGCCATCCTTCCTTCAGTGCACTGCTTTGCTAAGCGCCAGGTATCACTTGCTCACAAGCTCCTGGATGTTTTGCTGCAGGTGTTGCAGCATCCCATGGCACATGGGAGAACCCCTCAAACATTCTCCTGAAATCAAACGTCTCAGGTTCAGCAACTCAGCCTCCAGGGGGTGGCTCCTGCGGCTTGGGTTTCTGGGACAGGCATTGACAGGTCCAGCCACGAGTTCTGAGCACACCTCCAGGTCCTGAAGACCCTGCAGGCAATGCTGCACCCTCTGTGGTGGGGATTAGATGTGACACATATGGCTTATATTGAGGTTTACACAGCAGTTCTGTGCCATCTATTGAGGGATTTTGAGAACGTAGTTGCCAGGAGGCAAGGTGCCCAGCAGGGGTCGGGTGACCTGGCTGGGAATTTGGTGTCTTTTTCGGAGTGCCACATGATGGGCATTAAATAGGCATGTTCAGGCTGGCGCAGTGGCACGCCGACGGTGGCTGACCTTTGGGATAGGGACTTGGGTGAGCTGGAAGTGTAACACAGTTCTGCATGCAAAGAGTTAAATGAGGGCTTTCCAAGACAAATCATAATTTTGTGACTACAATGGGTGAGATTCCAGCAGAACAAGGGGAGAGACAGCAGATATGAGACTGCATCTCATTTCCGAACTACCTTCCCACGCCTCGTGCATGCACTCCTCTACACTTCATCCAGAGAAAAAGGGTCCAGGAGCACCATGTTCCCTGCTGGATAGCCAGGCCAGGGGCAGGTGGTGCAGAGTTGTGCATCATGAATAGACCCCAGAGAAGGTCTGGGGCATAGAGAAGGCAAAAAAATAGCATGTAAAATGGTTTGGGGCATATTATTTCTTTGACAATGTGGAAAAAACCAAAAGCAGCCATTTCTCGTGTCACTGCCAAGTTCAGTGGTTAATGCTGGCGTAGATAGAGGTTGTGTGCAGATAGAGGTTGTGTGATCAATCCTCTGATGAGAAAGGAAATCAAGTTTATTTAAACATAACACGTCTGGCAGCGCTAGAGTTAAAAGCAAAGCCACTCCAAGCGAAACCTTACCTGCCAGAAGTAAAACCCCACCTGCCAGGCACTGCACACTTACCCTGATCCCACAAGCCTTCCCACGAGGAGTTTACATCCAAAGGGAGAGCATGTACCAGTCTTGTTCCCAGCTACTTATGTTAAAATACACACCCCTGTGATAAACAGCTGCGGTCCTGCAACAGCTGCGGTGGCGGCAGATGGAGCCCTGCCCGCAGAGGGGCAGCAGGCCCGGCATGAGCGGCACGTCCCCACGGTCCCCAGACAGCCACCTCCGGGCGAGCGGCACCGCGCTCCGCAGGGCACAGCTCCATGCCAGCAGCGTCAGCTGAGTGCTGGGCTGGAAAGCCAGCGCCTGGGACAGCCCTATTTAAAATATAAANNAAAAGGGTCTTCTGGAAGATAAATAAATAAGCAAACATTTTTTTTTAGAAGTAAATTTAAGGGCGTTTTGTTGTGTGTTTCATCAGTAATTCAGTCACTGGAGAGAACCTGGGGGTCAACCCGGGGTTTTAGAAACTCTTGTGTAACTAGAAAACTTATCTTTTAGCTGCAAGTATTCTCGGTTCTCTGATACTTGCTAATTTAATAGCAGTACTTCGTGGGATGCAAGGCGGCGGGGGTCGACAACATGCACAATTACTTAGTGGAAGGTTTTAAGAGGCATAACTTCAGGCAGACAGAGTGAGGCAGCTAAAGATGCCTCAGAGACCCCTGTCCCACCAGACTGTCCTGCCAGAAGAAATCCAAGTGGCCGCGCTCTTCCCGGAGCGAGGGATTCTCATCCCTCTCGGGCGAAGCAGCCCGTGCTCCAGCGAAGGGAGATGAGCCTCCGGAGGGCGCTCGGGTGATACACAGAGACACGCGTGGGGCAGGCAGCATCTTCCCCGCATCGCTCCATCCCGGCGCCGCTGGGGAAGCGCGTGGGGGGATGCAGCGTGGTGCTGGTGGCAGCGGCGGGGTAAAATCAGCTTTTTCAGCTAGCTTTTCCGCTGGCCCTCGTGGAAAAAGGAAAATTAACGCCCAGCCGGGGGAATGGGGTGCCGGTGCCGGCGTCGGGGCAGCGCTTCCCGGTGACGGGACGGAGCGAGGAGGGCGGCAGGCGCCCGAAAGGCACCCGCACCGTCCCGTGCTGTCCGTGGTGGGGGCACCTCGGACCGCGGCCACCCTCCGCCGGGAGGTGGCAGCTCGCTGGCGGCAGCCCTGCCTCCGCGGC
>VXBQ01016784.1:287-108640 GCA_013400175.1 Phainopepla nitens | reverse complement strand
AATGGTAGTTTTCGTCTTTTCTACATTTTACTCATACCGATGCAGCTATGGTACATCTGTTAAAATGATTCAAAATCCCATGTATTTTAGACAGTAGGATGGAAAAAAAAAGAAAAAATAGACTGAGCATGCTCAACCTTTTATATCAATTTTTACAGCATTTCTAAGAATAAAGAACAGCATTTTAAATCAACCCTGCTCTCGTTTGCTCTGTGTCGTGACAGCAGCGGGGAAAGCTGTGCTGCCCGGGAGGGGGCTGAACACGGGCGGGGAACACGGCGAGGGGGTCCCAGGGGCCCAGAGCGGGGGGGTGAGGGCAAGCGCGGGGCGAGGGGCGCTGCGTTACTTCCCAAAGCATCCAGAGAGCGATGCAGGGGTGGGAACAACCGTGAAACCCCTCGGCCACGGTGGTTGCGAAGTCCGCTCCCCCCGGAGCCGCATCGCTGAGCCGGAGTGCTGAGTCAGGGGTTGCCGGGGCGCTGGTGGGACCGAGCAGCTGCACGAGAGAGGCTGCTCTGTGACCAGGACTCGGCCAGAAATAACGTATTCTGTATCTTTAAAAAGTGCATAGGACTAAGAGACCACCATTAAAAGAATGCCACTAGTTAAAATTCCCGTTTAAAAAACTTCCGAGGGGTTTCCATTACAGATCATGCAAAAGTTGCACCTACACTAACATGTTCCCGGGCTGGGACCAGCTGTAGTGAGCCCCAGAGGTGTTGATGCACCCTCAGGCTTCAGCCCAGTGCAGCAGCTGGACACTTTCACTGATCCTGGCTAGTGAAAGTGAGAGTGGGCAACTGCTGCTTATCACAGAGTCAGTGGTCACAAAGACTTTCACTGATCCCTGCTAGTGACAGAGCAGCAACGCTGCTGCTCATCACTGAGTGAGCAGATCACAGAAGATGGAGCAACCTGTCTACATTTCAGCAGTGCAGTGTTAGAGCACCTACAGCATCTGTAGGGCAATGGCAGAAAAATGCACACAACAAGCACCTCCACCTTCCTCAGAGACTCAAGTCTTAAATGGTTTTGAAGGGGCAACCCCAGCCTCACATACAGACCTCCACAGGAATGGGCTGTCATCTCCTTTTTCCTTACAGGGAGGCAGGTAAGAGACTGAAATGCTTGGGCGGAGGTGGGGAAAAAAGAGGAATTCAAAAGCTCGGTCTTTAGTAATTGTGACATCCATAAGACTTTTCACTATTGGCCTGAGCCGCAGAAATGACCAGTATGGCAAGTTTGCTGTTCCTTTCCTGCTCGTTAATCACATGAGACCTGTGCAAAGCTACTCTTTCCTCCTCCTCCTCTGACCTGTAAGGGGCTTTTAAACACTGTGAAAGAGTAAGGGGGGAAAAAACCATGCAGCCTCTAATTCTTACATTAATTCTTGCAATGCACGCAGAGGAAGATTTTGGCATTTATCTGATCCGTAGTCTCTGCGGTCGGGGTGAGGGCAGTGCGTGGCCTACAACGCAGTTTGCTCCTTATCCATAAAAGAAACTATAACGAAACACCCGCTTTGTGGGAAGCTACAGATAACATGCAACATCTATGCTGAGAGACCAATTAGCTGTAAAACATTAACTTTTATATGTGTTCAAATCTCTGTCTTAATAACAACTATTGCAAAGTAATAACTCAGAATTCACCCACCACGCGGCGTTTTGCAGCGGGTCTGGGATACACTGATAAAACTCAGCTTAAACCAACATTCGTTGCCCATAGGAAGGTATTTATTTCAAAAATATCAGTAAAATATTTTCCATTGACACATAATAAATACAGTATCATTAAAAAAAAAATCACAACCATTCAAAACTTCCAGAAAAAGACGTTTTACATTACATAACAGCAAACACGACAAAGAACTGTATTCTTAGATTCTGCACTGATCAGAAAAATAAAGAGTTCAGAAAGTTGAACAACATATGGATTTTTTTTCAGTGTTAGCACATGTGCTTTATAAATCACAGTTTTAATAAACTATCTTAGTGCTTATCACACTTGCATTACGCATTATCTGTGGCACTAGTTAACAGATAATCACATTACAAAGTCCACAGATACAATAGTTGACTAGAGTTCAACTCTCTCTTGCTGCAGCTTCCAGAAGAACAATTTCCTCCAGCGCAATGCAGTTGGGGTGACTGGTTACAGAGTGGACATAGCAGTTCAATAACCCCACCTCCTTTCCCAGCACGCTCTGCACCTCGTAAGTCTGCAGGAATAAAAGCAGGGTGAGTAAAACAAACAGTGCTGGACGTTCTGTTCTAGGCAGCATTCAGCTGGGAAGATGCAGCATGCTAGATCCTCTTCCAACAGACAGTTTTTTTTAAAGGACTCAAAAACTGTATTAGAACTAATGGAAAGAATGAATATATTATATTTTCAAGAATTAAATCACACTCCTGTCTCAGTTGCTGCTCTACCAGGCTTTAAAAATGAGCTGTTTAAAGAAGAAAAAAGTTACTGTGACTTTGAACTCAGCTTTGCCGAAGCATAGCCCACACACGCTCCCTTTATCTTCCCTTCTGACACTTGCAGGACTTCACGCGTGCTGGCAATGTGTATGTACATACTATACACTGACTACCTGTGCTAACTGATCCACTAAAGGAAAAAACATTTTGTAACCCTTCTTACTCGCCTCCCTCTCCCCTCTTTTAGCTTTTTGTTGTTCATGCATGACCACCAGTAGCACCAACACAGTCCTTCCTGTTTAATGATCCGACCGGCATTTCACCCGCGAGTTGTGCCTGACCGAATTTGCAGAGGCTGTGCTCTACACGGAGGAGAGGGATGTGAGGCTGGCATGGCTGCACTAAGAGGAGACAGCACCTGAATGCAAGAACTGGTAACACTCACAGCTGATACTTCACTTGAGAGGGTATCTCAGGTGGCAGGCTCACATCCATTTCTCCCCTTAATAGGCCTTGGCTATGAGCAGCCTCTGACTGTGCCCCTGCGCTGTGCTTCTGTACAGGTATGTGATACCCACGGCGTTGCCTGGTTCAAGGTATAAACAACCTTTTTTCTTTTTTTTTTTTTCCTGGATTATTTTTACCCCAGACCGGTTCTGCAGTCCAGTTCACTGTGCAGCTGCACAAACAACTCCACTGGTGCAACAGAAGGGCTGCCACAAGGTGAGGAACAAGTGGCCAGGACCAGTGACGGCTAAAACCAACATCCCTGCCAAAAGAATTGATTACAGAGCTACACCCTTAGAAACTTTAGTAGCACTGGCAAGAAAATGCCACCTCAAGTGGTATTTCTTGTGACTAATCTTTATCCCTGTGTTTCAGCCAGGGAAGAAAAAAAAAACCTGAGTTGCCAGGCTTCTAAATACTGGCATTATACACACTGAAACACGAAAAAGAGGTCGTTTGAATTCTAATAACTTGAAAAAGAACTATGTTTTGCCAGTCTGTTATCAAACTGGACACATCATGTAAAACTCAGCAAGACTTAACTGCTATTAAAGGAGCAAACCCATTTTGGAAATTTCTTGTAGCTCTTTGCTTAAATGAAATATACACCCTCCTCCAGCATAAGAAAAATAATTAATATTATTACAGAGTAACTTTCCACTTTAAATATTACCCACAAATCTCACTAAAAGCATAGAGCATGTAATAGGAAAATGCTGGAAAACTGGTAAGACAGGGAAAGCAAACTGACCCCAGTACATATCACCTAACTGAAGATACTTAACTGAGATGATTAAACAGGACAACAAACTGACCTTTGCTCCTGTTCACGTGCAAGGGAGAGGGAAAATCTTGGAATTCTAATTGGACTTAATGACTCTCTGACCATTCAGCAGCCAATGCCAGCCAGGCATCTACCCAGGTGCCTCCCTCACCCATGATAAATCTGGGTCACTGTGCCAAGTGTCAGGGTTCTTCTGATATCTCAGATTAAAGGAATAACTACTTCACGATTACATAAACTGTACTTTAGCCCATGGATCTCCACGGCTCATGTGTGTTTCATTCATACAATTACAAAGTAATATCTTGCATGCATCTTGCAAATTCTGCTACTATTTCCACCTGCCAGTACTTTCAGTGTTGCGCTGTTGCAAAGTGGTTGTGGTTTATAGGATTTAGAAGATCAGACCCAAAAGGTGGGATGCTTGGAGGGTATCTTTGCTGTCTTTGGATCCTCAGCCAGAGAACAGAGTCAAGCCCAGCACTGCCTGTGGCAGCTCTGAGTGCTGTTTGCAGGTAGCTCTGCAGAACCACAGCTGAGATGAAGCTACACAGCCCATCTGCAGCATCCCCCTTCTGAAAAGCAGGGTGTAAGTCTGATGAGATGGCAGGGCATCAGCAGATGGAAGGTGGGATTGCCAAAGGGCACAGCACACTCAAATCACAGCCTGGACATGGGAAAAAAAATCATTTCACCTGTACTGAAATCTCTCACCGCTCTTAGTGCAGTTCTGAAGTGAACTGCCTGGAAAGTCAGAATCTCCATCACTGGAGAATTTCCAGACCCTGCCACCAGAAGTCATGGCTGACCTGCCAACACATTGGTACTCTGCCTGTACATTAAGTTCTGTAGTTTAACTTCCTTTGGTCAGCATTCATTATACCTACCCCATCTTCGCTGGCGGAGGACATCAGGAGAGAAGAGATTGTCCTTTGCAACAGCTGGAATGAGAAAATTCACAGGTTTTGTTCATGACAAGAATCTTAAGTGTGCAAAGATGTTCTGTTTGCAGTCACATAGAACAAAGATTTATCATTTCAATATCAAACAGTTTTGTTTCTCTGGCCAAGAAAGCAGGGGAGAGGTGACAGAAAAGATGTTCAGAATGGAAGTCTAAAAATACACATTCCTTTTAGACTGTGTAGACTGAGGTTTCCAAAGGCCCATCCTAACAAATCCCTTCATCTGGGCCATAGAACAGTGTGTAAACCTCAGGGTGAACTCAATGACTGCGTTATTTGAGCAAGATCTGGGAACTGGGTTCTTAACCCAATGAAACACAAGTTTAGTATTAGATTACATTATGGGATAGTCTTACATACTTTAATTTGTCTTCTGACAGAACTGTTCAGAGAAGTGTGGCTTAGAATACCCGTGTGTCTACACATCCAGTCTCACTGCACCTGGTACACCAATGCTTATTTCATGCCCTACCTTTACTTTTACTGTACTTTGAGATCGGGATGGACAACTCAAGAAGACTTCCAGCTGCATTTTCAAAACTGGTGTTGTGACAACTTCAGAGCACTGGTTGCAATATAGCAATTCTCTGAAACACACAAAATAAGAAGAGCATAGAGAAAGGTACAAGCTATCAGTCATAAATTAAAATAAATAAAACCCCAATTACACTTTGCTGGTAGACTTTTAGTAGCAAAGCCCTGGTAGAGATTCAGTTGATAACAGCAAATAGAACTCTTCTTTTGGCAGGAACTCTCTTGGAGGACCTAAACTCTCCTGGCAAGAGGATCTTCCTTTTATAATTTCTGGCAGCATGGAGAGAGGTTGCTATTTATAGTCACCCCACTTAAACAAATATTAATGTCATAACCTCCTAAAAGTTATGGCAAAAGAAAATTTGTAGTATAGATTTGGCCAAAGTGAATTATTGACTTAGGCCCTCATTCAGCAAACGTTCAATGTTTTCAGTGCACACTTAAGTCATGCACAAAATTAAGCTCAGCTATAAGTGCTTGTTGGAAGCACTTCCTAAACAAATATTGATATTTCATTTGTTCTCCAAATGAAGCAAAAGTGTCCTTCACAGGTGAGATACTTTTTCAATTGGACTACACTACTATGTGAACATAGTTATAACATATACATAACATAGTTATTTTTTGCATGACAGTATAATACAGCACACCTGGTTTTGATTTTCAGCCTTTTTTGTACAACAAAGCATAAAGGGCAAATCTTCTCATCTTTAGGAAAATACTACCTATTTCAATAAGATCAACCCAATTTCTTCTTTTGCTTCTTGTACGCTTTTTCAGTAGAAAGAACTCCTTCCTTCCTGCCGTCCTTCCTGCCATCCTGCCTTCCTTCCTTCCACACCCTGACTGTTCTTATCCCTTGGGCTTTTATTCCACCAGGCATCTCACACTCTGCAAGCACAAGTTGGCTAGGCAGCTGCAGAGGAGGCTTTCCAAAATTATGCCATTGTGACACAGGTTCAGCATTTCAGGCGGCAACAGGTCCTGTAGGATCAGTCTTCACATTCAGGACAGACATACTGCCAGAATTATTCAACATCCTTTTTAGAAAGGTGACTAATTTAATAGGTCTGAAATGGACCTCTTTCATACTTAGATAAACTGTAGCAGAGATCATAGCCCAGTATAAAAATGGGATGAATTGGGGATACACAGATTAGCAAGGCAAGACAAACAAACACATGTACCTGCTTCTAAAGGAACATAAAATCAGACCTGTGGTTTATGGGCATATTTATTAAAAGTATTATTATAATGCAGTGGGCTATGAAACCTTTATAGGAAAGATTGGTTTAAAACAAAGTAGTAACTGCAAAATCAAACCGTTTCATATCTACTTGTATCTTTCTTAATATATTAATGTAACCTTGCAGGTTTTATCAGTTCATCAGCAATAAAAATACTACGTCTTAGCTCTAGGAAGGAGCAAAGTGCAGCCTGTGCCTGCAGGAATCATTGCATCACCTACTGCTGTTATGGCTACATCTACAAAACACCTGGAGTGCTCTGGAGCATGCTGTCTCTCACCTGTCCTGGGGACACAGTTCCAACTTTCCATTGCCACATCTGTTGCATGTAGGCCAGGAGAAAGCAGTGCTCTCATTAACTCCAACAACAGTACCTGCAGAACACGAAATTCTTACAAAATGCTAACGTTAAACCAGCAAACAGTCACTCTTGGCTTCACAGCAGGTTTGAGCCCTTCTGACCCACAGCTTAAGACTTGTCAGAGCAAGAATCAGCTCTCCCAACAATCTCACTCCCTTTCTCCTTTGTCCTTCCAACAAGGGATGAAAGTATAGCAGAGTGCTACATTCTAAAAATACCAGAAAGTAGATAATTGACAATTAACTTTCCAAACAGGCTCGGTTCTTCTGGTTTGGATTTTACTGATTTTCTGATTTGTTTTTGCTTGTTTGCTTTCTTTCCAGTCCTCTGATATTTTCTTGGCAATAAACAGCTATAAAAATCATCAGATCGAATAGCTTGATATTGATATTTAGAAAACACAAACCAATGAGAAGCCCCAATCGCTTCTGAAAACAACAATTCAGATTAAATTCCACTAACAATGGAGTTATTCTTCATTTATACAGATTTAACAGAGATTAGATCTGGCTCACAGTCTTAAATGTGTGCGTAAGAAGGGAATGCCAAAGATACTTTGGACTAATAAAAAGGGCCTCGCTAGTTTTGGCAAGAAAAAATATATTCAGCATTTTATGAGAAGCCAATAAAGAGTGTATTATATTTCATGGTAACAATATGCTGAAATTATGAGTATTATTTATAGAGAAAAATATTCACCTGTAAGAATGAAATTATACTAAAATAAAACTTCACTAGTACAACAGAACTACAGACTTAAAAATCCAGCCTCTGTTGAGCAAGAATATCACAGTTCTATACCACATTCAATAGAAAAAAGCCTTGGAGACTATGGAGCATTTGCAGTGTCTGGACTGTAAGACAGGGTGTTAATCCCTTGCAGTTCTGGTTCTCCTGGGACAAGGAGGGAGCTACAGCAAAGGAGGAACCTAAACAACAAAACTGTAATTTTCTTTGGAAATACAAAGGACAGCAAGATCCTGAAGATCTGGAAAGTTGCTTCTCAAATACAAAATTTATGACCCAACTTCTAAGTGTACAACAAAACATCAGGCATTTATCTCACAGAATAAGATATTCTATTTAACCACTTTGACTCTTAGAAGAGTAATTTTGATCCTTCAATGTTCATGATAAACTGGGAGTTTCCATGGGTATGTTTCTCTTTTAATGTTATGAATGTTGAATGGAGTTAAATCCACTTGGTGGCCTGTCACCAGTGGTGTTTTCTAAGGCTCAGTATTGAGACCAGTCCTGTTTAATATTTTAATCAATAATCTGGATCAAATCCACCCTCAGTGAGTTTGCAGATGACACCAAGATGGGTGGGAGTGTTGATCTGCTGGAGGGCAGGGAGCCTCCGCAGGGGGATCTGGACAGGCTGGATCAAGGGGCTGAGGCCAATGGTGTGAGGTGCAACAAGGCCAAGTGCCAGGTCCCGAACTTGCGTCACAACAACCCCAGGCAGTGCCACAGGCTGGGGAAGAGAGGCTGGAAAGTGGCTCAGAGGAAATGGACATGGTGTATTGGTCAACAGCCAACTGGACAAGAGCCAGCAGTGCCCAGGTGGCCAAGAAGGCCAAAAGAAGGACAGGAAAGGCAAAAACCCAATCAAAAAAGGAAACCCAGGTAAACTGACTGACCCCATTTTAATCCCACTATCAAACGGAAAACTCCAAAAACTGCACACGCCTGAGTAAAGGCTTAAAAATGAAAATATCCAACGTCAAAATTCAATCACTGTTGGTGAGTCATATACTAGGCAAATAGCATTAATCAAGTAATAGTCCCACATATCATATGTGGTATAGACTACGTAGAATTTGCTCAAAGCATGATTAAGAGGAAAAACAGTTCTGTGCCGTATGAAGTGCCAACATTTAAGTCATCCTGACTGCTACTATACAGCAAAAACATGTTACAAATTACCTTGCAATGCATACTGATAAGAAAATAAACCTATTAACTCTAAGATCACAGGTGAAAACCACAGATTCATCTTGCAATGAAAAATAAACTTTTCATTAGAAAGCAACCACAGGTTTTCACTCATCTGTTGAAGAGCAACACATTCCATTATCCCAGAGCTGGCATGACAGGACCTCCCTGAAGCAAGGATTTCTGATAAACTCATTGCACCTGCTTGGACTGGAACATTTTCTGTTTTGATGGGGAAGAAACCCCTGAAGAACATCCAGTCCAGAGTTGTACCAAGCCGCTCAGGGCCCAGCTTTAAGCGGAGGGAACTTCAGATGTTCCTTCCAAAGGAGCAGGAAGGCACACTCCTCCAAGAAGGGGTAGGGAAAGCCTTTGCAGCTTCTTTTCTAGGTGGGAAGATGCCAATGTGCAACACACATAGGTGAGCAAAAGTACAAGAAATGAGAGGATGCACAAAGAAAAAGAACTAATGAGGTCATAACTGCTTCTCATTGCAAGCCAGACTAACAACTCTCTGACTCAGGAGATAAGAGACAGTGACTGAATTTTAGAGATTATATATCTCCCTCCATGCATTACTCCACCAAAAGTAAATTCTCCCTCCAACAAAGCAGGGTCAATGCTATTAGTTTCATTATTTCAACAGAAAGATGTAGGCACTAACTAGTTGAAACCCAAAACAGTAAATATATCTCTTGAATGCTACTAAATTACTTCAGTACACACTAAAGTGAGAGTTTTCATCTCATATATTTCATTTCATATATTGCAGCAGCAAAAGTATAAAGAAGATATTTTATATTCTGTTGGTATTCAGGTGTGGGAACACACTGATAACAGCTACCCTGCACAAATTTCAGATTGAACAAGACAAGGTTGTAGGATTAATTTCTCCTTTTGTCATTCCTCTATCTGTAATACAGGACAGGCAAAGCATGACATCTCCCATGTGTGTAAAGCAAGTACCTGTTTACACAACAGATCACAAAGGTGTACTTTCTTTGCTCTGCTGGAAAAAGAAAGGACAGAGAGATGTTTCCTTTATCCTACTATGAACACTGTCAACAAGAGAAAAGAAGACAGTCACTTCTCATAATTGCAAAATTAACAGCAGAGAAGTGACAATTCTTAACATAACTACTGGAGAGGTTAAAAAAAAAAGCCAAAAAGCATTTCACACCCAGTGACAGAAATATCTTTCAAGTAGCTGTATCAATGCAAGATGTACATAACAACCAAGGCTGAGTGAAGTGCCTGTAGTCATGCTTGGTTCTCATTATGCACTGTTCAACATTTGTCACTGCAAGGTGCTCAGTAATTAATCACAAAAGCATTGCTAAGTTGTGGCTCTACCATAGCAGCAGGTATGTTTAGTAAAGGCTTTGCTTGGTTTCAAACTGTCTTCTCAGTCTATCATATTATAGCTGAAGAATTAATTTGAAAACCATTATTTGTTGTAATTTTAAAGTTAATTTCAAATGCTCCAGGGAATACTTTGAGGTGTAAATGCAAAAGTGTATCCAGAATTTTCTACAAGAGCAGCTGGAATAATACAAGTTAAATTAAGGAAGGAAATAGCCTTGAAGAGTTGTTGGGCTTTTAAGGACTTTTTCTCATAGGCAGTGTACAACTGGGAGGTTTAAGAAGCTGTCTGGACAAAGCATTAGAAAACATACAGTAGAGAATGTTTTTGCATGATTTGGAAACACTACAAAATCTGTAGTAAGAAATGTTTCTGCATGGTTAGTGGTAAAACCAAGATATTAGACAAAGCTATGATCCAAACTGGCTGGTGAGCAAATACGGGCCACATTATGCTAAATTACTACGGTAAAATAATAAATTGTCCTACTGCAGCAAAGCTCCAGGGAAATCAGTCACTAACCCCTACCATTCAAGATCTGGGTAACATATCTTACCCATCTGCCTAAAAAATATTGGTATAACTCATTGTTGCCAACATCAACAAGGCTGGTGTGAACAGAAGGCTCCTGAAAGAAGACAGTGAAGGAAGGAATATAATGAATCAGCTTGTGCATTAAACACTTATTCTGGGGTATGAGTGAGTGGGAGCAGAGCTTGGCCAGCAAAAGGCAAACAGAACCCACAAAGAAGCACAAAATCTTAAATATCCTAATGACCCACAACAATGCCATGCTTTTTTGATCCCTCCACACTGTTTGTGCAAGAAATCAATATAAAGACACAAAAGATTAAAGTGAGCACAAATAATTAACCGCATTCATTTCAGGCAAGGCCATACAAACCTCTCAGAGCACAAACGGAGCTGGCCTGTGTTGTAGAATCCAGCTCATCGAGTCTGACAGGGCCAGTCAGCTCACTGAGGTCAGCACCGGCAGCCGAGCACAAAAGAGGCTTTTGTAACAAGAGAACAGTACGTTCAACACAAATAATCCTACCTGCCAAAAAAGACATTTCAACTCAGTACAGTAACAAGGAAAAAGGTGACCACGTTAATTGTCACGGCCAATGAAGACAACGACCTCTGCCAGCTACCAAACAGATGAATAGACTCCGTCAGGTTTTCTCAATGACAAAATATTTTGCTTTCAGCGATACATGCACCACGCTCTTGTTGCACTTGGTCACTCCTGGGGAATAAAAGAAATCTGAATTTGAAAAAGAAGAAATTTAAAAATTTGAACATGCCAGAAGAGGGTCTGGTGCCACCCAGACTGCATCACACCTCGCTCTCTTGGTAATCAGCTTGGGCATCCCTTCAGGTGATCCTACTTGGCTACAAAGATTACAAAGAGTAGGTGCATGAAACGCTTCATTCTCCAGAGCAGAGATTTTTGCTTTGGGACACACAGCCTTTTGCACACCTTTGTGCTTCCAGTTCACTTACATTCTGGATCTGACTGAAGGTGCGAGATGTGAATTAGCCCTGCAGTCACCATACAGAACCAAACTGGAACCTCAGAAAAGAGTGACTAAAAATGGAAGTAAAGTGAACAACCATGATTTCATTATTTGTATGGGAGCGAAGACTCACAGCTAAGATGGTTTAGGAGAGCTTGTAAAATTTCTCTATCTAAGGACATGCAAATTTCTTAAAATTTTTGAGCCTTCTGTCAGTTCACAAATTTGATTGACACTGGTCATCAGTGGACATACAACAACATCACTGAATTTCTCCTTCACTTGCAAGACCAAGCCTAAAATACAGAAAAAGAAGCCTTACAAGAAAGTTTAAATTACAATCCCTTTCAAATTTCTCATCCAAAACTTGCAAAGTCTCATCTTCATCTGATAAAAGAAAATGACCTCTCTGCAGGTCACATATTGTGGTGTCAGAGATAAGGGTGCTGTTTCTGTGGGACTCCAACTGCTTCCAAACCACATGCAAAGCTTACCATTTCCCCACAGAGCATCCTTGAAGAAGACAAGTCGTGAGCCAGCACTGAGAGCTTCTATGATTTCCATACTGAGAACACACGACGCAGTGACTGACACAGCAACAACTTTTGGAATCCCATGAGCCACATTTTGCAGTGTGGAGTCAGTCACAAACAATAACACCTCTCTTTGATCTATAGGAACACTGTGTTTTGTCTGTGATTGGGAGAAAAGATACAAATTTGGAATGCAACTGTTAGTTTTTTCTAGTAGAAGGAAAGACTAAACATCTTCATATTTAAATAACTCATAAAACTGACAGAAATTATTACAGTTAGGGCTTGTACAGGATAATAAGTCAAAGGTTTGCTAGAATTTTTTGGTATTCCTCACTTCAGATATAAACCTTAAAATCTCTACCTTAAATTAACTTTCTGAGGTTGGCTCTCTGGACTCTTGGCTTTACCTCAGTCAACCATCATGCTTTATCATAATTTTCTTGGACTGTACATGGGATTTGAAAATATATTTTCTAAAAAAATATGTATTAAATATTTGTACTATATATATGGTATACATAAGAAGATAATTGGATGGTTTTATAATGACTTACATATTTTTTGTCTTAAAAAAAATGAGGAAAGAACATTTCTACTACTAAATAATTCTTCTGTGGGTACATTTTCTAGGTACAGTTATCAGATTCCCAGGCATAACCAAATTGCAAAGTGGAGCTTTTCCTATCAGTTGAACAAGTATCCCTAAATATTCTAATGATGCATCAAGTTAAGGAAGTAGATAACTCCTAAGAAAGAGATATATAAATCTACAATGACAGTGTAAGTTTTCTGCCCCAGATAGGTAGAAATGTATCATATCAAAGCATATTTCATATTTACCAGTGCAAGGAACTTGCAAATTTTTGGATTCTAATATTTTAGAATATCTAAGATTAAATAACTTTATTAAATTAAAATGGTTTTGTTACTCTTTTTAATTGATGTTGCTGATAAAAAATAATGCTTAAAACATTTAACTGAAAATTAAATACTATAATGCCTGGAAAGACATGTAGCATTTTATTCTCATAGCTGCATGTCTGTAGCAGAAGGTAATGCAACAGAACTCTCAGTATTCTGTCTTTGAAACCATCAGCCACACTAAACCTGGCTTGCTTTCATGCTCACACTCTCAGAGCAAATGAGGTAATTGTAAATAGTGACTGGAAAAATTCACAGCTCAGATATCACAGTTATGCCTTAATACAGCATATGCTGCCTGCTGCACTGATGTTGATGTTTTGCCTAGTAACTACATACATTTGGGCATCTCCTCTGCATAGATAACATTAGGACAGCTTCAAAGAAAGAATTTTTCTATCTGTCCCTTTAGAATTACTAACACATTTAAAGTTGTCTTTCAGGAAAATCATCCAAAAAGTAAATAATAATAAAAGCAAAAATCACAAGTTAGTATAAAATCATCATATTGCTATGTGTGACAATTTGTTCTGAACAGAGAGGACACAACAGACAAATAGCAGCAGGATTGAGTTATAAGGAAGGACAGCTCCTTAACCACAGATGGAATATATTTCCTCATATTCCTTCTGAACCACAGTTCAGATTCTGACTAATAAAAAAAGCATATTTCCATTCCTCCTTCACACAAATTAAGTCATATTAATTTAAGTACTTAATACTGTAGCTACAGAGAGTAAATACTATTTTTTTAAGGCACATCTGAATTAGCTCACATAGCAGATTATTTAATAATAAATCTGCAAAACAAACCAAATCATTTTCCCTTCCTCACTTATTACAATTTGGTGATTTTGCATGTGAAGGGTATGTGCTCTTGGCAAAGGCAGCTGCAGAAAACAAGCTGCTGTTCATGATCTTCTGGGAGGACTAGGCAAGTGATGCACTAGCAGCAGATAAATACCTTTACATTCCTAGAGCACTTGTCCAGAAAGTTAAACATAAGAAGAATATCTTCCATTGTTTTTCCATCACTACTTTCAAAAAATTACAAGCATGCATGTTGTTCACTTATAAAAATTTAGTGCTTACAGTTCAGCAAGTGAACAGCTATTAAAAAACAACTAATAAACCTCCTAGGAGCATGGAAAAAAAATCATAGAGCTATTTTTCTGTTCCTGCATGCTTCATCTTTTCTCTAATTCAGTGACAAAGGGCTTTTACACAAGAATACTGATAACCTCCATCAGAATTTCAGATGTAGACATTCCTGAATGCAAAAATGTTTGGTTAGGATGCCCCTAGGATGCAATTTTATTTCATTTTTCAGTAGAAGAGGTTTCTTGGAAATAGGAATTTATGCATGCATGTGTCCATCTCTCAGCTGGCACACTAAAGATCCCATCCAGCTAGCCCTAATTCCATGTTTGCAAATGCTCTGTTACACTCTCAGTTAGCATGGAGAAAATACAAGAGATAACCCTCATCTCAGTAGTTAAAAGTGCTCCCTGCCTAAAAATTAAATCATAATTCATTGGCTTTTGAAGCAAAAGGGCAAGACCTAAATTAAATTTATGTCTCAAACTTGTGGGAAGCATCTCCAGCTATTTTGCTGGCCGTTCTGGAATTTCTTTGTCTTTGGTTCATATGCTTTGATTCACACTTTGTTTCTTGCGGAGCTGATGGACAATTGCAAATTATTCTCTGCTAGAATCCAGTGCTGGCTGTACTGAGGATCCAGTCGCCAGGAAAAAATAAATAAAATCAGCAACAAAAAAATTCCTTTAACTACTAAGGGAGCTAGCAACATTTTGAAAGAACATCGCGGCATCATTCAGAAACAAATAAAACATAATTGTAAGCTTTCCGGCACAGTATGGATGGCAGATGTATTTACCTAAGAGTTCCTCCCTTTTACTACTTACTGGACCATAAAAGCCAAATTTGCCTGAGGGGCTGCTATGGAAGTCAATGAAAATCACCCACACACTTGCATGAAAAGAGCAAAACTGTATTTTTATATAACCATCATCTGTTCCACTCTATCCCCCAACACCCAACTGACTGGGAGCTTCTTGCTACGTTCCTAAGGATAGCATTTAGCTATAAATTCAGCCTCAACTAATTTCCTGTGAGCTCCCTCTCCAGAGTGCAGTATTACTTCTGGTTAGATAGCAATTTATTCAGGAAAAATTCGCTTTCTAGACTGAACGGCATTGAAACTGGAGATGCAGTTCAGTTTACTTCTTCACAAGCATTTCAGACATGGTTATAATTCTGCCAGTACAACTCCTGAAGATAATCCCGGCATAGGGGTTACCCCTAAACAAGATGAATCTTCTCCACATAAACATTACGCTGACTTTATGTTGAATTAATTGCTAAATAAAAAGGTTACCTGCAGCCTTCGATAGAGCACTTGGGCCCAGAAGCTACACCGCTCGTTACAACCATCGATCTGAAAATAGCCCAAAACCAGGGATGAGGCAACTGTGATACCAGAAATCCAGTGGTAAAAAGCATTTGTTATCTGATTTGTAAAGCAGATTACCAGAAGAATTTCCTTTAGACCACGAACAGCTGGTGGCTGGTACAAATTAGAAATCTGTTCTTCCTCATCCACTTCCACATGTATTTCACCAGACTGAACAGTAAGAATGTAACAGAAGCTGGGAGGAGGAAGATTAGTTGTCATCTATTAGAAAATAAGAAAAAGAAATGTGACCATAAAAAAGGCACTTTAATTTAGCCAGTCAAGTTTTACAATAATAGGCAAAATGAACAAAACAACTTACATTTTAAGATGGATGGGGAAACAAAATTATATGGTTAATAACAAGGACTCTGATGTAGAAGTTGAGTTAATAAAGCAACAGTCACAAGTTATAAGTGAAATCAGCTTGTGTATATCATTCTTTCCATAATCTAACACTGATCCTCATCACAACAACAACTCATAACTTGGCACACTTGGAAAACACAATGACTATTTCAAGGTGTTTTTTGTTGATTTGAGTATTTTTATTACGTGGTAGGAGTGCGTCGATTAGTCTTTTTTTTTTCTTTCTTTCTTTTTTTTTTTTTTTAAATCCATAGCTTTTCTGAGATTTGGGGATTTTTGCATGTGGGTGGGTTTTTGTGATAGTAAACAGCTGCCGAACTTTTAAGGCTGCCAAATTAAATCCAGGACAGCACAAGGAGATAATGAAGAACAGGAATGCAAGAGCTGCAAGAACTGCTTTCTTTGTGGTATGCCAGAATTTTCTTTTCCCCTTAAAAAGTACCATGACGTAACAACTTTATCAATTGCCACTTAGTGAGGTCCCAAGCTGGAAAGACTTCTCAGAAAAGAAAAGACAATGCTAGAAGATAATTTTTATTGCAAATATGGTAAAATACTCTTTTAGCAATGGTTGTTGTTAATAAAACATTTAATTTAATACAAGAAATATGAATATATGAAAGACAGTTGCCCACCCATTAAAAAGAATCTGTTTAAGGAAAAACAAAAGCAAAGGAAACTGATACCCAAATTCTGTTTGCCTCTGACAGCACTATAAAAGGTATTTGAATGTACATACGGCTCAAAAGAAACCCATTCCACAGATCACTTCCCAACATTATCATCATCCTGGCAATATTATTTAAGCACCAATGTATAAAATTGCTTCCATAAAACTGTGCATAAAACTATACTGTTTGTAAAAAGAAAAATGTATCTCAGTTAAGAGAACTCCACCCAGCCAAAAACGTGGACCATCAGAATGCAAGCTGTGGTTCTTTGTGGAATTAATTTCTATTTCAAACCCATGACAGAAGTGTAAATTACATGATTATGGCAATTTTCCTCCATTTTTCGATTGTTAATAAAACAGAAAAAATGAAGAAAAAACAAGTCATAACAACGCTAAATGACATTTAAGAGCTTTGCCTCAGCCATAGATATTCCCAATCTGTTGCCCACATTATTTTAATGCACAAACTCATCCATTCCTCTGAGACTTCCTAAATATTTCGATGAAAGGGAGAGTCAAAGAGAGCACAGCTATTTCACTCAGTTTCAATCTCAATTTTATTTTTAACTGAGGCCTGAGATTTTTGTTCTTCAATATAAACCCCTGGACAATGCAAAGAACACTCTACATTGCAGAGGAAGGATTGCTGGACCTTAGAAATAACTAGTAATATTCATTGTCAATATTCCCTGGTTTTGACACTTTTTTATTTCCAGCTTTCTCTCTCTTTTTTTTTTTTTTTTTCCATATTGACTTCTTTGGTCTAAACCAATTTTTAATACCACAAACTTCTTCCCAAAGAACAGCCTACACAAGAACATCAAGAAAGCCCAAGCACTGGCTACCTAGAAGCTTCTCAAATGGTCTCAAATTACCAAAATGATTTGATGTGGTAGAACATCTATTCAAAGACAAAAGCTAATTGAAGTAAAACTACAGATGTGATTTCAGCTTTGCAAATGTATAGTAACATACTTCAAATCCATTTCTATACTTTCCCATCCTCTAAAATCACAGAAATGTTCATTAATCTTAGTAATTACTTTCATGTTCATCCTTCTGACCTCACATAAAACAAGTACCAGTCAAAGTCATCCTAACTAGTAGGAGACCTGATTCCAGCAGTAACTCTCTCTTCACAGAAGCTCATCTTCAGAAAAATGCTTTCAAACCTAAGGCTGAAAAGCGCTTTTAAAGAATGAGTTAACATCCTTGTACACAGATTTCTCAGCATGCTCCATGATACCTAGTATCTCTTTACTCCTGCATGGAGAAGACAGGAAGAATTTGTCTGGATATCTTATCATTCTAGCTCTAGAGGATTAATAAGGGGCTAATTGCATCATTTTGGAAAGATCCTGCTGATCCAGAGGGCTTCAGGTTAGCCTGGGAGCTTGTCAGAATCAGTAAAACAAAACTTGGTAGCTAAAAAGAGGCAGAGGGTCTTGATTCCCAAAGTAAATATAATTATACCACCACCAAAAATACTAGTTGTGAGTGAAAAAGTTCATATCCATAAAAACAAAATTTACCATTTCAGAGTCTTGACTTTGTCCAGGAACTTTTACAGGCACAACTGGAGGCCACAGGCTGTCTATCAGACTAAACAGTCCTAATGCCCTTCAAAGAGAACAATAAAATCAGGTTTAAAATGTTTTCCAGTGTTACACATTATGTTAAAAAGATTAATTAAGAAATGTAATCTAAACCATTGCATGATTATGAAAACAGTTTAAAATCATATTTGTTTTCTGGAAGCTGGTTTTGATTTGGTCTAGTTAAATCTCCATTGCTTCTGCTGCCGGGTGGAGAGGGAGGGAAGGGATGTATCACATCCAGTGACAAGCAAGTCATGTTTTGCCACAAACAGCTTGCTACACGACAGGATTCAGGGGAACTGGGGTAAATGGCAGCTTGGGAAGGACACAGATATTAGCACAACTTCTTTTAAAAAGTAGCTTTTAGCTAAAGTATTAAAAAGTTTTCTTTCTAACGTCTTCATTTCTACTGGTGTTTTTTTTTGTTTTTTTGGTTTTTTTTTGAGGGGTGCTCTCTGTGTGTGCTTTTTGCTGGGTTTTTTGTTGTTGTTGACAGCTGATTGTAACTGCTTTCAGGAAAGTCAGCAATTATCAGATACAGAGAAACAACAGGCAATATTTTTTTAAGTACATATGCAGAGAACAATCTCCTTCCTACACAGCTGCTCACTCAGTTATGGTTTGTATTTATTAATTTTGCAAGTTTTACACTTTTGATTTAAAAAACAAACATTAAAATTAACAGTCCATCACATTAAGGTAAGAAGTTGACCACTCTTTAGCAAGCCAAGCTGTACTTTGCAGCAGTTCAGTGGCTGCCTTGTGAGTTGATGGAACATCTTTGCTGAGGGAGGGGAAATAGCTACAGATAACTAACTTGAAGAGACATGCATTTTTGAGTTAAAGCTATGGGTTATCTTGTCCCAGTTCTCTGTTCTGTGCAGTTGAAGCACAGAGATCTGGACTTTAACCCCACACTGCCTCCAAGTTGTCTGTTCCTCCAATTAAGAAAACCACTATTTCTGTAACAACTCTAAAAAATGAAGTCCAAAACTTGTAAAAGTAATACTAGCTTCTAAACCCAACTGTTTAGAAGGAAACCACATACCCTGTTTACAGGGCTGAAGCTCATTGCAATATGCTGCTTCTCTTCAAGGGGTCATGGAAACTTTCCTTTTAAAGTTCTGCTTTTAGCTCACTTCTGCTTAAGCTTATTTATCTCTGCATTTCCTTAGTCCTTCTCTGGATCCTTAGACTTGGGGTGTCTACAGAGAGCCTCTCAGCTTGTTTTTTCACTGCCTGTCATTCAGCGTTAACAGTGCAAATAGATGCCTTTGGACCAGCTCTGAAAGAAGTTTTATGGCTGTAAATCTCAGAGGAGATCTTGGGGAATACAACTTGCTGTCAGACTAAAAAGACATTGTTGCTACCTGTAGCTGTGTTCTCCACATGAATTAAAAGACTAGAGACACAAAAGTGCTGCTCTTTTACAGAAATGGACTTTCTGACTTACAAAGCACCATCTCCAAGCCTGTAAAAGGAGAGAGACTGCGGTAGTTTTGGTGTTCGGAGGTTTTTCTTATTCTAGTTTGGGATTTTTGTTTGTTTTTGTTTTTAACAGTGATGACATTACAACACACAAAGCAATATTCCCTAGGTATTAAAGATACTTTACAGCAAACTGACCACTTCTTGAATCCTTAACCAGGGCAAGATTTTCTGGTTTGTATTGTACGGAATGATATCTGACACAAGGAAGGTCAATGCCCAGAGGAACAAGCTGGTCTTGCTAACTGGGAGATGAAAAAGGAGAGCTACAAAACGAGAGCAGAGCCTCCTGTACAACTCAGGCAGTTGCATAAGTGGCCTTCCTCACAGGACCCACAGCACAAGGTCGGAGCACAGATAGGAACGTACCACAAACTGTGTGCACCGAGATTGCACATTCACCAACTCAGAGCAACCGAGCCATGCTGTTTGTGGCATGTTCACATCTTCACACAGATTGATCCCTCATACGCATTTTTAAAGTGTTCACAAAGGACATGAAGTTGTCCTTTCTTCTTTAGCTCACTTCTAACTTGTTATCCTCCGTCAGAATATCTAAGACATATGGTATATTTTCTTCTATTCTTTGTGCCCTTTTGGAGCAGCCATCTACTGCTTGAACTAGGAGCACTTAAATAATATTAAATTGCAGTATTTGTCTGCAAGCAGGCAGAGGATCAGTGCTGTGGGGGTTAAGTCTCCTGAACATCTTGGCCCCATCATTCCTTTGACACCAGTCAGGCCAAGGGCAGAGACAAACCAAAGGATTAGCAACTTCCAAATCACATCCTGCTGTGATCCTTGTCTATGAGCTGGGATGTTTTTTCCTGGAGCTCTCACTCCATCAGTTAGTGTCCCTCCCTGGTGGGGAGCTCCCTGGTTGCTCCACCCACTTATACACCTCCAGGAAAGTTAACTCTCTCATCACATTTACAGGCTTCAACTTAGCAGAAGGAAGAATGAAGTGGGGACACCAACAGTGGAGAAATGACAAAGACATTGTGTCCTCCTCTGTAGAAGATCATTATCCTCACAGAAAGAATAAAATTAATTCCCTTCACTGGCCAAGTAACACTCCAACTCCAGTTCAATCTGATTTGAACAATGGGTGCAGTTTATTCCATGTGTGTAGCCTTCTTGAGCTATAGAGTCAGGACAAGAGATGAACAGCTGGCTCTGTGCTACAGTGAAAGGGCATGGTTAGCTCTCATGTGCATATGGAGCCTCTCTGGATATACAAGACAAAATAAAAATGTTAACATTTTCCTCTGTGAGTGTTATTACTAGTTACTTTGAAAAAAAAAAGATCACAAAAGGACAGACTTCTAAGAAAGGAAAAGCAGAATAAGAAGTGAGAAGAAACAGGCTCAAGGCTCAAAAAGAAAAACGAACATGTAAAGTATTTTGAATTTTTTTTTTTTTTTTTACTTCAGAGACTAGGGTTCTACTGTAGTACTCTATAACTTTGAAAAAAAGACTGAATCTATAGCAGGAGAAGGACAAAACATCATCGATGGGATTCTAAATGACAGACTCAACTCTCTACTTTCCATGCCAGGCTTAACTCTGTGGTAAAACAAATTTTATCGCATCCCAAATACGGACACTTCCACTGTTTAACAACAACACAATAATAAGACTACCAGTAACTCCAATGGAGTGTTACAGTAGATTTCCACAGAAATTTGGACTTATGACAGGTAGGTATGCCTCTCTTCTATAAACCCACATCTCCAAGCTTTGATTAGATATAATGAGATTCTATATGTGTGTGTGTGTACATACATATAATAAGCAAAATTGTTTCTTTGGTGTCCTTAATTATTTTTATTATTCAATGTCCTCAACAGACATCTCTCTTAACTTAACCTTTCCTTGCTACACTTCAGTGTATCTTTTCTCTGTATCCATAAATGCAAACTGCCTGCTGTGTACCCAGACATCAGGCAGAGAATTTTAAAGATATAACACTGTTAAACAGGCTAAATACATGACAAACCAGTACTTACACTATCAGAACATCTCTGATCCTGTGGAAATTTCATTTATTTCATACTACAAGCTGTGTTTCAAAAGTCAAATAACTGATTTTTCAAAACCGCATTTCACTGATTCTGACCTGGCAACTTATTTCATAACCTAATAAGAAGATTTTGTTTATTTCTCTCCAAAACATGAAGATTCAGCTACAGTTCTGGTCCAAGAACTTTGTGTGTGCCATGCCTGATCCAACTTTTAACATACAACCTTAATAATCATAACAGGCTCAGGGGAAAATTACTAGAAGGAGAAAATACCAGCAATATCAGAGAAAAGAAGGCATATAAAAAGGGAAAAAAGAGTACTATGTAAGGTTTGCAGCAAGGAACAGAAAGATGCTAGGATTCTCTTCCAATATCTTCCACAGCTTTGCTCTGAGGACTTGGGACTTGGAACTTCTCTGCTTCCTCCTCTCCTACTTCTTAAACTTTTTGTCTAAACCAAAACAGTTTTCTTTGGCAGTGTCAGTCTCAATTACTAAGAACTCAAAAATAAAGCAACTCCTAGTCCTCTGTGCAAAACTAAGAAATTCCTTAATAATCACCTAGACTGCATAAGCTTCAACTGTCAAAGGACAAGCAATCCAAATATAAAACTGATACTGTAGGCTCTCCCTCTCCCTTTAACTGACCTACTAAGATCTCACAGTGCACAAACTATGCAACACCACATTTTCTTAGTCTTGAGTAATAAAAGCAACTAAATCACAAAGTAAAAATCTGAGCCTATTAAACCAGCATCTTTGGCAAAATACAAACAGGGAGGAAGGGCCACTGACCTCTTTTTTTTACCCCAGGTTTTGTTTAGAGATATGGAATTATACAGTTAAATGATTCACATACTTTAGTAATTCATTTTTCTACAGCATATTAGAAATTATACACACTGCATTAAGCCACTGAATTTATAATATAAAAGTACTTTTGATTCAATATAGATATGCTGATGTTATTCTCCAGTGCTGATTATTAAATAGATTAATGACACAAGCACTAAGATACAAGCAGCAGTCCATGTTTAAGAAAGAATAGAAAATTCAGGAAATAAAAAACTGCATTTCTGATACAAAAGCAGCAGAAATTATATAAAATAATGCAGATATACAAAACTTCAATGTGATTACTGAAATTATGCTTTAAATGAAACCCGGCTTTTAACCACAGAAATTACTGAAGTGTTTCAGGACCTCAGAACCCAGAGACGTGGGTGGATCTTTTAGATGGCAGTCTTTTTGGAGGAGGGAAAACCAAAGGAAGGAAGTTATGACCTCCTTGTGCTGCAGAGAGTTCTTACTATTACATTTCCTGTCAACGTCTAGCACTTGAAACACTTACTTGTGCAGTAGTTAGCAGTGGTCCTTCTTCTGAGGGCAAAACAAAATGAAGAGAAAGTACATAGTGAAGAATAAAGGGGAAAAAAATGAGAGAAATTGAGGTCAGAGAAGTACGTGACTCAAATAAAAAGGGAAAAAAATAGAAAAGAATGAAACCCCTCAAGCACAATAGTGACCACTACAAACATACAGGGAGATTTCACATTTCAGTGCCTAACATTTGAAAGTTTAAAATGACAAACAACAGAAGCCAACTTTATTTGAAAATGCAGAAATTTCTCAGAAAAACATAACACTGGTTGATGAACTCAATATCCAGTGCCTGTTTACTGCAGATGAAAATGTAACAGATAATACAGCCTGCCATGAATTAAATGTTGGCTCAAAAGCCAAAGCTTATGAGTTGATGAATCCTTCAAAGTGTTTTAGCCTATCCAACACAAGTGTGGATTTTAGTACTCTACATGCAGCAGTTGTCTCCTCTTTTGAAGATTATTAACCATTTTTTCAATTTAGGGACAAAATCTGTACTGACACTCTGTGTTCTTCCTTCTCCCTCCATTTTTAAATTGCTGTCATTTTGCTGTTGTACTGTAGAGAAACTCTTCACACTTCTAACATATAAGAAAGCATAAAGAGAACAAGCAGGTACATCTGCTATACTCAGCAATAAAACAACTGAACAGTAGGAAAATCAGGTGAAAAGACCCAAATTGTCAAAATCCAAATTATTATTCTGTGTGGAATTCCAGGTAGAGCTAAAAAAAAAAATCAGTATTTTTTGTCGATAAAGACAGGTCTCTAACGCCAAAGATTATCTCAGATCATTGAAATTAATTTCTGGTAGGAAGCAGGAACCATGACAATTTATAGGTTATTTACTCCTGAGGCATTTTAGTGAGTGCTCAGCCCCTGCATTTAATTGCATTCATTTAGTTCCTGGTTATACCTGACATACCTGAAACATGCCTGGGACTTATTAAAACAGGGGGGTGCATGTGCTGCATATGGATTCTTAACCAGCATTCCTGCCTCTAGCAGCACACCCCCAAAATCTCACTTCCTCTTCCTCAAGGGGCTGAATTTAAGACTGACACATGAGGCAGTGGGAGGGTGAGAACATGAGCCTCTAAGGAGACACCACCAGCAGCCTTACAATCAACATTTTTCAGTCTTCTCCCTTTAAACCACTGTAGGTTTTTTGTTTTGTTCTTTTTTTGCTGATACTAAGGAGGCAGTCCAGGGAATAGTTGTAGGAAAGGCTAGGTGACAAGTGTGAATGAGAGGGTGAAGAGAAAAGCTGTCAGGAAACAGATACTGAACCACACAAGCTCCGTCAGTTGCCACACTACAGCTTCCTACTTTACCCAAGAGCCTCATAAACACAGTAGAAGAATTGCTGGGCATCAGGCACTGAACAAGCCATGGCAACTCTGCCATGACTCAGCCATGTCCCCCTGTCTTACAGGATTGCCAGAAACTGGACTGCAAAGGGAGACACCACTTCCTTTACTGGACTGCAAAGGGAAGGAATTCTTGCAGGGATGGTTTAGGGGAGTATGCTTTATGTGGGATATAGACCTGGCTCTCAAAACCACCTCAATCAGTAAAAGACCTTCAAACAACCTATATAAGACCCTATTACTTGTCAAAGTATATAGAAAACAAATATTCAACACTGAAAGTGTTTCTCTCAATGTAAGGTCACTATCATTCCAATTTTTCACAGAGCTGATCTTTGTCAAGACAGGACATGGTTGTGTAAGTCCTTACCCCACTTTTCTCTTGGAACACAAGTGTTTTCTTATCAGAGAAGAAATGTGTTTAGTTTCTTTAGCACTCCTTAAAAGTACAGGTCCGTTCCAAAGACCAAGTCACGTGTTCAGCCAGGTTTTCCCCTGGGTGTAAAATATCCTTTATGGTAGGCTTATAGGTTTTTAGCCCTTGACATGAAACTTCAGCTTACAACAATGATTTTAAAATTGCATTTACTGGAATGATGTCAAATAGTACTTTAAATTAAATATTTGATGATGAGGATGGAAGACGGCCTGGAAAATTTTTTTGAACAGTAACAGTTGTCCATTGATGCAAAACTCTTGAGAAGCTCTTATATCTATTAGGAAATCTCCTCTGTCTCACAGAGGGACTGAAGAAGCACTCTGTCTCTGATTACAATCCATGTGACTATGGGACAATATGAACCTATGGGATCTTCTTAGCCATTCCTAGCTTTCTCCAGATCATGTGCTTCAAAGGCACACACAAAAAGAGCCATTACTTTTCCCTCATATTTCCTACATTTTCTTCCCTTTTATCCACTTTAAAAGCCACTGTCAGACTCCAGGAAACAAACAGTTTCAAAGCCATCTCCTTCCAAAAAGTAATTTGTGTTCTCAANTCACCACAATGCCAGAACCTTCTTCCACTTCAAAAAAAAAAAGAAAAAAAAAAGGCAGCAGTCTTTCTTGCAGGGCAGACCACATACTTCTTACTCACTCATGTGCTGCAAGCCAAGGCTGGGCACTCACAGGCATAACCCATCATGTGCTTGGATACACCAGTGGCTCTGGAAATCCATTTATCCAGTGGCAATAAGTTCTACAGCTTAATTATGCTCTCTGAGTGTAAGTACTCCCTCGTATTCATTACAGCTATGGCTTTACTGTGGTTTCCATCACACCTAGAATGTGTCCCAAACACTTAAAAGTAATAAAAAGTTACAAAGCAGAACTTAGGGTAAAACAATTAAGAAAAAAATAAATCTCTGAACAATTCCCCCACCCACCCATCTCGTACAACGAAATCACGTTTTAACCGCTGCACTGTCCCTGAAGCTACACTATACCCATTTTCTTTTAATGTTCCCTAGCAGGGTTACCACCAGCACAGCTCCAGCTGAGCCACCAGCATTTTCAGCAGTGTGTCTTCTAAACGTCCTCAGAATAGCCAGAAGTAAGTTACTGCTGCTTTGAAACAGAATTTACATTAGAAAAAGTCTGTCTCTTATTAGTTAGGCAGAGTACTGGAAGCACCAGCAGCCAGTTGTAAAACTTCATTTGTATCCAGAATTCCAAAGCCATTATTTAATTTGTTTGGAAAAAATGTAACTTGAAAAAAAAAAGCCAACAAAATAATTAAATAAGAAGACGTGTTTGTTATTAAAGATCCATAAAAATGCAAGCAGGCTCGAAATCCAAAGGCTCTGAAAATTAACACTGCAAGTACATAAAAAGAAAAGCATACTGAATAGGGCTGGCTGGAAAACAACAATTCCATTTTGCTAAACATTTCAAAGCTTTGAAATTTGTTTTTGTTCCAATATGAAACAAAAATGAGACTTTCTCAAAGTTTTCATGAAATGAGAATGAGAGAAAGAATATTCATTCCCTCTGGACCTGAAAAAAATCTTCCCAACAAAGCTGTCTCCAAAATAGATAATGTTTCCATGAAACATTCTGGTTTTGATGAAACAGCATTTTTCAAGAGGGAAGAAAGTGTCAGCAGAAATACCATAGCCATTCTAATAGCAAAGGCTTATCTAGATCGGATGCTTGTACGAATAAATTATGTTGAGAACTGAACCAATCTAATTATATTTATATAGGTCCCCATGAGGACATTGTATCACTCTCCTTAGAAAGATACTCTGTAAGATAATCGATCTATTTAATTTTTTTTCTTGACTAAAGATATTTTATTTGAAGAATGTATGGGGAACCACAGAATAAGCAAAATCTGAGATGCACCATAAGTCGATTTGTTACTTACCTGGGGGAATTTTTTAATAAAGCTATTGACATTCTTATTCCAAAATAAGAATGGCTTTAAGATTTGCAAGAATTTTTGTTTTGTTTTAAGAAACTTAAACTGTGGTTCTAAAACCATATAGACTCAACAGAATTAAGCTCTCATGTACTAAAGGAAAGTCTGTGCTTGCAAGCCATACTGGGCAGCACTGTAGAAAAATTTAGTGCAGTAAAAAGCTCTGTAATGAAAGGGAGATGAACTAATGTTTTTAAGTCCCTGAATCTACTGAAGAGGAAGAAAACACTCATATTTTATGAAATATTGCACACAGTAATTCCTTACTCTGCTAAGTGTGTATTTGTGCATTAGCTTATTTATGCTCTTTTTGGAGAATGGTTGGCTTAAGTCCAGCTGGATGGCCCAAAAGTGGTAATGAGGACATTTGCTTGAACAAAGCCAGGTTCAGTTGTTCCAATGAATGTTGGTCACAGAAATAAATAAAAAGGCAGATCATCTTTGTCTGCCACAGCAAGCAATATGTTCTTCCATTAATTGTTCTCACCTTCCTCTTGTAGTTCTCTGCAAAATCTTCATTCCAGCTAAGCAGCAAGATTTTCCTTCCCATCTCCTGGAGTACTGCTCAATGTCATCTGTGGAACTCAGGAACTGCAGCTGCACTTCACTGAACATGCCATAGGCATCCTGGACAAGGAGGCATAACCTGCAAAACATTCCTCCATTACTCACTGGCATCTGTTCATAACAAACCAGTGAGCAAAATTCTGTAAATGATATTACAAACCTCAGGACAGGGCTTATCCCCTTCAGGATCTGCAGAATTCCTATCAAGTAACGAATCAATAAACAAACCCAACATCATTAAAGGTTTTCTCATGTACAGTTTCAAGACATAACAGGGCCATGAGGTAGAGAAGCATGACTGAAACAAAGAGTACAGGGCTTGCACTGGGGATTAGATTAATTAACTGCTATGCACTATGTGGCTTGTGCACTTAAAAACAAAGGAAGTTGAGTTTTTGCCTATTGAGGTGAATTCTACAATAAAGACAGAACAACAAGAGAAACGTAAATATGTGTGTGTTTATAAATATAAAAATTCTGCTTAGAAGTAAGCAAAACAACGTTTCACAAGTAATAATCACCAAGACTAGCAAAGCAAGGATTACATTTTCTTACATTTTTATTTAAAAAGAGTCCTCAGGATGCAAAAAGAGTGAAACATCATTTTTTCTATAAAGAAGAACAAAACTAAACAGAACAACATAAAACTGGATATTGGTATATTCAGAGTTGGGTATGAAGCCCAGAGGAACTATTTTAAGAAGGTAATTAAGGAACCTGCTAAACAAACAATTTGATTAAAATCTATGGAAGTAGGGGCTGTAGGGCTGGGAAGTATTGCTTAACTAACTTGATGGCATTTTGAGAAGATAGTACTGTCATAGCAGATAAGGTAAAATCAGTGGATGTCATACATTTAGATAGTCAAAAATGCATTTCACAAGATTCTGCACCTGAGATGAGCAGCCTCGATAGCATGAATCATGCAGGGCTGGAGGAAGAAGGCCCCTGTCTACAAGATTGGTTTTAATTGCCTCAGAAAGAGACAGTTAAGCATGGAAACTTTTCAGAGGGAAACAAAGATTACCTTTGAGGGTAGCACACACATCTTTGTTTCCAAATAAAACTCAGAGGTGCACTAGGCAGCAGAATTCAGTTCATTTCAAAGGTACATGCCAAAACTACCCTCCCCAGAGCAGCACCATTGTTCCCAGCAAACCAACTCCAACTGCTTTTGGAACACATCCTGTAACGTACATGGACCCTGAAAGCATTCAACAGCAGTCACTATATCTTTATAAAATACATTTCAAATACAATGAGCTCCTACACTGAAGAAATCCATGTATTTTCTTCACATGGAAAAGTAGGCACATGGAACAGCACTAATCACACTTTCCTTGTATATTATGAAGTGTCTAACTTTGGCTTAGACCCTCAAGAAGGCTGCATTTGATATAAGATACAACCCCAAAGGCTTTCTGACATCAGCAATTGTGCAAGCACCAGCTAAGAGTCCTCATTTTTTCAAATTCTGGTGCTGATTGTAAGGAGCAGTGAGGGATAGGATTGAGTACAAACAAAGACTCCCATATTTTCCCCATACCTCTAGCTACAAAGGTCCCATAAAAACCTAGTCATCATAAAAAAAAAACCCAAAACAAACTAGAAGAACTATGTTTGCCTGCTGCTTTCCATGTTGGGACTTTGAATTCAGTTAAGAACTCCCCTGAGTTTTAACTGATTTGACTGAAACTCTCTGTGATATTGTTATGTTTGGAAAACCAGAGTTCATATTCTCTGAACATTTCTGAAAATCAGATTGAGGGGAACCGGAAAAACACAGCAAACAGTTTTGCCTATGTTAACAAAATGTTGACTGTTAATTGCAGACAATTAGGGCTCCGTATCTTGGAGCAAGAAGGGCCAACTGAGTTAGTGTCTCAGATCAGATCAGTTCAGCAGTCTCTTAACTGATCACTGGAATTTCTCATATCTTTAGTGAGACATAACTGAACACAAGTAAGTCTCAGACTAGCTGGCACCAGGGTCATATTAAGTCCTCTGGGACACGTTAATTGCCCAAATAAAACTAGCTTGGTTGGTGCTGAAGACATCAGTCACTAAAAGAGCATTTTCCAAGTCCTTTTAAGTCAAGCAAAGAGATGGTTTCTGTCAGACATGGGAATCTCAACTCCCCGCATCCCTGGCCACAGATTTCCATTCCTTTGTGGTGGCACATAAATGGCTAGGACAGGAAACTGATCTGACCAAAAAATACTGTAGCCAAATCAGCAGCAGCATCTGAGTTCCTTGAAAATCAACTCTGCAAAACTAAACTCCTACTTGCATGGAGTACTGCTTCTAGGCAAGGGTGTATTTTCCTTGAAGCTCCCACTTCAGCTGTCCAGTGTATGCAGCACATAGAGGAATCTCAAGTCATATGATAGGAGAATGGTCATCTTATGACCATGCTCAATGCAGAGAAGAACTGTGTCATTTGAGGCTTCTATCAGTAATGTTCCCATTCACACTGGGAATACATTCATGATTATTGGCATCATGAAGGAACACAGGGCAGCAGATTCCAAGTACCTTTGCTCCGTCAGGTTCATACACAAGAGCAGACAGACACTGTATTTACTACACTTGCTCTTAACAGTGTCCAAAAGGTAGTCACAGTTTCTCTGCAACACGCATTTAAAATGAAATGTGTGCCTTTGCTCACTTGGAAATCAGAATTTTATTAATAACCCTTCAGGTGCCAAATTTCAGACTAAGAGAGAAATATCCTAGATCAGCACCATGAAGAGAAGCCACAAACACATTCTCCCTAATTCACCACGCCTTTAAAACAGTATCAATGAATGATGGCAAAACCTTGAAATGCTATAGGTGTTTGAGTGACAACTGATTTTCCCACTTAATGAGTGACTATAAAGAAATCAGCTGTATCCCACAAGAGATTTAGCAATGCACTTGGAGAACTACCCTCCTATTCTTTGGAACTGGTTCTGTTCTTATGGATTTTGTACATGCTGTCAGCCTCACTGACCGTAGTTCAGCTGCAGAGAGTCTACTGATTCATGACCTTAACTTCCTTCCTCCAGTAATCTTTTTTTCCCTTCATTTCACTTTATTCCAAAATCAGTCCATTTGGATTATTTTCCCATGTTGCAGTGTTGCTCTCATATTACAGTAAATGTTCTCACAAATTAATTTTTAGCAGGCAGTCTAACTGTGATTAAAGCCAACAGCTTGTCCCATTACTTTTTTCCCCCCTTTGAACCTCACTCCAATGATGAAAACCCACATCAAAATTACGAGACAAGCTGCAAAGCCAAAATGAGTATGTGCCCCCCAGGAATTCAGCATTTAAGTTTTGTGCACATCTATAGAAAACACCTTTTTTTCATAAAATCTGGATTTGTATCAGTTAATAAGGTTAAACATACCTTTACCAATGTCTTGTCAGCATGCATAGTACTGAACTGTTAAGAAAAAGACAGGTAACATCTCCAATTTAATCAGTGGTGCTTGTGCAGGGAGGAAATAAGTGCCATCTTTATTTTTGAGACAACAGGATGTAACGCTGTGTAAGACCCTCAACATAAAATATGGGTTTGGAAACTGAAGTATCTCATGTAAAATAGCAGAGAATTCACTCCTGGAGAGAGGGGCAGCAGGAAAGCCAGTAGAGGAACAAACGCAGGAGATGCAGACTAAAAAGGTGAAGTATGACACATCGGTAATAGCAGAGGGGGCAAAGATAGGGAGTGATAGGAATTGAGGCAGAGTTTAGCTTTTTTTTTTTTTTTATGTAATGACACAGTAAGTCTCATGCAAAAGCTTGGGAAGATTTTGTTAATTTGCTAATAGCCAGAAGCAAGGATGGGGGCTGGAAGAAGATGAGACTGATTACTCTGCATTATTTCTATGACTGTGCTGATCTTCTGGACTAAATGTCTCCCAGCAGAAATCAAGAGAGGATTACAGGATTAATGCCATGCCCTTCTCCCAGTTAGTCACTCTTCATGGGTAAAGGGTAAGCCCTTCTTTTACTACTGTGTTTTTATGCATGAAAAATCATTTCTCTCCATACTGCTACCTTTTATCAAGCAGCTGACTTTCTGGAGAGGTAAGAGCGATGAAAACCTTCTCCATTTTTGGTCACCTCCAGCCTCCTCAGCAGCTAGTGGAAAAGAGTAAGAAAAGGAAGATCTGCCGGCAGAGGAGATGAGAGCGCAGGGAGGCCAGAATGGACTGATTGCACAGGCACTGCCTTTACTGAGTCTTGGGAAAACAAACAGCAGAAATTTGTCATGAGCAGATCTTAACCAGCAAGTAATTATTTCAGCCTTGGGTAGGAGGACAACTGTGTGGCCCAGGGCAGCTCCTCTCCATGCACAGCTAAGCTGTGCAGTACAGCATGAGGAGCAGGACGGCCAGGCAAATACCACCACCTTGGCAGCACTCTGCACAGACCTCATTAGCTGCTCTTTCTTTGGAAGGGAGTGAAAGGGGATAATGGGAAAATGTCTGAAAACTAATTGACTTGTATTAGCTCTGATATTTGCTCATTCTTTATCTTAACCATCCATGAGACAGCTGCTGCTGCTGCTTTGTTTGTCAGAAGGACTTCTTATCTCTGTGAGGTGCGGTCCTAGCAGAGGCATAAAGCACACGTACATAAACACACACAAACAAAACCCCCTCTCCCTTCATCACCAGAGGCACAACACTACCTACACAACTCCAATCCAGCAACTTGTCTGGTCAAGTCTCAAGGTGGAGCTGATTAACTCCTGCTAATATGGCTCAGATTCAAATTGTAACCTGCAGGACACCACCCTGCCTGGGTTTAATTTCTGCCTACCTTATGAACTCCTTGCATTCACCATACCCATACAGTAACTGAAAAATCAAACCCAGAGCACCACAGGGACAACTGTCCATCTTATCCCTTTTAACACCAACAGGATTTCTCTATTAAAAGCATATAATGAATTCCTTCACGCTCCATTTTGAAAAGAATGTACCCACTGTAGCCTTCTTTGGGAAGACACAAGATTTAGAGTTTTCTGCTTAAAATCCATACCATTTGCTGTCAATAAAAAGTGAATGAAGCTCTACAGAACAGAACTATGGACTGAATGCTACAATTACAAACTAATGACGATGGTAATGATCTCCTTCTCTGCACAGGTTGCAGAGGCACACAGGTACAGAGGAAAACACAAGCACAGCCGTTTCCAGCTTATAAGGGGAATGTCAAGCTGGAAGAAGAATCCTGGTCCAAGTACAGTCATTTCTAGCACCCAGCCCGATGGTCTGGTTGGAAGCACTGACATGAACAAAATAGTGATAATTTGCTTTGAAAACTGGAGGTTTAAAATTACTGCAAAGTACAGTTTGTGATCATGTATGTTTTTATTTGGTAACTGTAGAAGGGCCCAGAAGGAAAGAAAGAAAAAGGCAGTTCTGGAGTGCTGGACCTGGCAGAAGTATTAGTGGAAACTGCACATGTGATAGGAGTATCACAAGGGAAACGACCTAGTCTTATCTCAGCATCTCAAATAGAAAATATGTAGCAAAGGCCTCTCTGGTCTGAGGAAAGGAAACTTCTATTTTGGAGACACGACCTAACAGAGTATTTCTGTAATACACTTGGAAATACTCACTACAGTAACTATACCACGTCCCTCATCTTGAATTTTCTTTGCTTGTCATCACAATTTTTATACATATGTTAAAAAATGGAGTGAGAGTGGTTATAAGATAACTGTTGCTTATTTTTACTCACTTCCTTGAATCATCACATAGTTCAACACAAACTGGAAAATCAAATACCACTTCCACAAGGTCTTTCATGATTCCGTGCCTGCTGATTGCTTTTTCCATTTCTTCATTCATGTTAATCCTTCCACCTACTATTTTCTGCCTGTGGCCTGAAGAAGCAGCACTTCTGTGGGAAACAGCTTTTGTGCGTAGGAAGAGACCTGTATGAGCCAAGCGTGTCAGCAGAGCTGCCTTTTTAATGCAGAATGAGCTCGCAGAGAGCAGGGCTGCACAGCACTGCAAATGTTCCCCCTCAAAACATGGAACAGCACCTGCCTGGTGGGAGCTACACACAACTTGTCAGGAACTGGTGTAGCACGAAAGTCAGCTTTTTGTATTTGCCATGACAACCATGGCCTCATATGCGACAACTTTCTTCTGCAAAAACAATTTCTTATATGAAGTTTTCACGTGACACCACATGAACTTTTTAAACTCTCCATGTGACACTGTCTCTAAGTGCACTTTTGAATGAAAATGCTGATGTGTGTGTTTTATTTGTACACGGAATTTATCTCAAAAGTAAACAAAACATTTAAAACCATAAAAAGGCATTCCTGACATCCACTCAGACATGATACAGAGCCTAAGCTGTAATTTCGAACAGTTTCAGAGTTGCATTTGAAAAATATTTTCAGTATCGTGGATAGCTTCACTTATGTCACATCCAAAAGTCAATACTGAAATTGTTCTACATTCATTGTTTAAATCCAAAGTAATTATGCCATGTAAGTCAATTTTTATAGTGATAGCTGGTTTGGAAGACACAGAGAGTTAAGAAAAAATAAATTCCAAAGTATTGCCTAAAAGTTTGTATAAAGGCTAGGCCACAATGGAGCAGTAAGGCCTTTCTCCCTCCAGATCCCCCTGGCATCTCAACGCCCCATGGGACATAATTTATGGTCCTCCTGCTAAGATCCATTCCATACAGTTTGTTATGCAAATAAAACCAATTTTGAGTGGTAACCAAAAAGCAAGCACATCAGATCACCCTAGCTTGCTTCACTCACTGTGTTGTTAATTGTAGTCGGTAAGAAAAATAATGATGCACACACTCCTCAGGTTCTTCAGTGTACCATTACTTCAGCATGGAATCCCATTACAACCCCTTGGTTATTTCAGTCTACAATTCAGAGAAAATATTATTTTCCTGTATGTCATGATATACTAATCAGGAGTAAAAATGTATATTTAAGAAACTCACAGGCTCAGTTGAAAACTGCAAGTCTTTCTTATGGATGATGTCCAACAGAAAAATTATGTTCCAAATATAACATGTAATTACCACCCAGTCATTTCAAGTACTTATCTATGAATCTGAGGAGGGGTTCTTTGTTTATTTTTTTAATCTCAAGACTTTGTAATTATTGTTTTGGCATCCAAGAATTCCAACAGTTGGTGGGCCACTGCCAAAAAGATCTTTTCTTGCAAGGTGCTCAGCATCCTCCTTTCCAAGAAAATCAGCATTCAGTTGCTGGTTCTGGCAGTGTTTCACATCACCTTTGCTGCGCTGTGTTTCCTCCACGCCTCAGTTCCTTATACGTAAAAATCAGAATAAAAGTCCTGTCTTCAAAGGGGGATCTAAAAGCAATAGCTGAATAACATGATTATATCTGGGAGGGCTGGTCCACAAAGTCTGTTATGTGTGCTAGATCCCATTTGAGTTAGGGGAGGAGGCTATATATATGTATGTGTATATCTAGAGAGGAAGGGCTTCCTTGCAGTATCAACTAATTTCTTTCACACTACAAGACTCAGAGAGCTCTCAGCTTGCCATGCAAAACCCACGGTGAGGGCTTTACAGCATCTGGAATGAAGCAGGAACACTCTAGCAGTGGTACTGGGGTCCCTTATCTTTCAAGACTCTATTGTTTGTGGATTCACCAGATTTTCTTCTGAACCACAGAGAACCGTGAATGAGATCCTGGAAAATTTTATTTTAAAAACAAAAAATCAACATGCAGTGAGTATTAAAAAAAAAAAGAACCTGCCCATTTCAGCAGGCACGGATCATCCTAAATCGCATTCTCGGTAGCATAGCGCTGCTCATGCACTTCATATGGCTTGTGAAAGGTAATTGAAATATAGCAACCCTGCAGGATTTCTTACACAGCTGTGCCTGTATTCAATGAGACACTCTGCTGTGTCACTGCCACATCATCCCACTGAACTAGCAGAAAAGTATAACATTCATCAAAAATCAAGGGCAGAGCAAAGAGCCAAGAAGAAAAGCAGAAGTGCAATCTTGCCAGGGCTCCCTATCCAGCAGAAAGGCAATTTTCCGCTTCTCTCGCAGGGCCTGCCGGTTGTGTTTTTCACTCACGCTGTTTTCCTTCGCTCCCTGTCAGTGGCTGCCCGTCCTAGGTGTGTTTCTAAATGAGGGAGAGGGAGCGTGTTTGTGTGTGCGCGCCGCGTGTTTACGAGAGTCATGGTAGCAGTTCTCAGCAGTCCACTGAGAGTTCTAGGAAACGGCCCCTGTTATTTTTTTCTCGGTCAATGTCAGCTCATGTCAGGCAGTAAAGATCACACAGGACAGCCCTCTCCATCTCGCAGTGCTGGCCGGAGGCCTCAATGGGAGAGGGAAAGGGAGAGAGCTGCGAGTGGGCGGAGAGCCTTCCCAGCACTCTACCAACCACTGCAGGAGGAATTATGATAAACACCACTCTGGAAACCAGATACAACAGTACATTGTGTTCTTCTTCAGAAAAACAACCCGACTTCAGCTCACTTAAAGTAAACAGTTAATCCTGTTTATCTTTTTTTTTTCTTTCTTGATGAGTTGTTAACAGAACAATCTCTTCTGCAAAGCAAATAAGAGATCAGTCCCTTAAATTCATACAGATTTTTTCTTTCCCCTAGAAAAAAAAAAAAAAGGGCAGTTTGATATGTAAACTTTCTACTATCAGCAAACAGTGTGGAATAACAATCTTTCTTGGCTTAAACTGGCTTAACAAAGCAATGCCAAAACTGAATGAAACCTTTCCCTCACTTACATATTTTATTTTGGAAAACTGAAGTCCCAAACAGAATGTTCTATTCATCCCTTTTAACTATTCTCTTTCTGAAAAGAACAAGTAAACCTGGTAAACCAAAAAAAAAAAAAAGAAAAAGAAAAAAAACCCAGGATATTTGTTGTCCTTGCCACTGGAGCACAGGGTGCCTGGGGAGTAGAGATCAGCTACTGAGCAGGGGGGTGGCTGGTCCCAGGTTTTCTCTGAGAGGTGAGAAAAGAGGAGTCAGACTAATTGATGGCAACTAAGGTAACAAACTGTTATCCTCCTTTTCGAAATATATGCTTATTGTGCAAATTCATGGTATCCCTGACTTCCAATAATAAGGGTGATTAATCAGAAAAGCAGATGGAATTGATTATGTTGTTTTGCTGGAGTCACCACAGTCTACCTATTAACTACTTCTTATTGGGGACTGCAACCCAGTCCACTGAAAGCTAAAAGCTTTCCCAGAGGGAATTTTAATTTTTAGCCCTCAGGAGTTTAAATAGCTCTGAAAGTCAACAACGAAAGTGTGCTTAACATCCCTGGTCAGTAAAGTTTGTTGATTTAGCTATTTATAATCAAAAAAAAACCCCATGATTTGCAAAACTGTAAGAAGAGAAGAAAAATATTTCCCTGTTATATTTTAATTCATTTTGCAAGCTCTTGAGATCCTGTGTTTTCTGGGCAAATTATGTAATGAAGTGCAAAAATGTATATTCATGCAAGTGAAAGTCTGATTTTCAGATTTTTTAAAAAAATGTTTTACATGCCAAATTGTTATATTTTTCTTGTTGTTTTTTTTTTTTTTCCCTTGAGATCTTAATTTAGTTTGCGTTTATTTTTAAATATTTTGCAGCAGTTGCTGAACTTACTCTGGTGAGCTCTAATGTGACAGAGGAGGAAAAAGCAGAGCTATTTCCCATCGCAGAAGGGAGGCAGGCTCGGGAAGCAGCTATCAGAGACTAGGGCCAGAACCCCAGAGGAGCAGCCTAAAGACTATTCCCCCAATCCACCTCTTAGCCCACCATGGCCTCCAGCCAAGACTGGGAGAGCCAGCATGTCTCCAGGGAAGACTGCATAAGCCAGTCTTGGTAGGACAGGACTGCTGCTAAACACTTCATCTGGCTCCAGGTGCATCCTGTCATCTAACCCCCATCCTCCCAGTGCTGCACCTGCACAAGAAAAGCATGGTTGCCCCCTCATGATCATGGTTTTGGCCTGTCAAATTCGTCCCCAGACTGATGGACAGTCCACAGCCCTATCTATGAAGGACCCAACTTGCACCAAGGTGCTGCAGCTCTGAGCAGGGTGGGTACTGGCTGCAGGACTGCAGGGAAGAGGCAACAGACTTTGGTAAAACCTCTCTCTTGGGAAGCCAGAGAATAATGTGCTGGTCTTACTGTCCCTACTTTTTGGGAAACTCTTGGGTGTAGGAGAAGAAAGCAATAAACCAAATCATTTAGGGTGCAGTTGTAGTCCATGTATGGAAAGACCCCGTGGTGGTTGACCACCATGACACATTCCTTCAGAAGGGAATGGATCATCCAAGAGGAATGTGGATGAGAGGTGAATCAACTGCAGATCCTTAGGAGATGACGCAACAGCAGGAAGAAAATGTGGAAGGTGAAGGAGACAAAGATGAGGAGGAAATGTTTTCTGGTATCACCTCTTTTCCACTTCCTTTCTTACACCTTGCTGTTCTCCATATCTCTTTTAGTTAGGAATTGGGGGTGGAATTTCCAGCCTGTGGTAACACTAGTATTATCCCATGGATGACCTACAAGTATTATTGAAGGAGCACTTTCCCCAGATACACTGGGATTTTTTACATAAGAAATTATGGACACAACAAACCCTACTGAAAGAGGTGCAGATGACAGCAGTTCTTCCAATTTGAAAATGAAAAATAAAGTTTTGAACTTTGCAAAATGAGAAATCCCATTTTCAGCCACAGGTCTAACAAAGCTTTATAAATTACTTTTAACTAAGCAGTAGGTTTGGGCCATTATTTAAGGCTCACTAAAATGAATACCTTTCCATTGATTTCAATGTGCTTTATTTCATGCTGTATAGCAGGAAGAGAAAATATCAGGGCAGTATCAGTTACATTCCTTCATTGTGATTTCATTCAATCATTCACGCCAATTCTATGCTTCTCTTTTAAACCATCTAAACTGAACACCAATCAAGGATCAAACACTGAAGCAATTTTATAAGCATCACACATAAATTTTGTTGTAATTTTAAGGAATCATTTTTAGCAGGATCTGAACTTGGAATATAGCACACAGTAGATAAAAAAAATCTTAAATTAGCCATATTCTCTCCTTTTTATTTGTCTGTTTTTGTTGTTGTTTTTTCGGGTTTTTTTGGGTGGGTTTTTTTTTGTTGTTATTTTTTCTTTGGCTATTTTTTTGGTGGCATTTAATTGGGTAATCTTAAAACAGGCACAGAGCTTTCATCACTTTGGTTATCTTCAGATGTGTACGATTCCAGGTATTATGTGGGTTAGTGGGAAGTGTCCTAAAAAGAAAAGCCTCTGCTAGAGCATCTTAATCACCTTGTACAGATGATAGTCTATATTTTATATCTCATGCATGTGGAATACTATTTAATTGTAATGGTATAATCAGTAATTACACTGGATTTGATATAATAACCCTGATCAGGTACTGAGGAACTATGTGCATGGTATATTTGATTCCTTTTTTTGCTTCCTGATGCAAAAAAACCAGTCCTGAATATAAGAACCTGTTCAAATATCAGTACAGCATAGTTTGTTCTCATCATTTATATTCCAAGGAAAAGAAGAAAACAGGACCAAATCTAATCAAAACTACAGGAAGTGTTTAGACACAAAAGATAATAACGTAAATTAGAACTGGGTTAGGGCCCGTAGCAAACCTATCCATGCCAAAAGAGGTGATTTAATATTCTGTGGTTAAGATTCTGGGTTTGTGTCTTATCCAAAAGACTATTAACAATAACACATTGTTCTCCTACCACCATACTGGTGGTGTTACAGCCTCTGACGTGACTCAGCACGGACTTGAAGGGACAGACACTGCTAAACATTTGGATTTTCCTGAGCTGGCACCCATTGCAGGCCAGCAGGAGATACAACTTCACAGCCAAGATAACAAGATAACTTTTGTCTTTAAAACATGCAGTTTCCTGTTGATACTGCTCTGTATGGTCACATTTGCTGTCTTGTCCTCTTTTTCCTGTCACACATTCCTTCTCTAATTAAGTCTTTAGGGTACTTCGCTGAGGAAACATTAGGACAGGGACTTCTCCGTGCTGGAAGAGCACCTGAGATCAGGGCGTGTCCTCCTTCACTGGAGCACCAGTGTCACAAAAGCAGATCAAAGCCTTGGTGCAGCCGTTTAATCACCAGTCACTGCTGCTTACCCTTCTAAACCACAGGCAATAAGGGCTAGTATTTGTATTTTCTGAGCACTGTCAGCAACCTAGCAGTTGCATTTTTGCCTTTCAGGCTCTCCATTTGAGTAGGATCTCTTTGTGCAGAAGGGCATCAAATCAGGCTGTGAGGCTCATCCTCAGAGCAAAGCATTCAGGAACTATCACAGGGAGGTCTGAAGGTTGCTTTAAGGGAGTTCTTTCCTACTGGACATGTGATTATAGGATGCAGAGAGCCACCAGCATATGAAAATGACAAAATTTAAATAAATATAGGCCGCATTTTCATGTATTGCCTGTTGTCATGGGACATGCTGTTCACGGTGTTCTCTCTCTTTCCACTGCAGGTAACGTGAGAAACCTGTGGTTTTGGATCACTGTGACACTATGTAACTCATGTACGCCTAAGGTGAAGCACAAAACCACCCTAAATTTAAATATCTAAATATGCTAAAACAAAACTGACAAAGCCTTCAAACAATATTCTCAAAAATAGGAGACAAAATGCCTACATTTTTAAAAAAATGTGCTTTCTGATCACCCACTTTTAAAACATGTTTCCTGAACTGCACTGCTGCAAGAAGTGTGAAAATACCAACAAGCAAGAACACAAAAAATGAAAACATTGTAAGTGAATCCCACTTGGATCAATTTAAGCATTTTGCTTTACCAATTTAAAAAAAACTCAGCTAAAAAAACCTAACCAAAGTGGAATTTCTAAACAAGTGGTTTCAGAGTAGGAAAATGGCATTGTTTCAAAACATAGCATTTCAGCAATTTCACAACTTTTCATTTGCTTGTACAAGCTTTTCATAAGAAGTTTCCATTATTTTACAAGTTGATCTGACAGAAAATTATTTCTTTGAAAAATTCCCAACCATTTTTCCTAGAAATATTTTTCAAACCTCTAATGCAGTAACTATTCATTAACTTTCAAGGCTTTGTCTTGACAAAACGTATTTATTCAGCACACCAAAGAATAATTATCCAGTATGCCTGTGAGTAGAAGCAATGCTGAACAGTGAGAGACAGAAATGCAATATAAAGATTTATTTTCCCTTCTTCTCTAACAATAGATGCAGAAATACATTTGAACATATATGTGCTGGGTTTGGCTTGGGTAAAGTTAATTTTATTCGGAGTAGTTGGTATGGGTCTGTGGTTTGGATTTGAGCTGGAAACAGCGTTGATAACAAAGGCATTTTTAGTTATTGAGGAACAGGGCTTGCACAGTCAAGGCCTCTTCTGCTCCTCACCCCACCCCACCACTGAGGAAGCTGGGGGTGCACAGGGAGCTGGAGGGGATAGATGACCCCAGCTGACCAAAGGAATATCCCAGATTGTACAGCATCATGCTAAGAAAGAGAAAGAGGGGAGAACACTCAGAATGGTGGCATTTATCTTCTCAAGTCACCATTACCCACGATGAAGCCCAGTGATGTTCAGCCAGTCACCATCCTGGTGATGGCTGAACAACTGCCTGCCAACGAGAAAGGGTGAATGTATTCTCAGTTTTCCTTTGCTTGCATGAACAGCTTTTGCTTTACCTGTTGAAGTGCTTTAATCTCAAATGACTTTTCTCACTTTTACTCTTCTGATTCTCTCCCCCATCCCATGGTTGAGGGATGGACTGAGCAGCTGTGTGGGGCTTAGTTGCCATCTGGGGTTAAACCCTGACAACACATAACTTTTATTTTAAGCAGAAGAAAAGTTCTAGGGAAAGCTGTAAAAAAGCTGCAAGCTTCTTTTGCATGTTGATTTTAAATTTTGGAACTTACACAAAATAAAAGCAAATTTGTGAGTTTACATCTCTTCTTGATTGTTAAAAAAAGCCTGTTAAAGCTTAGGAAAAGTAGAAACCTAGTGGGGAAAAAAGGTAATCCTTAACTCTAGAAAGAAAACCCAAAAAAGCCTGAGTCCTGTACAGAAAAACCAAGGGGTTGAGACTGCTGGTGCCATTCCTGGAGACTGAACATGGCTAGAGCTGTCCTCCTGGGGGCTACCAGGGTGGGGTTCAGGCCCTGATCCTGAACCAGGTGACATGAGAACAGCATTCTGCCTTTATATGCACCTGAAACAAAGGTACTGGCCTGGGTATGGGAGCAGCAGCCTGCCTGTACACCACTGGGTATTTGAAGGAAGTCAGTGGAGAAGCCCAGTGAGGATTGTGAACCTCACTAAGAAAAGGGACTTATTCCAACCTCCTCCACTACCTTTTTCTTACCTGGATGCTGCTAGACTTGAGGCAGTGCTGACTCCCAACAGCAGCCGCAAGGTCTGATCCAGATTTTACAGTGTAACTGCACCTACATTTTCCAAAAGTGGTTAACGTGCATTTTCAGTGAAGAGGGAGAGAAACACTCATGAGAATTTTCTTGGAGAAAAGACTACAACCTATACCTAACCTCATTGGGAATGTATCATTATCACTAATTTCAATTTCAAACTTCCAACAGGCATGAACCATATTTCACTGGTCTTTTTAAGCTGGTTAATAGGTTCCTTTAATGGCAGTCCCACAAAGTATAAAATGTTCCAGACAAAGAACTAGATTTTGAAATTTTTTCAATTTGTATGGAATTTTAATTCACCACAAACATTCCTTTCTTGACCAAAAAGTTATTTATCTACAGCACACACAAAAAATTATGTTCTTGTAGGACAAAAAAATGTGGTATCATCTGATTTGGGATGAAACACCAAAAGCACATTTAATTTAATCCTACGTGGTTTAATTTGAATCCATAACTCTGTCTTTCCCCATTCATTTCCCCCTTCTCCCCAATCTACAATACTACATGTGCTTTTCACTACTGCATATACTGACCTTTGTATACCTACTGAACCCAAATTTCAATATGAGCTATCAGTGAAAGTTTACCAGTATTCCTCATTTTTTCATTCCACATGAGGACACTAGTTTTAATCCTACAGCTGGTGTGTTAATGTATTAAAACCCTTATATAAACAGTGTATTCTTTGTATATTTTATATTATAATTTTGAATTATTATTAAACTGCTATTATTAAGTGGTAGGAGCTGGGACCAATCAACTTTGTAAAAATACAGCTATGTGAACAACATTTAACTGATGAAGTGGCAAGAATGCTTTGTAGAAGTCAGTTACAGTTTCTTAGCAGGCAATATTGTTTTCTAGCTAGAAAAATAAGACTAGTTAACAAAAGATTATGGTGAGCAGGGTAGGAAAAGAAAGCGAACAGAAGTTCTTTCTGTTTCACATGCACAAGTCAACAACAGAGGAACAGAAATCTCAAGGCATGGATGCAGATTTGTCTTGGGAACTCCAGGTAACTTCTCTAGCGTCAGCGCCTTACTTATAAACCTTAGTAAGAAAGCAAGCAGCCACCAGGTGCCAGAGGGAAACACTGAAATTATTCCAAAATGAGGTCATAGGAACAACTCATCATTTCCAAACAACTACTGCAACAACTAGATAGAGGGTGCTGGTGCTGGCCTGGAAGGACACCCTCTTGGGAAAAGCACTGTCCTCACCACCCATATTTTTGCCTCCCTGAAGAACAACAGGGACAATTCGTCCACTTCAACAGCACCTCCAAGGTGTTATTTACTCAGGTTTAGAAACACACAAATGGAAACTACTGTTAAAACTGCTATATTATGATAATTACCACAATGATCCTCCTCTTCTACTGACTCAGTTTATTAAAGCTGCCAGAAAAGATTGCCTAACTGTGACCACGGCTTAGGAGTTAAGAAGCGGTCCAAACTCTGGGTATTTGCAGTTGCAGAATGGGTGGCACCATTTCAGAACACAGTGGCTGAAATGGAATAAGGGGGGAATGCATCCTTTGGATATTGAATGCTTCCTGGTTTTCTTATCTGCAGGTTGATTTGAGTAGTGTTAGATTGAAAAACAATTAAATCGTCAGTATTTTCAAAATAAGTTACCTGAACTCTGCACTGGGCAGAAATAAAACACCAGGTATTTACACAACACACAAAAACATCTTTGAATCTTATCACAGCTGCATACAAAGTGATGCTCCCAGAAAGCCAGAATATTATTTTTTCACACTGTAGCAGCATTTTCAGGTACAGTAAGAAACTTCCATGCAAGCTTTGCACCTCAACAGGTTTTAGTTAGAAGCTTTCCTGAAATACAACCCGGACAAAAAGAAAAGCCAAGGAATGCTGCTCCTTTTCCTTTCCAAGTCCTTCCCAGCACCTCTGTTTAATCCAATCAAATTACAATGATCTGTGATGAGGTCAGTTTGCAGTATGGGATAAGACACAGAGGAATGCCATGTGAAAAGAAAGAACAACATCTACTATCTCTGATGACTTAAGGGTGTATTAATCTAAGTAAAACTGCTCAAAGAAAACAGAAATCAGACTTTGAAATGCTCAGGGTCAGAATACTTGGTCTGCTTAGAAAACAGACAAAATGAACTTCCATGTTCTACTTGATTTGTGTAAGATTTATGTTGTATTAAAAGACTGAAATTTAACATAGGCAATCTCAGGACACAGGAAACTTCTTACATTGTTTTCAAATTTCTAGTTGAGTAATGAAAGAAATATTAACATCTCCACCTACACTTCCCCACAAACTAAACTTTTTAATGACCAGATTCAGCTAAGAAAATATCCAATTTCTCATGGCATGCCTTTGAGTGCTCTGTAGATTTCAAAATAATTTTTGTCTTCTGCTATTTGAAATTATGTCCACTGAAGGATTTTTTCTGTAAATCCATAAAATTCTGTGTTTTTCATGATGTACAAGAACAGCGAAATTTTAAACTAAACGTTTTGCCTTATGCAAATGTAGATGCATATACACATCCTTGGAGGAAAAAAAAAAAATATATACATACACATACTGAACTTTCAGACTTGAAATCACTATTTCCCAGGTTGTATCAACAATGAGGTTAGCATCCACAAACTCAAAATTCCACAGATTTAGCATCCACAAACTAAAAACCAGTTTCATGTCAGAAAGCAGAGAAACAGATGAAGGTTTTTCTGCCCTACACCAATGATACCACAGTTTTAAGCTGTCCCCTCTGCTGCCTCATAACCAAGTTGAGACAGCACAATAAATCAGATTGGGGAATTGATTTGCTTTAACAAACAAATTTCAGATGCAAAAATGAAGTTATTTACCTGCAGTACTACATCCAGCTCTGGAGTTTTCAGCACAGGAAAGACATGAGACCTGTTGGAGTAGCTCCATAGGAGGGCTACGAAAATGACCAGAGGGCTGGAGCACCTCTCCTATGAACACAGGCTGTGAGACAATTGGGATTGATCAGCCTGGGGAAGAGAAGACTCTGGGAAGAGAAGACTCTGGGAAGGCCTTACTGCCTTTTAATATTTAAAGGGGGGGCTTATAAGAGAGATGGGGACAAATTTTTCAATTGGTTTTGTTGTGATAGGAAAAGAGGCAATGGCTTTAAATTAAAAGAGGGTAGATTCAGACTGGATATATGGAAGAAAATTTTTTTTGTGGTGTTTTTTTGTTTGTTTGTTTGTTTGTTTTTTTGGGTTTTGTTACAACGAGGGTGGTGAAACACTGCAACAGGTTTTCTGTACAAGTGGTAGATGCCACATCCCTGGAAAAACTCCAGGTCAGGTTGGATGAGGTTCTGAAACACCTTATCTAGTTGAATATGTCCTTGGTCAAGGCAGAGTGGTTGGACTAGATGGCCTTTAAAGGTCCCTTCAATCCAAACTGTATTATGATTCTGGGCTTTTTTGGCATCAGTTTGCTGACTTAGCATCACAAACAGCTGTCCCAGCTCATCTGAATGGGCACCCTGGCATGTAGTGGCAAAAAGACAGCTCACTGGAGTGAGGAAATCTGGGGAGATAGACAGGGAGTCGGATTAATTTCAAAGCAGATTAGAGAGAGAGAGAATAATTTAGCATGGATTTCCCAATTAGAGATCACAGCTTTGTCACGCCCAAGATGAAGCATAAAAACAAATGGGCTTTCTGCCATTGGCTGAAGGTCCATCACAATCCTCCTGCCTCAAGCATTTGTCTTTTGGCTTGGTTTTGATGGAAACATTGGTCTGAATCCCCACAGACTGGGGAGATTGTTATTCTTGCAAGAATAACACTTGTAAAAATAATTTTTACAAAAAATATTTACACTAATGATAGCGCACAATGTAACATTAGAAACAATATTCCATTTTAATTTTATAACTGCAGAAGAGACAGGCAAATTTAAAAATGTAAGCTTAAGCTAGCAGTACCAGCAGAAACACTTCAAAATCGCTGAAAGCCAGTCTAATGGAAAACATGTTTAAAAACCCTATAAAAAGTTTACTTTTTTACATATTTTAAAGTCCATTTAGTCTTTTCAGTTTGCCAATGTGCATTTATGACTGTACACTACAAAAACACACAAACACATAATCTAATTCCCCTGCAGAATCAGTTCACTAGCACCAAATATGTAAAACAGTCTTTAAAAGTGAAGTTCAGGCTTTCAAACTCAAATTTCAATCTGTGTTCCACTGCCAACTACACTTCTGACTCATATTTCTTCTCATGCACCTTTGGTACAGCTTACTGAATTTATTCAATTTACCTAAAGTTTCAAATGTGGATGCCATTTAACGGTCTACTGTAGTGATTTTCTTCTTACTTGAAAATCAGTTTTATTTATAAAATTGTTTCAAGATCCTTCGGTGACATCTGCAACTCCTGAAATACACTGGAGTGAAAAATTATTATGTTCAAATGAACATACTCGCTTTAGTATTTCCTTTTCTTGGACTGAGGCAGATCAGCTGGTAAATTAGACTGTTACAAACATTGTTCCTTTTGGTTTATCACTTTATACTTGCAGGAATTAAAATAATTTTTTTTTCATAATGACCAAAACAGTACCTATTTAAGGAGATAGTGACAAACCCACCAAATTTTCTTGCTGATATAAAGGGAGGGGGAAAAAAAAAGAAAATAAATCACGTTTGCTGTTTTTAAAGAACTAAATGAATATAAACTGTCAAGACTCTGGGTCATCATTAAGCACAGGCCAGAGCATTGGCACGAATGACCGTGTTGCGAAGCCTACAAGCTTTATTTGGTTTTTATTTCACATTCCTGTAGAGTGAGACATTCTTAATTTGAGAGAGCTACGGGTAAACATTTATGGGAAAAAATTATTAAATATTTCCTTTCACAAAGGTAGCAGGCAAAATAAAAATAAAAACAACTCCTGCACAAAATGCTAAATGTGGTCCTTAACTATCAAAATTCAGCAAAGCAAATGAGGTATCTATGCTCCTTTCTGACAGGCACTTGGGGCTTTTACTATTGAGAGACCAATCTTCCCTCTACCATTTACCATCCACAAGCTCGTACTACATTTCTTTTCAGATTGGAACAATATCATCCATATGTGAAATGGACACCCAAATAGTCCAGCCCATCATATGGAGACATTAGTAACTTATGTACACTTGCATCTAGATTTATCATTACAGAAGAAGTGAAAATACTTACAAGATGATGGTACTGATTACACCACCTGATGTAATACATAACTACTGGTCACTTCCCAAACCTCTCACTGAACTCCAGTAGCCTTTGAGAGCTGTTTGTTGCAATTCAGTTTATGAGACAACATTTTAAATGTTCTTACTCCAAAGAACTCTTGGAATTATGAAGATGTCTGAATATTTTCTTTCTAAATACGAAACGTTCTGCTTGCAGAAGGTTTCAGAATTTTAAACAAATATAAAACACAGTTTATTCACCCCAGTGAAAGAGGACATCCTGTAGAGGGGTCTGAGGCTTGAGTGGACACTGCAATTTCTGCTGGCTTTAGCCCTCAGCACTACAACTCACTTATCTAAGTCTGAGAAACCCACAGGAACACCTAGGAATGTCTATCAGATGTGTTTTGATCAGTGCGTACAGGGAGCTGAACCTTATTCCAGCTCTACAAGCAGGAACATGCTGGCCTGGCTGTACATGGACCAGGGATATCAAAGCTCTCTTCCTCCTCTGACCAAGTAAGATACAAACTTTCTCTGGAGAAAATTCAATGGCACGCACACCACCCCTGCTGCACCATAAACTTCATGTGATTTTTAGCTACTGAAAATACAGGAGATTGCCTCCCCTTCCTTGTCGCTATAAAATGATTTGTGGCTCCTGGCTTCTCAGGAAAGGCGATCCTCTCCTGATCCCTCACTAACTGTCAAGACCAAAGTCCAAAGGGTTTTCACTAAATGGGCAAATCTTTGAGAGCAACCTGAGGTAGCTCCTCCCAGACAGTGTGCAAAGATGAGGTTGATTTTCAAAATTTTGTCATGATTGTGGTAAGGCCAAGGTTTTATTAGTACTTCCAGTATTTGATGCAATTTCCTATAAACTCCCCAATGTGGCTCAAAAATAATCTCGGGCACCATCAGTATAACAAAACCTCGGGCGTATGTTTTCCTGAAATGTCACACAAACATCTAGAAGAGTTCCCTTTGTGGTACCACCTTAATAGTGTCACACCAGAAAAGGAAAAGTCAGTAGCAATAAAGCAAATTTTGCTTCTCAGATGTTCAATGGAGCAATATGCCAAAGATTTAACCTTCCAAAGGAACAGGCAACAGATATTTAGCAGAATTAGTTTCACAGCACTGTGTGTCACCACAGTTATGCATAAAGATGTTACTGAGCTTGGCCTTTGAGGAGAGAACAAAATAACTGAAAAACAGGACTGACAGGAGGAGAATAAACTATCTTTTCCTGGGAACTGAGCTATGCTAAATAACTGATCCTTCTTGAAAAGCCTCCAGTATCATACTTCTTTGACTGTTCTCTAGTTAACCTGCTGCCTGAAACTGGGAGTATTTATCAGCTGGTATTATTAGTCCTGTGACTTCAAACATTAATAATATTTGTTTAAAAAAAAGTTGGTGTAATAATTGCAGTTTCTTACCCATGAGGGATAAAATGCTGCATTCCAGTTCAGTTTAATGAGAATTTCAGGACTATGTTAACTGCTGCCTAATATATTTAAAATACAGTCAAATGAAGTAATTTTTATAAAATTAAAAGATTATTTGTATGTGGTTTACTCTCTTTCTTCTAGGAAACAATAAAAGGGTAAAATGCCCTAACAAAGCATCAAGATATTATGACATGGTAAAAGAGATAATCCTACCTGATTGCCACACCTTTTAAAATTATGCATAAGGAGTCTTTTGTTCCCTGGTTTTTGGAATGTCAAGCAACTCATAAATAATAATCTGGACCTAAATAAACATACACTAGTTAAAAATCCCGTATTTATTTAAAGCATGAGATGAATCATTACTTCAAGTATTCAAATGGCAGTATCTTTCCTCAGTTTCTTACCTAAGCTCTCTTCTTTAAAGGCAACCTAAGATTATACCAATAAGTTAATGGCAAATTTTTCTCAACCTGTTTAAAACATTCACCAGAAAGTTTTAACTACCATCAGAAATGCTTAATATTATTATATTATGCTAACTTAAAGTAAGACACTATCCGTAAGTCTTTAAAGCAGGATAAATTAAATTATCAGGATTTTTTCAGCATTCCCTTAATGTAATCACCTCAATTCCTGTATTTTGTCATTCTATCAGTAATATCAAGATTTTTCAGCAGAATTACAGGAAGTAAAAATATGAAGAAGAAAAAAGACCCTGATAATACAATCGAGATTAAAAACCCCTACATGTTAGAGAGTTTGTTTCTTGGATTTTTTTTAATAAGAGAAAAGTATCTTCACTTGGTGTTCACTTCTCCCCTTCATTTGCAACATACCTAGATAAGCTTAAAATGTTGTCTTATTCAAGAGAGGGTTCAGTTACTTATTAAGAATTACCTACTCCTTGCCAGTGGTTTGTATCAACTTAAGAGAGTAACATGGAGAGATGTGTTTTTAAAGTGGGAAAATCCCAGCAACCCACAGACTCAAGCAATGAAGGTGCATATAACCTCTAAGAGAGTAGATGACGGGACAAAAAGGAAGCAGAGCCAAATCTTGGATCAATCCACTATGAAAAAAAAAGGCTAAACTGGTGTTAGAAGGATTTCTTGACAAAGATGGCAATGTCCAGTTGCCCCCTCCCTCCAGCCCCCTTAAGTAATAGACAGTTGCACTCAACTAAAAACACCTTTGTTTAAACACACAGTTTCTCCTACCCTCCCTCATTATCTGGTCAGAATTAATGATTATCTGATCAATTAATTGTTACTCAATTACCACCTAATCTAATCCCTATCAACCAATCCTAGGCACACCTTTACAACCACAATAAATAAGATCAATGTTCATCTCCTCCTCTTCTTTTCCCACATCTTCCTATCCTCCCTTTCCCAATCCCCCCAGATTAACACATTCTGGGATTTATTTTCCTGTATGAGATCAAAAAACTAGAGTGTTCTCTCTACATTTTCCCCACAGGGTGAATGGGAGATGCTGCTCCCAAGCCCACCCTCTGGTCTCACTTTGGGGTGAGTAACAGCAACTCCTGCAGTGTTGCAGTTGTAGCAGAACTCCTTAAAAGTGGTCACACATTGCCCAGCATTCCTTGACTCTCTTTCCTCCTCCAATGCTACTTTTTGGGGTTCTTTTTAGTTTCTCAGCTCCTTTAAGAGAAGCATCTCCTAAGCCCAGCTCACTTTAATTGTGCAGAGAAAACTTTTATTCACTCTGAATGGACAAACTACTTTAAATGTGAAACAATCAAAAGAAATACAAATTCCTGAATAAAATTCTGATCACTGTACTGCCCTATTCCACATGCTCTGCAACTGGTCTATACCGTATGCCATATGCCAAAATGATTTGTAGATACTATTGACATTTTCCATGTTCCCCACAATGTTTGGAATACCACATGGCACAGGGTGCAAGAAGATAAGATCATTTATGTAAGCAAAATATGACCTTACAAGTGTGTAAATCCCTTATGTGCGTATGCAGGAGAAATAGCTGTGAGTACCAGTACTATTTGTATGTGTAATTATTTGCTTTACATGCCACATCAATTCTGCAAACAAATAGTAACTATTTAGCAATATTCATCTCTTTCTATTGTATAACACCTAGCAGAGGGAGAGAGAAAGAAAGGTAAGATTTTAAAGTCCATTAATAACTATATACTGGCTCCAAACTAGTATAGAGATGTCAAGTTTGTGGTGTGAAAACAGAAAATCATGGCTGATAAAACAGCAGAAAATGGAAAGAACAGCCTGATCCAAAAAATCAAAAGTGCAACAGGCTGCGCTGCTCTGGGAAAAAAACATGGGCCTAGAAAGAGTAAACACAGAATTTATATGTATCATTCATTAATATAAACATATATATAAGCCCACACACATACTAAGTTGTGTTCTTGTGGATTGTTTTTTTTTTTTTTTTTTACAATTCATGACCAGATACAGAAAAAACTTAGTAAACCTTCCTGTTTAGAATCTGAAGGTGATAAGGTTAAGTACTCTGAAATCAACAGATGACACATTCAGTTTTCAGTACATATATATATATTCTGCAGAAATCCGGTATTACTGCTCTTCTGGGTATTTTGCACCTGTGCCTCTCAACATAAGGTTAAAGAAATTCTATCTGTATTAGCAGGCCCACAGCTTGAGCAGACCAATACTGCCTGAATCAGGGGACATTTGAGTCCCACTGGGTAAGAAAGAGGAATTTTGGCAGCCCTGGTTCAGACTACAGGTAAGTGCCACCCACGTGTTGCTTCACACATATGGAAAGTGTCATGTGATGTTCTCACAGACGGAGCTGGAACAGTGTGGTTTATGCCCTGCTTGGGAGGATGGCTTGGGAACAGCTTTACTTCAGCTCTCTGTCCTGCATCTTGAAATATTTCCAGCTTGGGGTGGCATGAACCTCTCAGGCTGGAGGAGGAAAGTCTACCTTTATCTCTCTCCCCCTCCTCCCTTTCCAACCCCAACTGTTTCCATGGTGGAGCCAGCTGTAGCCACTGCCAAAGAAAACAAGGCATTTTCCCACCTCGAGGGCATTCCCCTCTGAACATCAAACGTCTACAGCAAACAATGGAGTTGAAACAGCTTTGCAAATAAAAGGTCACAAGAATTTTTCATAGTGGAAAATATCAGGCTATCTACAGGCAGGAGTTGCTTCCAGCTCACAAACACTACACATGCTTTCAAACACACTTCACTGTGAGCTGGACTAGTCTTTGCTGAGACATTGCATGGTCCCAGTGATGTAACTAGAATTCATTCTCCCTCAAGCTATTTTGTAATCACCTTAACTGTCAGGTCTTAAAAAGAAGAGATTTTTAGTTCTTTGGGAAGGGAGCGCATTTACATGCTGTAAGAAGCCAAGCAAACTATAGGGTGTTCTGAAATAGCAGGTCACACACTAAGCAGTGCACTAAGTAGGGGAAAGGAGAAAGGCCATGTGCTACTGGAGAGCTTCAGGGAGAGGAGCAGAGCATGTGATAAGCTGTTGATGGAGCTGTGCTTTGCAAGCTCTAGCCAAAGGACAAATGAGCAATGCAGAGAGCCCCTGGCTGCCAGAAGCTACTGAACCCACACTAGAGGCCTCCATGGAGACTTGGCAGCATGGGGTTCAGCAACAGCAGGAGCCACATGTTTTCTGGGCTCCCGCTCTAAGCCTGCACACACGCTCAGCCCTGCCAGCACAGCAGTCTTCCATGGGCTCACATTTCCCCACGGCCACCCTGGCCCCCACCCAAACATCCCCTCTGCTCCACTCCCCTACAGCACTGGCACTCCTGCCTTCTCCACAAGCACTCTCTGGTGGTCTCCCCTCCCTGCCATCTCTCAGAAGCAGAGGGGTTTGTCAGGAAGTGTGTGAGGCCCACTGAGCGCTGCTGCTACGAAGATGAATGAGAACTCTTAGTCCCTAGATCAAGAGCAGAAGATGAAAGGTAATTCAAGGAATCATTTGGTGGGAAAAATACTGGACAAGATATCACTGAACAGGTTTCTGTTACTAATCCGTAACTAAACTAAAATTCCTTCAGATGAGCATAATGAAATAGTTTTACTGTGGGAAATTACCAGAGTTTAAATGTGCACCCCACGTATTTGGCATTCATCTCCTCCAGAATTCTGCATACAGGTAAGCCTCACCAAAGAGGGAAATTGTGATTATGTGCATTTTTCTGCATTTCTGAGGCAGTGGAGGAAGGGAGTGGCTGGCATGGGTTGAAGGTTCTGAATTTTCAGAACTAATTATGTTGAAAATGAAAATTAAAATTGTTCTAATTTCATAATTAAAAGGGCTTGCTTTGGATTTCTTTTTAATTTTCCCACTTCCCTACTGGATAGTTTAGCAGACACAAGCCAGGAAAGCCAGTGACTGAAAGAGTAGTTGAGCTCTTGCTCATTAAAAGATTCAACCCTCCACATCTTTCACAAATCACCATCCTGCCAACTCTCATGGGAAGCTGCCCAACAAGACCATCACTCTCACTTACTGCCTACAGCTTCTCCCAAGATTTCAACACCTTTCTGTATATCCATGCTTGGCCTAAAGTGCCCAGTACGGAAATGCTCCTCCAATCTTGCCTTCCCTCCTCCTTCTTCACTCACAAAAGACTGGTCAGTCAACATTTTCTTCATAACACGATGAAGAAAACTTGTGAGTCTGACTAATTGCAAGAAGAGACTCACACTAGAAGTACTGCTGAGAACAAGTCATCTGAGTTTTTAGATTTTAAATGTGGGTGATTGAGAAAATAGGACTTAACTGGTGAAGGAAACTGGTAGTTAGAGGTCACTGATAACTGAGGGGTGGGAGGTAAAGGGAGTAGTTCAGACATTGTCTATCATTGGTATATAAAATGTTTCTATTTGACAATTTCCGGTGTTCAACCATAAAGTGATGATTTATAGACACTGGAACTTTAATCGTAGCAGAGACCATCACTTCAGACTAATCTGAGATCTTAACTCAGCACTTCCAAATAAAAACAGAAATGAAAAATTGTTACTGGTAAATAGCACCATATGAATAATCTTTTTTTTTCCCCACTCTTTTTCCATAAGGCACTTACTACAGAATGTCTAGAAACCTTAACCAGGTTCGTGCCCCATCACACTAGGCACATGAGATACGCAGCAGTTTGCTTAGAGTGCTCACATGCTTTTACCAAATTTCAGCAGATGGATGGAACAAATGTGTGTGTGTGTGTGTGTGTGTGTGTGTGAGAAGAACAATTGGCCATGTAGATAATCTACAGAAATCACTGTTAATTTTTTCTGTTGTCTTATCTTTACTGTAGTGAGCTGTACTGTGTATGGATGGATTTCCAAAACACAACAACAAAGTCTCAAATTCCAGTATCTCCTTAAAGCTCCCTCTTCTTTGCCATCCATTCCATTTGTACATCTGAACCCCAAGACAATAATTTATTTCTTTCAAGCAGGCAAAACAATTATTTCTCAGATATTAAATACACTAACATAATACAGACACATAGAGAGAGAAAATATGCATTAAGCATTTTGCAAAGGGGCCAAAGAAGGGAGTTTCTGGCAATTACTCAGCATAAGGAGTAAGGTATATGGTGAATAGATTAGATAAAATTAGTAGTTGTCAACCCCGTACTGCCTGATGACAGAAATTACAGCTTTATCTCTCTCTTATCCATGCCTCCCACATATCATGTGCCTCATTAGGATCCTATGGACAGAACACACAAGAAAAAGACCGTCCTCAAGCAATCAGAAAAATCCATTAAAAAAAAAAGTGAAAAATCTCCTGCCAGATTTAGTAAAAATTATTTCACTTTGTTACAGGACCTAATTATGTACTATCCTAGACTATCACAGCATTTGAGAAATGGGAAAATCCAGGCTGTAACCAGGTGTCTTGCCATGGTTAGAAAAGCCTCCTTGCCCTCAAACACATGTTCTTTGCATGTTGGAAAAACTAGCCATATATTAAAACCAAAAGTTAAAGACAACTGGCTGAGTCAGTCGACTCAGGGAAAGGACTGAGCAGTCAGGATCTAGCTATGTTGAATTTGGCTGTGTTGAGTTAGATGACACAGAAGTACAAACTTAGAGAAAGCACTAGAAACACCTTTGCCGAATGTTTGGAGGAGAAAGACGTTGCATTTTAGGCCAAACGGTTTCTATAGTATCTGGTACAATGATCTGTGACCACAGCACCCAACACTAGCAGCACCAGGCTGCTTGTCCCAGCCATCTTTGTGGGAAAGCTTGATTGGGTAAAACTGCTTTTCCCAATTATCCACATTCCTCCAACTAAGTTCTTGCACAGAGGTTTTCGTTTCAGTCACAAGAGCATGAGGAACAAATGAGCAAGGACCCTGAATGGCTCTGAACAGTAAGTCCAAAACAAGCCCAAGGGCCAGCATGTGATGACACGACATAGGTCATTTCCTTCTGCATTAAAAAAAACCCCTAACGCTTAGAAAGCATTTAGTAGAATAGTAAAAATGAACAAAAATATTTTCTATCAGATCACACCGAACAAGTTTCCAGCAGATTTAGCGAATGGTGCAAAACATTCCAGCACAATTTTGCTGGTTTGCATTACAAGGAAGGATGTGAGCACATCAAAGATTGAATTTGCCCGAGTAAGAAATTATTCTTCTGGTCCTCAAAAGACCAGCTAAATTTGAAATTAGAACGAACTGAGCTTTGACCACATCTGTAAAGGCAAAAGAGAATCAAATCACAGACACGATCTGTAGGGAAGTCTAGATACTGCCGACAAAGTTTTCCCACCTGTATTTTGAGGTTAAGGCTGTAGGCACTGAACACGCATAATTCATGAGCCGCCCTTCCAGAGGGCTTTCAAGAGCCTGTCACATTCTTCTCAAGTGGATCATTAAGGGTGGTGTACCTAAATGGATGGGTGGAGGAAATTTATCTGAACAGAAGATTAGAAGTGATTCAATTTTGGGAGATAACATGACTTTTTGTCTTGGTAAGACAATAGTTCAACCATGTGAGTTGACACTGGCATGTGGGGCTACTCAGCAGTTTCACACACAGATTCTGTTGTGCAGATGAAAAAGAATTGCACTATAAAGCTTCTTTTTGCGAACCATAAAGGTATAATTCTGTCATTATGATGGCTGATGTAATCAACGCTTTCATGAGGTTAGGCTTAAAGAGGCAAACAAAGCTTTTTACCAGGAACTTTTTGAATTCTCCTTGACTGAAAAGAGTTCATCACTGACAACTAGTGGGACTGTGACAAAGAGGAGTGGAAATTCATGCTGAGACCGTTTTACAATGGCAAAGGAATCTTTTCTCTCTGTAAAACATACTACAAGTAGCGGCAAAAGACCTGGGAAGAAGAGAAATGGAGATGACGGTCTTCAGTACAATCTACTTTCGGAAGAAGAAAACTACTTGAGAGGGAAGTCAGTGCTGAAACTTCCCTTTCCAAAGCTTTAACTATTAGAAGGACCAAATTATCTGTGAGAAAGCATTAAGTTGACACCACACCTTCTACAGAAATGCAAAGCAGAGTATAGACAATATTTCCTACTTTTCTTTAGGTATCTCTGTGGTTGCCTGGATGAATGGAGGCGTCAGAATTGTAAAGGGAACACTGACTGACCAGGAAAGGAAATTGTCTTATTGATGCAAATACCAGAGACCCTGGTACTTGTCATACTGGAGCTCTAAAAACAAAACTTCTCCTGCCTTTCTCACTCTCTGTTTCGCAGTTGTTTTTGTTATTTATTTTTAAATACCCTCCTGACTAACTAGCTTCCAGAAGGAGAGGGGGAAAAAATCGTAAAAGAAAAACTGGGAGAAACCAGAGAAGGATAGCTGAGCCATCAATTTCTGTAGACCAAACCATTAGGTGCAATTCACCCTGTGCTACTGCTAGCCACTTAGATCATTCATAGCAAAAACTTTTACAGTCCAAACTGGCGTGTTCAAGACTTGCAGGAATATTACTTATTCACAATGTACCCAAAAAGCTAAACACAAAACAATCTTAGCATCTGCATAGCTGCAGAGTATTATTTAAATAGAATAGTCTCGAACGAGCAATACGCCATTTAAAGATGCAAACCTCAGCGTTTGCTACACTAAAACTTTTGATACAAAATCCTCTTGAATCCTGGAAAACTTGCTCGTTAGAAAGGTGCATGCTGTTCTAATATATATATATATATATATCTCGTATGTCAGCACAAACAGCCTTCATGTAAACACGCAGCCGGGAGTACCATGAGTAACAACTCTGTTTCCATCAGAAGCCCTTTATCCTACGTAAGAGGTCTGCACGCTAATAGATGTCCTAGGCTAATGCTAACTAGCTGCAGCTGGCTCGCAGCTATAAAAAGCATTAATGAAAACATAAATACTAACTTCTCCACTTCCCTCAGCCCGTACGTCAGGGCTGCGCAAAGGCACCGCTTTCCAAGAGGTCTGTGTGAATGAACTGGCTGCCCTGAACCAGCTCGCTCTGGTTCTCCCGCGTTTGTTTACTGAACAGCGTGTGCAGAGATGCGCCGGGGGATGCAGGGGGAGAGACACACCACGTGTGCCCTCTCGCAACCCCGAGCCCTGGGCTTCCAGGGAAGGCTCGGATAAAGGCAGCAAATAGCTGTTCACCAAGGGACTGGCCCACGGACAGCAAAGTGCCAGGCTGCACCGACGCTGAACACAGCTCGACTTCACCATATATCCCTGTGTTTTGCTGTAATATCGCTTTGCTGTGCTGTCACAGATTCAGTTATAATAAATAACGCCGGCAGTGACACACACACAGAGCTGAAAAACAACACTTCATACCTGGGAGTTCTGCAGGCTCTCAAAACCTAACTACAGTACTTACATTTTTATTGTGCCAAATACAAAACCAAATTGCAGGGAAAAAAGGGAAATAGACGGGTTTATCCAGGATATATAGAGAAAAGGAAAAAAAGCATCTATTTCTACTTCATGAAACTAAGGGCTACAAACTGAGACCAAAACATCAGGATATTGAAGTGCTACAACAATCAGCAATTTTTATCAATCCACGCTGTGCACGCAGAAAATCTTCATTATTGTTTGACTGTTGGACTGTTCATCTGCTCTGTTAAAATGGTTTTATCATGAACGCAGCTACTTTGCCACCCTCTATGGATTTCAGCAGGTGACCTCAAACAAAGCTAAACCCTTCAGATGTTTGCAGGGAGGCTAGGAATGTTGGCTTGCTATCCAATAGGGTAACCACAAGCCTCAATCAATAAGTAAAAATCATACCTAGCTTTTATTTTTAATTTTCATAATGGAAATCTGTTTATACACAAGGTTGACCAGGAAATTTGGAGTTCTTCATTGAAAAAGTTTAGGAATACTCAAAAGTACATTTATCTTAAAAAAAAAAAAAGTATCTTATTTCCAAATATCATTATTCTTCTTTCTCATGATTTTGTTCAATGCACAACTTTTTAATTTCATTTGCACTACCCAAACAGCAACTGCAACCGGCAGATCACCCCCCAAACACAGCTTCAATGTATTGAGTAGGGTTCAAACAAATCACAGAATGCAATTCATTTGTCTACACAGGGAGTTTCCTAAATCTAGCGAACAGATGTTATCCTATGAGGTGCAACCCTTGCAAGCATTTAAAAAGAAATTACCCAAATGTAATTAGTTGATTTGCTGAAGCTGAAACCTCTAAACTAGATGTGACACCTCTTTTTGCATTGAATTCTCCCCTTTCTCCTGGTACATATAAGCTGATTTCCAACTAATTTCTTAAAAATCCACAGCCTTAGTAGAGTCCCTTCCCACTTGCACTGTTGAAACATAAACAGCCTGAGAGACACTGATTTTCCTACCTGTTCATCCATCCAGTTCAAATACCTGTTCTCTCAGGATGTTATTGCTATGATTCTCCCTCAAACCCTGGCAGTCCAAATAAAAAAGGTGACTCAGATACACAGAAGCACCAAGGTATAGATGAGCTCCTAACCCAGATATTTTTAATGATGACTAAACAGCCCAAGCTGCAGCAAGAAAGCTTTGGCAGTTTTCAGCTCCCTTGGAAAGGAAATATCCACTTACCATTAAATTAAATTTAAAAAAAAAAGAAATTAAAAACACTTTTGGAACGATCAGGCACCGAGTGTCTTTGTTAACATTGTCTTCCACTTCCCACTTACATTATGTTAATACAGTCAGTTAATTTATAGCTCCATATTGAAGATGTGACATAACTTGTTCCAATCAAATTAATTTCCTTGCACATTTTTCCTCATGTCAAACAGAATTTACAAATTTTGGCAGTCGTTCAGAGGCAGTGGAAAATGCATAATCCCATTGTTATAGGACAAAGACAACATCTGTAGTTGTCATGACTAGATCATATTTGAATTCAACCGTGGGGAAAGCTGCTGCCTCAAAGAGGAAATCTGCTTCCAGCAGACCAGGTTATTCACAGCTCCATCCAGCCCAGTTCTGAACACTTCCAGGGAGAGGTCATCCACAGTCTTTCTGGGCAACCTGTTTCAGTGTCTCAGCACCCTTAAAGAATTTTTTCCTAGTATCTAATCTAAACCCATGCTCCTTCAGTTTAAGGTCATTCTCCCTTGTCCTATCACTACATGTCCTTGTAATAAGTCCTTCTTCAGCCTTCCTGCAAGGCCTCTTTACGTCCTGGAAGGCTGCTCTAAGTTCTTCCCTGGAGCTGCTTCTTCTGCAGGCTGAACAGCCCCAACTCCCTCAGCCTGTCAAATGTGAAACACCTCTGAAGTGTACCTCAAAGTGTACTTTGCATTCCCTCCTATCCTCAGGCACATGTAAAGCCTGCTGTCCAGAGGAGTGCACACTGCAGTCAAACACAAACTTCCAATCAAGTATCTAAATTCAGTGTGTTACAAAACCATTTTGAGTCTATATCAGGCGGTATGTATCAGTTAAATAATCATTTTTTTTTCTCACTGTAGGACTAAAATTTAAAAATAATTAAATCTCTTTTAACTTCCAACCCGCTCAAACCCTTACACTGTGAGCTGTAATATACAGTAAGTTTATCCCAGGCCTTTGCTCATCACTTTTCCCATTTGAGGAGCATGTTCTTCTCCAAAACCTGTGAAGTGCTCTTTAGTCAAAGAGAGAGTTGAAGGATTCAGCTGAGTTTGAGGATTCCAGCACAGCAGATCCCTACTCAGTGTGATGCCTTTGGCTCTGAGAAATGCAACAAAACCAGCAGCCACCAGTAAGGATTGGCACGTGAACATAAGATAACCTAGTTACACTTATAACTTATATACCAATTTTAAACCACAATGCTTACTGAAAAAAACTAACCGTCTTCTCTGAGGAGCTTTGTTTTACATGCATTGTTTGGTGTTATCTTCATCTTTTGCATTGTATAAAAGAAAGCGTAGAAAAGCTTAAAATATAGAAGTCTTGGCCTATGTTTCAGCAATATTGTGCCTTTCAATGTCTGTCTTAATTAATAGAGTGTGCCCATAACCTGCACAGAGCTGTGTATTCCTGACTCTTGGAGATTTAAGACCTCCTTTTCCCCAAAAGAGTGTGTTTGTAATACTTTTCCAAGGAGTATTGATCTGTCATATGCAACAGAAGCTTTTACAAAGCTGATGATATAAAGTTATTTTTAACAATCTTCCATTACAGAAAACTGCTATTCCATAAAATCTGTGCTGGTGTTTTCCTGCACATGCACTACCTCTGCAGATACTTAAGGCTGTGCATACAGAGACTGCTCACCTGCTCAAGTGGCAAAGAAATTCTGTGCAATATTCAGGTGGTTAAATTTGTCTCTCAACTGCTAGCTCACCTCCATCCAGGCATTTATAACATTTATCACTGCTCAAGGTTCTTGCCTTTGGGTACAATGGCAGAAGGAAAACAAATTCCAGAGACACAATCTGCCTTTTAGAAACGTTTCTGAGAGCTTCAGCACAACTTTAACACTTCCTCCAGGAAGTTGTATAGTCAGTGAAACACAAAGGTGTTAAACACACATGGAAGATTTCTGCTCTCAGTTCCATCAACCACGTAACTTCCAGAGATACAAAAAATTCAGGGGGAAGGTCAAAGTCAAGGGTAAGGTTCCATACCTTTTACATAGGCCATCTTAGAATAATTCTTGACAAGTAACAGGTACTGGAAAATTACTATTCCTGTTTGAAACCACCCAATGTACAACAGCACATACTTTAACTGTGGCTCTAGGGCTGGCAAATTACATTTTCAAACTCTTTGCTTTTTTTGTCATGGGTTGGCAGCTGGTCTCCACTGCAGGATAATGTACAGAGACCACATTATTCTTCCCATTCTCACCATTTACACAGTCCCTCAAAAACAACCAATTGGGTGCATAAAGTCATGAAGCAAAGGGCAGTGGGAAATGAGGTGTTCAGGTGCAATAAAGCTTCCCCAGCTTCCTAAAGCCCTGCATGTGATCATCAGAGGTGGGAGTTGAAATGGTATGGTTCCAAAGGTAAGTGGTGGGTAACACAGCTCTACATAATGATGTTTCTATACCACTTACCTGTCTCTCTGTGCTACTCAGGTATCTCTACAATTTCTCTGTCATGGGGAATACATAACTTAGTAGAGCTACTTCTCCTTTTTGACTAAAAGAAAGGCTTGGGGTGTGTCTGACTGCCTTCTGTGAGAACGTGGATGCTTTACTGATCACCTGAGCATGCACTTGAGTATGGAGGAAATAAAGCAACCACTGTCTCCTTTTTGCTAGATGCATACAGGAGCCTGCACACACAGTATTGGCCATCTAATTAGTGGTTTCTGTTCCTGTCCATTTGCTTTCCAAGGAGACTGATCCCTGTCACACTTGTGGTCTGGGCTGACTATCCTCTTCTTGAGCCTCTTTTCTGTACCAGCGTTTTTTATCACTGCTCTGACATATTTTAGAACAACAGCAAATTGTTTAATTGCCTATTCCCAGCACTGGGACAAAAAAACGTGGGTGTATGTTGAGGGGTCCTTTTTTTTTTATTTGTACAGAGTATATCAGATAACAGTGCTTTCACCTTGCCCTTGGACAGAATAAGATTATGTAAATATTTAGCACTGAAAAATAAACAGCAATGTCAAATTAACAAATTGTTGTACTACAGTGGCACTGGAAGTAGCCCAAGTTCCATCTAGCTGTCTGCAGCATCAGCAGGGAAAACAGACTTTCAGGGCTATCCAGACAACAGCCTGGGGAAGCTACAGTGTTAACTATATAAGACAATTTAAAGTATTAGCTGGACAGTGTGATACTAAAGCTGTTTTTTCAACAGCCTTTTGTCCTTACTCTCTGTTTTGGTGGCTCCAGTTTGAGAATTACAAATGGAGCAGGGTGGAGGCAAAAGGGAATAATCCAAGTGTCAGGGAGTCTTTACTGTGAATAAAAAAAAAGGAAAAAAAAAAAAAGAGAGAGAGAGAGAGAGAGAGAGAGAGACTTCAAAGCAGAAACCAGTAACTAGAGCTTGAACCACAGCTATTAGGAGAACTATTATAAGTCTGTCAAGTAGCAATTAGACTACTTTGCAAGAATATTAAGAGCACGTATCTTCACTTCGGAGAAGGATTTGAAAAGGGGAAAAATAGAGAAACCTTTTAGTTTATGGAGTACTCTCTGCTGCATTTCAGTTACTTATTTCCTGTTTATTTTCCACTTGAAAAATCACATCCCAGAAACATAATGTAATTTTTAAAAACTTGCATTTATGACCATTCCATTTAAAATGTTTTGTTGAAAAAACACAAAAATCAAATGGAATGCTGTAAACAGATTTAAGTCAGCCACAAAAAACATTCTGACAGATGTTAGCATCTGTGAACATGGATCTTTCACGACAATCCTTTCCAATCTGGGCTCTTTTCAAATAAGAATACCTCCAGAGTTTTTGTTGTTGTTGTTGTTGATTTCAATATGCTTTATAAAACTTAAGGTAGATTTTCCATACCAGAGAGCTACGTTTCCATGTATTAATCCATCTCTCTGAAATTCTAGTTGCAGCATCTGACACTCCACTTTTAGTCGTCCATGTTGCCAGACAGATTAACCCATTGACTACATTTGTGTTAAGATGAACAGCAAAGATCATTGGATGAAGAAAAAGAGGGGGGGAAAGGAAATCCAACTAAGAAATTAATTAGTTCTACAGGATTATCACTTACCAATAAAAGTGTCTTACTAAGAATTACATATGAACATACTACTCAGAAACTTGCAACAACTTGCTAGACCACAATGAATTACAGCAACTGACTATCATGTTTCTCTGGGCCTGCTCAGAAAGAGGAATGTGATTTTCCTCACTTCTATTTCTTCCAGCCACTCAAACAAATCCACATCTCTTCTAAATATTTTGCTCCCCAAGGGTCCTGCTTGCATGGTGGCAGACCTTTCCACTGCTCTGTAATCTGGTAAATGGAAAACAAAATAAAGAGCAAAACTGAAAGAACTACGGATGACTAGCGCAGAGATGCAGATCACACTGATTTTTAAAGTAAATGTATGGTCTTTCTTTTGTTCTTGGAATAGAAAGCAATAGCAGGCTTTGTTCAGGTAGGAAATAGGTCGAAACATGCCAAGAGAAGTGAATGGAAAATTTGTCTAGTCACCCACAGATTTTAAAGTGTAGATTCACAGCTATAGCTAGCATTGTTTTCTACCAGCAGTGGTTAGTTCTTCCTTCATGACAACACCCTTTTCTGTCCAGCCTCCTCTCACAAATCCTCTGAGTGCTCTGACCAGTTTAACTGCCTAATAGTCCTAAAAATGCATCTATTTTAGTTACACTGACAACCACACAAGCAGCCCTGTCCTTTAAGGCACAAAACTGACCAGCTCTATTTTTTACTAAACTCACGTGGCCTGCTCAAAACAAACAGATACTGGCAGGAGCAAAATCCAAATTATACACTGCTGTATCCCAGGAACACAAAGTACAAGGCCGACTCAATGAGTCAGACACCTCTGAGCCAGTGAGCTCCTCAGGTTGACAGGAGTCTCTTTGGGATCCTCATACTTGTAAGCCAGGACATTTTCAGAAAAGAATCAAAACAATTGGGCTTAGACAAACATGTGTTGTGTCATTAACAAAAGTATCTCTCTGCCATCAGAGGGGAAAAGGCAGCAAAAAATATGCCAGGAATGCTGGAAATGGGCAGACAGTCACAGCCAGTCATTTTTTCTTCTGTTTTTTTTTTTTTTTTTTTCCCTCAAGAAACTCCTTCAGCATGAAAAGTCCATTTGCAAGAGCAGTTAGTTACGGGGGAAAAGGCAAATATTTCAACAATAATAGAGGGAATGTGGATCCAATTTATGGACAACAGAAGCTGGAGAACTCCTCAGACTCAGCAAAGATTTCTCAGCATCCTTGGAAAATGCTTTGAATACTTCAGCTGAGCAAACTTCAACCCTTCAAACACATCCCTCTATCAGTAAAAGGCCATATTCCACACATGTATTTATGAACAATAAATGCTAGATGCATATAGGCAGCCCCATAGTTTCTATGTTACACAAGTGTTAGTTTTAATCAATTAAATGAATCAGTTTCCTTACAACCAAAATAGAGGTTTCTCCCATGATTTGCCACTCTCTTGCTAGAAACTGGATGCCTTGAACCAAATGCATCACTTCCCCTACTCCACGTTTAATTTCATGCCTCTTTTCAGCTTATTGCAATGGTTTTTATGCTTCCCTGTGACAACAGCATCTAGGTTATTGTGGGGTGCTACAAAAGGAGATATGCAATGGAACAGCCTGTTTAAAATACCAATCAATTACGTATTAATCTACCTTGATACCTAATCAGAAATTTTTGTTTATGGAACAATGAATAATCTAACTCATCTTGCCTCATAAAACACAAACCTTGTTTTCCCGTTAGTTTTACTTCACAGAAAGAAGTTTAAAAAGGAAGAAATAGAGTTTTTTAGTTACAAAAGAATAAGCCATCAGTTGGTTCAAAGGACTGCCAGAGGGCATTGGACCCTTTTGCTCACTATCAGGTGACAGCCACAGACATTTTTGGTAGAGGAGAAGTCTCATGGGGATGTTTATCAGCCATGGAAATGGCAGCAGATAAAGCAGCTAGGTGTTTTTCATTCCTCAGTCTGTAAAAGAAGTGTTCGTTCTCCTCTTTGCAAATGAGAAAGTGGGTTGGGTTTTTTTTGATAGCTGTGAACAACAACAAACAAGCTGTTTTCTGAGCTGAGACATGTATGAAATTTGAGGAACTTTTAAGAGACCAGTTCAACAACTGCACATGAGAATACCCAGCTACAGCATGTACACAGAAGCAACAAGGTCTCATTTTTTATTTTATTTCTATTTCACGTTTGACATAAGAAGTGCAATCTGAGATTTCTGTTTTCTTTCACCCCATTCCTGGGAAGGGTGTGGGCGCAGGCAGGTTAACTACCTTAAATTGTGAGACTGCAGGTTGAGTGTACTTTTGGTTAAGAGCTGGAAATGAAAAGATCAGGATGAAAAACAGTTGGTTAGCTGCCCTGAGATTTGATCAAATGTAGCCCTCTGGAAGAAAATCTACACGGAGGAGTACTGTCCTCAAAACCACAGATTGATGTAGGCTGGTAAAGCACTTTTCCTCTTACTTTTTGGAAAACATATATGTTATATTAAGAATGAATTAAATACAAAGCAAAGAGTCCAGACAACAAGATGTATAAATTACTTTTTAAAAAATAATGTTCAATGTAACATTTGTAAAAGAGCTCCTAAAAATGTCAGGGACAAGGCTGTTGATAATTACTTTCCTGTGGGGGATGACCAAGGTTATATTTTAGGAAAGAATAATCTTCCTAAGTTCCTTCTGGAGGAATTTCATTGGTCAATGAGTGCTGTAAATTACCTAGAGGCTTACAAGGTAGCAAGAATTGAGAGAATTCTAGTATTTCAAAAGCTCAAGAAGAGGGACCATTGAGGATACCACTATCCACCTCCAGGGTGGCTTAGAGGAACTCAAATTCTTCAAAACTTTGAAGAAACCTTTCAAAGCCTATTGCAAATTACATCTGGAGAGTTCTCAATAGGGCCTGTTAAACTAATTGCACATCTCCATTCAAGTCTGAAAGCCAAAAGAAATGTTTACTTATGTCCTGAAAGGCTGAACTTAGACCTGAATACAAGCTCTTCCACTATAACTCACTTTAGTGATCTTTTGGAGTGAAAAAAAAAAAATCTGATACATCTTACTTTCCAAAATTTGAAGCCAGCATGAACCAGAAGTTAGGGCAAAACCAAAGGAAGAAAATGCAATAATAGACACAGCTATCTCAGACCCAGGGTTGCTGAGAAAGTCTGAAATCAGTCTTGGTTGAGGATCATAGAAGGAGAAGGAAAGAATTCAACAGTTCAGTATCAGTCAGAAAGGAAAACGCTCATATCTTTGCCGCATCTTTTGTATTTAAGAAAACACAGTCCAATTCTTAATTTCCTCCACTGGAACAGAACAGTGTTAGGTTGCAAAGACTAAAACATAAGAGGCTAAAACAACTGGTTGAAAGCTGTGTGTTCCATGGGGTTTGCATGTAATGTTTCTGCACTGCTGGTTATGTTTTGACACCACAACACTTTTTACTGCAGAGGAATCTTTACTGCTGTGGTCTCCAGATTTCCAGAAGTCAACAGGATCTTTTTCCAGTGACTTCACAATGGAAGTATATATATCTATGTTTCTCTAACAGCATCTGTGCAAAAGCCTCACTGTAGAAAAGCCTTTAACTTCTGTGTCTCTCTGTGTATTTCTTTTTTGGTGCAAAAGACCATTGCACGAGCATAACTTACTAGCAGAGCATACCAGAGACTGAAATAGGCAAATGGGATGTAACAACTATTCTGTGAAACTCAAGGAACAGTATATGATGTTCTCAATTAACTTCTCACTAATTCATTTTCAGTGCTCCTGTCATCTGTCATAAACTACAGACAGATCCTTCCCTTCTCTGGGCAGGACTACTTCTGTGTCACATTACACCTATTAAAGAACTACACCACGCCCATCAACAGCCTCATGCCTTCCTTGCTGAGTGTGCTTATTCCCCACGAGCTGACAACTAAGAAGAGCATTTCTGAACTCACTCCCCTTTCGTTTCTCATACATCACAGCCTCAACAAAAAAATTCCCATACATCTTATTACTCACCTAGTATTTGGTGGATCTGAATTCGTGACGGGTGTTGCACAAAGAGGCTTGTTTCCTTGAGTGTGGCTTCTGTGCCCTTCTCTTGCAGGCAAACAGTACACCCTTTGGATAGTGACTCGTACCTGCACTTCTCTCCATCCCACTGCTCCCTGGCTTTCCACCATTTCAAGCAGAGAATCATTAACAGCACTCAGAGCTAAGGGATGCCGTTTTGAATCACCGCTGTTATGGGTTTGTGGAGCACAGGGAACCTGGTGAAGGAAAATCCATTAAGAGAAACATTCCAGAGAACCTTGAAATTATGTAGAATTAGAGAGTGAAATGCCATCATGAAAAATCAAGTTGCAAGTGCAAAATCAGTTTCAGAATACTGTTCCTAAAGTATCTTAGAGACTTGTAGACAGTTATTTATTGTGTATTTTCAATAAACACTCAAGAGAGTTGCACACATGGTGTGCTCCTGTATTTTACTGGTGCTCTGGACTGAGCTAACTCAACCCCTGAGAGATGAAGGTGACACCAGGAAGGAAGGAAAACAGAACTGATATTAGCTCTTATGATTCTTCCGCTTGAATGGAGTTTTATTTTTACTTCTTGGATGTTCTGTTCCTTCCTCTTCTAAAAAAAAGGGTAAAATTCATCTTGAATGCTTCCGGACTTTCAAACAAAGTTGGAAACGAACACATGTCTAGTTTTATAGACTAGGAAGCTAGTCCTCAGCCTTACACATTTCAGTGGAGAATATTTCAGTGTAAAATAATTAGATGATTAATGAAAAATACAAAACTTTAAAAGCAAAAACTTTATTTTTTCACTACTTTCAAAACAAACTTTATTAATAAAACCTTCCAAACTTGTGAAATAAATTTGAGGAATACTACAGTTTGCCTATATCTAAATGAGTAATGTAATTTATCTTAATTTTTAAATAAATCTCTCTCAATAGAGATTGCATGCAAGCATAGACTAACACGGTCAATATATATAGGTCCCTTTGCAGCATAAGCCAAATTTATATTTTCACAATGAAACCTGTTTTTATGAAAGCTGTGTGCCAAGAAAGATTTTCAGAGTATCACAGTCTCTGCCGTAAGTATTATACACCAATAAAGAAGGAGAATTTGCAGTATTTAAAAGAAAATTGTGGTAGGACACTACCCTTTGTCTACAAAGTGGTTGCAATAAAACTTGTCTACCAAGTTTTAAATGAAGTGGTTTGTTTGTTAGGAGCCATGAGGGGAACAAGTAAATTGTTCTGGTTTTCAAACACCACAGTAGAAGCTTTTTACAAGTTAGACTTGAAGCAAGAAAGGCGATTAGGATTTGATTTATGTAAGTTTTTCATTCCCAGGCCTATAATGGGAATTATATATAAGGCAAACACAAAATGTTGACATTCGTGGTTCTTCAAACTTGAAGGGCCAAACTTGTCAAATATTAAGAATCATTTAGGTAGCCAATATAAAGCTTTTACAAGAGCCTGGCTCTCAGAAAGTGCTGGCACACACTATGAAGAAAACAAATCTCTTAAAATACCTCAGCTTGTACAACCACAGCTACAGAAATGCAGAGTCAGTAGTAATTTTAATACAAATAAAGTCAAAACAGGAAGGAAAACAAACTGAAGGGGTGGGAATGGGGGATGATGTTATCAATTGATGCTTTAAGAAAGGATAGGATCGATAAGCAAATGAGTTAAGACATGGGAATAGGAAAAAAGAATGTTTATTTTAAATAGTATCTTGTGTGAGTTAGAAGAAAACAGCTATTTTTTAGCTATTTAGCTATAAAGAATAAGAGAAAAATCAATGAAAAACCAAGTTATAATTACTATTTAGCACAGTAGTGAGATTTCAGCAAAATAACCTCACAGCAGTTCAGCATTTGGATGGACCAAAAGCTTCCACTAAGAAAATATTATTAAAGTAAACACTACATATTATTCAGCCTTGACTAAATGAAAGGGGAAACCAAACAGGTCAGTAATTTAGAATTTTTGTTTTCCTAATGATTTCCAAACATCTGCTCACCAAATTCTTACCAAGTACTTGTGAGGCAAATAGACCATACCTGATTATCTGAAGATTCCTGGTGTAACTTATCATCAAGGTCATCAAGTCTGAAGGTCTGTGCCAAAGATATAATATTCTTCCTGATAAGCATCTTTGTAAGACCATATGTGTTCTCTCTGGCTTCTGAATGTTCACTGAGTAGCACCTTCTGACTAAAGAACGTGTTCATGATAACAGGAACATCTGCATTTTGGAGAAGCAGTTTTTGCCTGGAAAAAAACAATTTAAGTGCCATCAAATCCATTACAGGTTAAACTACTGATAAGACTATTTCAAAATGTGTCTTGCATTGCATTTCTCTCCCCTTTTTTCTATAGTTACCACTAAAACACTTCAGAGGTGTGTTATCCAAATGGCAAATTACTCACCCCAAAGACAGAGTTGGCTTGGATCAGCTGTCTTAGCTCAGGCATAGCTCTGGGTGACTGGAGATCCACTGCATCCAGGGACAAGTTGCACCTGGAAGTGTAACTTCCAGCTGAGCTGCCAAGCCCCACGAGCCCCATCTGACACAAATGCTACTTGGTGTCTCCGTGCTGTCAGCACAGAACCGAGAGCACCAGGACCCTCTGCACACAGTTAGTGAGGTAAAAGCCATGAATGAAAGATTATTAAACCTGCTCCATGTTAATTCAGAACACTGATCCACATCCACTGGACCCAGCCTGACTCTTGCAGGACATTCCCCTCTGGTGAGTGCTTCCCACCAACCCAAATCCATTCTCATGCAGCTGGCAGCAAGCTGCTCCTCCCTCCTCTATTTTTCAGAAGCAAAATCCTATGTTTTTCTTACAATATGCTGTATATTATCTTGTCTGTGTGTTTGTCATTGTCATAAATGTGCTCTCTTAGATCCAGTTTTGGTTTCTAGTGCCAATGTCAATTCCCAAACAGGTCCACAAGCAGCAATTTTTTACCCACCAGATTAAGGGAATGTTTGCAGAATCTCTTAACACACAATAGTTTCATGCCAAAGCATGTGCTGATGTTGGGTTTTTCTTATGCTGTATCACAACTGCACATTTAGAAGTATGCTTTTTATACTCCCAGGACACACATCTAATGAAGTCAGCTAACAAAACCAACCAGTAATCTCATTTCCTAGACCATCAAAACAGACCAAAATCCACTTGGTGACTTGACCACAGTATGTATTTTTCTACTATTAGATTTTTATCATCTAGGCATCAAACAAGGCCTGCTGCCTTGGCAGCAAAGTTGTGCTGACCTGAGTTCAGAACTTCGATCTCTAGACTGCTCATCAGTTATATTATAGAGATGAATCAAGTTTACACATCTGTGGCATGGTTTCTCAAAATATAACCCAACACAGTTAAAAATGAAAATGAAACAATGAGGCACTCAAAAATACTTTTTTCTTATCTCAGTCCATACAAGATTTTCACCATGGTCTGTTTTACAATAGACTCCTTCATTCTTTAGAGAGGGGATACCTAATGGGAGATTGATGTATTCATATTTTCAAAGGCATAGGAAGAGTTGCAGCAAGTTTTAAATAGAATCTCTGTTATTTTTTAATTAGGAAAATAAAACAACAGCCAGATGATCTCTGCCTTTTAGGAAAAAAGGATACATTTAAATATAAATTATGAACAAGGTGCGTTGCTTCTACTGTGAACACTCACAGAAGTTATGATTTGAAACAGAAAAATCATGAAAACTTACAGCATGAAACTAAGTCCAGAACTTCGCCACGAAGAAGCCTTATTGCCATCTGTGACCTCCCCAGACTCAGGGGAGCAGCAATTTATCTCTAAGGGGCACCTGGTCCCTTGGCTTCAGGGGAATATGCTAACAAAGCTCTAGCTTTAGAGCATGAAAACAGCTCACAAGGCTGCCAAATTGACATTGCCTGATAATTTTCTGCATTACAGGATTAAAACTGAGGAATTAGCTTGGTCAGCAAACAGAGACTCTCTGATTTGATGAGATTTTTCAACTGTTACTTACCCACTTTTTTCTAGAGAACAGAAATGTATATAAAATTTAATACAGATCTCAGAACAGTTTGGGCTGTCTCTATATGCAGATGTGTAATGAAAATTTTAGCACCTTCTTTCTTGAGATGTCTGTGTTCAGACCCAAAGTAAACAGGAAATCTTTCTGAACACGAGACCATTACATCACTAATGTCAGAAGAATGTTTGCTTGATCTAAAACATCTCATTCTCTAAAAAAAAAAAGCACTGACGTTAGTAGCAAATCATTTACAGAAACTTTGAGGTTTATGGTTTTATTTTTATTTTCCTGAGCAGATATGTGATCAGGTTTTTGGGTTTTTTTAAAGGTAGGTAGGTTTTACTAATACCCAAATGACGTGTACCTTGGTTTTGCTATGCTTATGCATTCCATGTCTCGAGTACTTCTATAATCGCCAAGAGCTTTTCTGGTGAAGTACTCATTATTTTATCAGTTCTTACATGGGTAATGTAGGAACTAATGGCTACTTGGTATTTCCACAAAGCAAAAATGGGGATATATATATATATATATATATATGCTTTCAGGAGAAGCCTCTCATTTCCTAAATGCAATTAGTTCACTAAAAACACTCTCCTGAAGAAATCGTTTTAGACCTGCATAGATGTGCACAGGCTTAGCAGTAATTCTTCAGCTACATCAGAGGAATATTCACATACATCTACTTAAATCTTCCCTATTTCTCAGTGGACAGATACCTCACAATGAAAAGAACCAGGAGTAAATAGAAATAAGTCCCAATGGAAATGAAAGAAATAAGAAAAAAAATTGTAATCAGCTCACTTTTTTGTGTACAGGTAGATGGCTAAATGGAAATATTTTATACATATATGTACATATAGAACATACAAAATTATTTATATTTTGCATATAATATATAGAATAACTGTATTGTTTATTTACATTATTTCAAGTTTTATATACATTCTTCAATATGAGAACAGAATTATTAAAATAGTATCAATTAATTGAACGAAAACTCTTCTCTCAGAAATTCTTTCTAGTACTGCTCAGCAAAAGCAAGCTCTGCGGAATGGGAACTTTGACTGTCATGGCAGAAATCTCTGCATTGCCATTGTATATTGTTCATAGTGTTCTCTTTGCAGCAAAGGCAATCATGGTAGAGACACATGTATATCTTAAATTTTTTTTGTCTGTTTGAAAGGTACAGACCAGGGCAAAGAAAGCCTATCATGTTGGAAGAGCTGGGAAAAACAAAACCACTTCAACACGCAATCCCTGCATGTGTTGCCCCTGTGCCTGAGGCACCATAACTCATCACCTCAACTTTAAGCATCTGCTCCAGCTGAAGATTCTCTATACCCAGAAGCAGCCTTACTCTAGAATACAGAATACACTCTGCAGCATCCTCTTAGACATAAAGTGTTAAATGCAAACCTTCTGTGAACGCTCTTATATTGCTTCTTTTCCATCTGCTTCATAATAGTTTAAAAGATAGCTTTCAAAGAATGAGAGGCATCATCTTATTCAGCTAATCCAAAGATGACGGAAAAAAAGTAAAGCTCAGTACATATTATAAACCCCTCTGAAACAAAATCTCTTGTCCTCTCTGATTTTTTTCTTGCTCAGCACAGTATTATTTAAAAGTTGGATTGACTTCCTTAGTAACTGCCTTTAGACCTTTGTAATGACCTAAAGTAGAGACTGGGAACTTTTTATACTACAGGGCATTTTTTTCCTGGTATGTAGACAATCAGCAATTGCCGTAACTGGTCACATGCTAAAGGAACATGAGGCAATAATGCTATTTTTTTTTTTCTTTTCCAGCAGCAGCTTGCTTCTCTGTCCAAGAACATAGCTTGCTTTTTCTCTTCCTCCCTCCTACAATGGAGGCTGTCTGGGCAAGTAGGCAGGAGACGTTCTTGCCCACTTCTGCGTTAATCGTGGTCTGTCTCCATGCGAGATGCGAAACGCTGCAGAACGAACAGCATGGCACTGGGTAAAGGAGCTGACGTTTCCATTTGAGGCAGGGCCTTAATCCTGGGGCCAAACAATCAGCAGGTTTGCACTGTGGTCTGCCCTGCACAGCCCATCCACAGCCAGCGAGGAGTTGTGACTCCACGGCAGCAGCGAGCTCACAAACCACACGCTTCCTCTCAGTTCTGCTGACATCAAACAGCGGTGCTGGTTCATGAACTCAAGAAGACTCCAGATCACTTTAAATTAGAGAACATATTTTTTTGTTCACTCTCCCTGGGCTTTTGTTTTTTTGTTGTTTTTTTTTTTCCTTTTCCTTTACTAAGTATAAAATGCCTAGAGTGTTTTTTATGAAGAGTACACTGCATTAAATGAACACTCTTAACATTTCAGTGACCTACAGCTTGCCCAGTAATTATGAAACAGGCTATTCTCAAGTCTCAGAACAATGATTTCTACATAAAGCAGGTTTAACATCCACCAAGCAGCACAGCAGTAGTACATGTAAAACAAGAGTGTGCCAGAGCCTTACGCTGTTGCCCAGAAGTATGAGGAATCACTCCCCATAGGAACAACATATAGGGCCCAACCCTGACTTCCTAGGAATTGCCTGTTTTATCCAATGTAGAGAAGTTGCTCATGCTGCCTCTTGCTTAGGGTTGTGTGGCATTTGCAATGCTTTATCTGTGAAATGTCCAAGAAATGCCTGAGCATTGAGCTAATGATAATAATTAAGAAACAAATCCTCCCCAAACCCCAAGAAGCTTAACAGGTTCAGACAAATCTCAGCCCACCTATCACCCAAGGACAGTAACTCTCTTCTGAGTATACATCCCAAGCCATTTGCTTGCTGCCATGCCTAGAGATTGCCCAAACACAGAATTTTCATCCACGGGTGAGTAACCTCACCACTTGTGTGCGAGCCTCCATCAGCATTATTTGCTGCCGCTGTAATGCTGCATGGACATTGCAATTCTGAGTTCACACTTTCACGGTACAAAACTTCTTCCCATGTCCCAGTGTCAAAGACACAAAACAAAAATCGGCTGGTATCTCTTTCTTCAAAATTATCTTATTCAAAGCAATGGATTATTGTGGTACAAGTTCCCAAGGCTGATTGTACTCTTTTCCCTATGGAAAAGCAGCACTAACCATCCAGATCAATGTCCAGAGCCATATATGGCAAATATACAATTCTCAGCTGTGTCAGGTTTCCAAAGAAATGTGGCTTCGACACCTCAGAATAGCGGGTCTGCAGAAGATGTAACAATAAAAAGCTGAAATTTCTACTTTTAAAGTATGACGCATTTTATTTGTGAACGGAATAGCTAGATACTTGTTTCGTCCCCCTGTTAGAAAAATATTTTGTCTGAGGACTCATTCCATGCATACAAGACACAAAGAAAAGAACATATAGCTGTTAAATATACCATTTGCTATGGCCCAATCTGTTACAATTTGTCACTGAACCTGAAGTACAAAGCAAACTAAGAAAATCAGTATAACAACACAAGTAATGAAAATAAATATTTTCTATTGCAGTGTGAGTTCTTTCTACAAAATACTAACGCATTTTTCAACAAAATTACTTGTAAACCTAAGAAATCACTCCAGGAAGAAATTACAGTACACAAAGCCAACATTTTTATCACTATATCATTTTACTAATTTCAGAGTAATCATATAAACTAACCACTGGCTTGCTATAGTGCTGCCTTTTGAAATCTGACACCCTGTAGCATAAAAAAAAAAGTTGTATGGAAATGTTCACATTTAAGAAGAGCTCTGCTATAAAAAGCTTGTGGTTAACATTAAGCACTATTATACCACACACCCAGTGCTCTCACCTCTGAGGGAGCTGCACCGTGTGCTAACTGAAGGGGATGTACAGGTCTTCTGAAGTAGGAAAGCAGAGATGGATATCAAAGCAAATCTCATCCACCTCCAGGAAATTACTGTAATACCAGCCTTTACCAAGACTGGAAAGTAGGGAAGTTTCTCAGAGCTCTCCAGCCACTTACTGTGGCTATGAAGAAAGCACCTGAAATCGCTAGCATTCTGGACCCAAATTCATCATGATAAGGCTTAACCTTTGGCACCACCAAAACATAATTCCACTCATGGGCTGTGCTTATGTACAAACTGGCATGGAAACGATCTCTTGAGCTTACTGGGGTAATACTTCTGAGAGAATTCACAAAAAATCTACTGCAACTGGGATCTGAGACTTTTTTAACACCTAAGTCAGACACAAAACTGTTGGTATTAAAAAACCTGAACACAATGAAGCATTAAATGGGAATGTGGCTTTAAAAACAGAACAAAAACACTTCCCCCCATGGTATGAGGGTGTTACAAGTAACTAGGGAGATATAAATATCACGGTTATCTTTTCATAATCAAGATGTTATGAAAGAATTCCAATCTGTGTGTTTACCCCATATATCAACTTGTGTCTGACTAGCCATGAGCTCATTATTCAGATGACTTCTTCCCTCCGTTCCCAGTGCTAAACTGCACGTAGGGTTTGAGGTGGCTGAGGGAGCCACCACAAAGTCCAGGGACATACCGGAGGGATTCTGAAAGGCGGAGAAAAAAGGAAGCAAGCAAACTGCAAAGTGACATCATGTTAAAACTTGTGGTGAGTGTTACAGAGAACAAAAATGGCTGTCCTGGTGTGAGATCAGAGGCCCCCCTACCGCACACTGCAGCTTAAACATTCACACACTAAATCTGCTTGTTTGCAGCAAACTGCAAATATTTGATGACTATGAAAATAAAAGCAAGCACCTAGTGAAAGTTCTCCAGAACACTCTCTGATAACTTCTAAAAACTTTCAGCTTAGGGACTTCCTAAGGCAGAAGTAATATCTCTGTATCTAACAGTCTCTGGTAGACTTTTCTTCCAGGAACTTATGTGCCTGCTTTTTGACCACTTTTACACTGACGGCATCCCTAGCATTCTGCAGCATCCAGTGCTCTACAGTCTAATTACATGCATCTGAGAAACCACTTCCTTTGATTTTTTTTTTTGATCTGTCACCTAGTGGTTACATTGCTGCCCTCCACTTCTTGTTTTTTAAGAGGCAGTGAACAACCATCCTTCCTGATGCACTTCCTAATACAGACCTTCATCACATCCTCTCCCAGCCACTGTTTTCTCAAGGTGAAGAGCCCTAGTCATCCTAGTCATTTCTCACAAAGAAGCTGCTCCACACATCTCTTCTTGTTGCTCTTCTCTGATATTTTTCCACTTCTGCTACATATCTTTGATTTGGAAGACTAATGTAAAAATGCACCACATTTCTACAGTGACATCAAGACAGTTTTGACTCCATTTCTAGTCCAGTCTTATTTTACCATGTATTTTTCTGATCATTAAATGTAGACTAAGCTGACATATTAATGAAGCTATTGGAACACTAAAAACAAATTCCTGGATACCAGCAATCCAGAGTCCACTATTTCATATGTGCACTTCATATTTACCTGCAATTTCCTAGCAGCAGAGCCTGACTCCCTCCTCCAGCTCTACTTCTAGAGCACTAAGAGTATGAACACATTCCCCTGTCCATAGGATTGTGAGGAGGACAGCACACCACTGAACAGAAAGGAAACTTGCATAGTGTTCTGTTGTACAGAAGGTGTCCAATTCTCTGTTTTCTTCTTTGGTACCATGGAGATTTGAGGCAACAGGTTACACCAACAACTCCTCTGGCAGTGGGCGAAACGTGAGGAGCATTGCCACTCTGCCACCATTACACACAATGTCACCACTCCTGAGGCGATCAGGAGAAGCTGCTTCTCACACCAGAAGAACTCTGCAACATCCACCCAAGCAGTTGAGGGCCATGTGTTAGAGTGAAGAACTCGAACTCGAGAATTTCCAGCCAAGGTATAGAGTGTCAGGGTACTTGGTTGATTGGTTCAGGTTTGCAGGATTACTGGAGAAACCTTAACAGACAAACACCATTTTAAAATGCACTGTTCAATGTTTTGCAGAGATTATTAAGAACACTATCATTTTCTTCTGTAAACAGTTGGCATTTGCTGTTGGCAAAGACTCTTTACGAGTCCAGTCTTGCATTCATGCTCACTGCATGCACAGTAGCAAAAAAAAATAACTATCCCTGAGCAAACTTGAGAAAGACAGATCAATATGCACATATGCTTGATTTTATTTAAATATTTTATTATCAAATCTAGTATTAAAAAAACCCCAATACAACTACTAAATAACCAAAAGTCTTCCATCAGACTTGTTCTTATACTCCTGTCTTGTTCTGGTACTCATTTCTGGGCATTTCCTATTGTTTCTTTGCCAGGTCATGAAGCAAGACCAAATTCTGCTCTCTTCTGGTGAGGTCACTTTTTATACAGACAAATCCAGTGCTATCAGCACAGGAAGAGCATCTGAAAGTAGCAGCAGTTCTGGGTTCTTTGGTAACACAACTGAGAATCACAAAAGGTAGTGAGAGCTTGCTCTGAGCCACAGAGCACAACAGCAAAGCAGAACACTCCTTCTCAGCTGGTCTAACTCTGTTTCAAGCAGCCTGGAGGTCTCAATGGACAGCATCAGGCAAGGGGAAGTGACTGAACCACTGGTACAGAAAGCTGTCCTGCAGAGCTCCACAGGTGTTTAGGCATGTTATAGACCAAGTTTACCTCCACTGTGATCCACTTCAGCTTTACTGAGCTGAGAAAAATCCTTTGTTTCACTGTATTCGCTGCCACTACTGATAAATGTGTAACATAGGTAAAGGTGGTATGGATAAGCCAGGTAGCACAGAAACCTCTTCTAGGCAAAGTCCTTTCTGCAGTGATCCACTCACAACAATCATCAGTGAAAAGACAGCAGTGCTAATGACGAGAGTGGAAAGTTCTTCACCAAAACATCCTGGCGTAGACATCGCCTAAGTGAAACCTTCTGTGCAAGGGAAGAAGTTCAGTGCCCTGGCCTGTCACAGAAACACTGATCTTATGTGATATACAAAATACCTTTCTTCTTTTTAGGTTAGAAAACAGTCCTCAATGGTGTGTGTACTTTGAAGTTATCACTCACAAGAATAACTTTCAGAGCTTCATTTTGCTTCTATGCAATACCATGTATCTTCTCCATTAAATCATCATAGGTAGATTCTGTGGCACAGCTCTCTCAGTCAAAACAAGGAAAAACACTCTGAGAAATAACATTGAAATTCAACATTCTCCTTAATGTTGTTTTTTTCTTTTCTGAATCCAGAGCAATCTTAGTATTCCTGCATTACTTTAAAGACAATTGTACAGAACAAGCAAAAAACCCTAATTCTAATATTGAAATCTTATATGGTCTACAGGTCACTGTTAACTTGGCTTGTTTTATTTCACTGAATAGTTGCAATGACACTTAGCAAGCAGATCACTCCAGATTTGGGAAAGTTTTCATACTGCATCACACTATACTTATACACCAACATTTCTTTTTCAAATTCGTATAAGAGGGCTGGTGACTCAGCAGAGCAGAATCAATAATGCAATGAGATGGATGAACCCTTGGATTGTTTTTTTGTGTGATCCCATTAGACTGCACAGATCCAGCATGTTCTAGGTTTACTTTTCCATTTCAAAGAATATTTATTTTTAGAAAGAAATGGTCTTTTATGCTTCAGAGAGAAAAAAGTTAGAGGTATAGTGGACAGATGAAAGCCCTTATTATTATTTAAAAACCCAAACAACCACACAGCTCTGCCTCTATTTATTATATTTAAAATACTTCAATATCTACCAATCCAACAAGTCAAGTTTACCTACCACAATTCTATATGTTGCACAGTCATATGAACACAGCTCCTTAAAACTAATCAATCAAAACTAATTATAAGGCAAGCTGAAAGAAGTGGGAAAATACCAGACATATCATTACAAAAATAAAACCTAAGAATAACGTTTTCAGAACAAGAAAGAGACCTGTATTTTTTTACAGGATCTAAGAAAACAGAATTGCAATTCAAGTTATTGCTTGAAGCATTATGACAGTAAAATCTCTACAAAACTGATAAAACACACCTGCCAGAAAAAAGGGCCATCAATAATCTCTGAAAACTGGGAAGAGTCCTTGCAGCAATGTGACATATTATCACACAAGGGACAGTTTCCTGACAAACCATTTCAGCTAAAGCTCTCTGTGGAAGCAATCCACTTCCAAGGGAGAGGAACATTTTGGAGCACGGGTATCTCTCGCTATTGCACCCTGCCCTCCCCTGCCAAAAAAGCAGAAACAAAGTCTTTGAAGTTGTGGGAAAACACCTGTGAAAACATACAGATTTTGGAGAAAACTGGTGTGAGAGACATAAGGTAGAAGGTGTGCCATCACAGACATCTTGGCCCTGGCAAAAACCCTGAAGTTTAAAGTGAGAATGACATTCCAAGAACAATAGTGAAATTTGCCAGTCCAGAGAAATGTTTATGCAATAAAGGGTGAAACAACTCCACTACACACACATTTCCTAAGCAAACAACTGTGAGTTAATAGAGGGCTTAAATATATCCCATAGTGTTTAACAAAGGATGGCATCCCTATTCTCAAGCTTGGAAGCTGCATATCAAGTTTTGGACGCAGGGATTTTGCAGCCAGATTTGAAAACCTGTGAAATATTAACCCAAAGAAGGAATGCTGACTGACTTCTTATAATGCAATCATCACGCATTTAGTTTCTCTTTTCAATACTTTCCACACTCTATGTACCTTCACTAAAATAACAGCAAACACAGTATCACTGTACAATATCCCAGGCTTTATGTGACGTACACAGGATCTGAATGGCCTCTAGTTTCGAGTCGAGTTGTAGGCTATCACAGGCAAAACCAGGAGAGAAGAAAAAAAAAGACAAAATTATTAAGTTCCAGCAAAATGACCAGCCTTTTCTCCCACTACAGCTGAAGCACTAGTGGTAAGAAACCCTGTTCTACACTCCAAAAGAAATAAGTTTGTACCAGCAGATAATGACCCTCACATATAAGCTGAAATTCTTCATTTTTTTTCCACTGTGGTGGCAAGACTCTCCCTGATTGCTTATGCATTTATTCCATCTTTTATTTAAAAGAGTTTCCTCTTCTTGTTCATCCAGTCCAAGGGCCAGCTTCTCTTACATCTCCTTTCCCAAGGAGTGCATCCTGGTCCACAGCCACCCTGCCAGGCCCTTCCTTCAACTGCTCCTCCTGATGCAGCTGCTCTGCTTCATACTTCATTCATCTGCAATTCAAGATGGACCTAAATAAAAATGATTCCTTTGCTCAACTGCACCACTAAACAGGACATGGTAAAAAACATACATGAATGCAACGATACCAGATCAGTCTTGCTTTAAGTTCTACAAGTATGTACATTTAGTATATTGTATTTTGACATATATTTATACATATGTTTTTAAAACAAAGTTATTTGTGTTCTTTACTCTCTTCTCTATCAGTTTAAAAAAAAGGAACAATACCTGAAACCACTGCAAAACTGTCTAGTACAAATACTGCTTAAAGAGGAGTCTCTGGACTGAATTTCCTGTATGTAAATGTGCTCAGCTGGAAAAATGTCCAGAGCATGATTCCCAGACTACAGTACAGGAAAAAAAGAGGAATTCCCTGGTTTAGTTAACATCAGAAGGAAGACACGGGGACTCATCCAGGGAAGAGAGGCCAGTTCATGACTCTCATATGTGCGTGCACATACACACAGAAGTGCAGGCACATGCGTGTGCGCTCCCTTCCCCGCCTCGCCTCTGTCCTGGCGGGGTGGGTGAGCTGGCGCAACATCCCCTCAAGGGAACAAGCTCTTGAAAGATCTGATAGGACATTTTTACATCCAACTGACTGCATGCAACATTCCTTTAAAAAAATATATTATCTGTTTGCTTTCTTGAAGCGTCACAAAGATAATATTCACGTCTGTGACCCTGACTGTCTCTGGTCAAGAGGCAGAGAGATTGTGCAGACCGCGTTGCCTTCCAGCACCCCTGGGATGCCTGCCAGAGAACAGAGCTGCTGTCCCAGAGGAGAGGGTCAGATCTCCTGGCCTTCAGCTAACACTGCTAGCAGTCCCTCTGGTGACTACTGAGGAGTTGAATGGCACACACAGGGGACTTGGCTTGCATGGCCCAACACCTGTGTTACTGACCTACAAAGCAAGAACTTCAGTGCCCTAAATCCAGGAAAACAGCATTATTTTTTTTCTTTAGAGAATCTTATCCTCAGATCACTTGTCTTCCCATTTCTTCTTTATCACTGTTGACCTCCAAATTCTTACACCACCCCCCTCCTTCAGCATCTACCAAAACATTCATATCTGTTTTCTACATTGTGGTTACATGTCCATGTGGGCTGAAAATCTTTTAAAGAATCTTATTTAAACACAGCTTCATCATCCCGATACTGTTTGGGCAATGAGCTATGCGGAGCCAAGCAGCATTACAGAATCTTATTTCAAAGCTTGTTTCCACTATCGCAGCACTCATTTTAAAGTGAATCTAAATTACTGCCTTTCCCATAAAAACTTGCTTAAGTGCATTTTAAACAAATGTTGCCAAGTGCAGAAATGCAACCTCTGCCCTTGGAAGCTCTTGAATTAAAGTCTGCTGAAGACTGCCAGGTTAATCCAGGGTAGAATCAGTCTGTGCTTGCTCAGCTCATCTGCTCTCCCACCCAACAAGCACTCCTGGAGATGGGGTACCCCGATGAGCAGAACTACTATTTCCCCTGATAGGGCTGATATGTTCATCACATTCACCTCTGTTTGCCTCCACACCAGCAAGGACATGAGCTAACAGAAAAGCTGATTGTCAAGAGCACCACGTGCATTTTTCTGTGTCTCAAGCTCATCATGACAGTGGTCTGTATAATACCTCCTGCTGCCACAGACCACGACCACAACTGATCGTGTAATGACGTAATGAACATAAATTTGATGTATGAGTATACAACTCCCTAAATTTATAAACTGGTCACAGAACATGTGAAAAGCTTGAGATGAAAGCCAATTTCAGCTTTTTTATTCTAAACTTTTTCTGGGACTGCCATTTTTATTTAAGTCTACTCTGTAAAGGTTAGAAAAAACAAAAAGAAGTTTTGAAAAAATGCAAGGCCCTGCTAAGCCCAAGAGTGGTTATCCAATAGAGAGCACCAAAATGTATATCATCCACTCTGTAACCCACATGCTCCTCGTCTCACTCAGAAGGCAGGTAGCTCTTCCAGGGCACCCAGACTTTCTGGCTATGTCTGATGAGGAGAGCACACATTAGATTAGAAAGCCTCTTAAAACCATCCAGGGAATTTCTCTTCCGTGCTGTCAGAGGGTATCTGGCTTAAGGACACGCAGTAAACACAACTGTGGCAGCTTAGCAGTCATTCGTACACTTTTCCAAGCCACCTTCTTCAGGTTCTTAAATCACCAAAAACCTGGTCTAACAGCCACCAAACAATTTTTAAAATGTGGTAAAAGCACATATCCTCTACAAAAGAAGTACTTATGTGATTTTTTTGGCTTAATTCTGTTTAAGTAATACGGCCGCGTACAAATTGCTGTTGCATTTTAATAAAATTGTAATGGTAACAAGGTCCACATGGAAAGCACAAGTAGCTAAAACTTTGAGTAGGCATCGACAGGAAAAAGGACTATGCTAGACCAGAAAACACAGCAAAAGAATATGGAAAGTTAGTAATTCAAGCAGCAGAATGAATAGCTGACAAAATTTTAAGCACTTTGCCTCTGTGCTCACTTCTTGTATTATCTCCTCTGAGGATAAGCCTTTACCATGCTTCCACTGCACCTGGTCTTGGACTGTATCAAAAAAGCTACACTTTCTGAAAAGGCAATAATATCTTTTTGCTGCCATAAGACACTCTGCCTTACAGAGAACACTGCAGGTGGGAAGATTAAGAAAATAAAAAAATCCATCTAAACACAGACCCATTATTCAATACTGCCTTCATTTTCTGTTTTGTTCTCACTATTTTTTCTTTCTTCTCAGATATATTCTTGCCAGCTGTTTTGCTGTCTCTCAGTATTCCATCAACAACCAAATATCACCATGTGGTGCTGGATCTCAAAGGCAGAATTTAGATTAACAGTGTTATGATTAAGTGCCAGCTGAAGGGACACAGCCACAAAACCAGACTCTGTGGCTGAGAGCTCATGGCCCCACTCAAGATGCCCCTAAGCACTGAAATTTTCACCCTCTTCCCCCCAGAGCCAGGAAAGGGATGGCACTTCCAGAAAGAACAGTCACCCTTGGATGATAAAAAGAGTTTCGACATTGAGACTTATGACAATTGTCTGGTTCCCCAGTGAAAAAACATAATTCATTTCTGTGCTGATACATGCAGGGGAAACCTATACATGGAAAATGCAGGTCAGATGAAGGCCAGTGGGATAAGGACCACAGGTATGTGTAGCCATGGTATTCTCGTGCTCAGTATGGAAATTATTCCACAGGCTGGCACATTCTTCAAATAGTTTTTCAAAATAATTATTACCACTTAGACCAGTATAACTTACAACAAGTTAAGCACATAAAATAAATAAATTCCCTAGTTATGTCCCTTAACCTCATCTACTTATCTCGAAAAGCAAGTCAGTTAGCTTTACTTCCACTGCTCCTCACTGCCAGATTAAGGTTGCTATGGGGCACGCAGTATTTGATTAAAGCAATTATCTACTGGCATATACATATGTGTTTGTTTTATGCTATGGAAATATCTCTATGCTTTTCACAGAAACTGGATATAAAAGTTACACATGGAAAACCCAGCACCTGTGAATGCCCTCCTCCCAAACTGTAAACATAGCAGGAGACTTCTAATGTTTGTTTGAAAACACTTGCCCTAAGTGATAATCCTGATGGAAAAAAAGGAAGTAATTTTGCTTACTCCTTGCCTTCAGGTGGCTCATTAAAACACCTCTTATAAAAGAAAGAGGATATGAGTCTCTCTTGACTTTATGCTGAGGCTAACTGTCTTTGGGGAAGGATCCTGGCAGCAAAAGAGTGTAAACTCAATTCTTTGTTTTAATTTAGAATTTAATTTGTCGGCAAAAACGAAGTTCATAAAGAAGGCAAATTTTGACAAATTGTAACTGCCATGAGCTCTGCTAAGAGCAGGATGTAACATGAATGTGATTCTTCAAGAGAACAAATTATAATCATTGCATCCAAACAAAAAATGCTTACACTAATAAGCTTATTCTATAGTTTGCCAACTCTTCAGGCTGGGTACTAAGGAAAATTTGCTAACCTCACATTCATACGATAAAGTGATCTGCAGCACATCTACTACATGTCAGCAGGACAAGATGACAGTTGTCCTGTTGAGTTCTTGGGATTACATTTAGCCTTTTCTTGCACTATAACTACAGTATCTTAAATCTGAGCACACCTCTTAACAGAAGGAGGTAATATAAGCAAAGCAGTTTTCCAAATCTCAGAAATCATATTCACCTGAATAATTTGCATCAACAGAGAAAATGTTTGCTTATAAAAATAGTAATTTATTTGTATATCTAAAATAAAATACAGCACATGTACTAGGTACAGACTAGGAATGTCTGCTGCTCATTTCAGCTATTGTATACTCATAAAAGTAAATGCTTAAGACATACTATGTCAAGTGGATGGGTAGCATGGTAGAGTCTGCAGGGAAACGTAATCTACTACATTAGTATTACAAAGACATCAGTAAATAGCTGGAGATGTTCAAAGCCTAAACACTTATCAGACACTCAAGAATGGGATTTACCTAGCTAACTTTATCAACTGGTCCCCTACCAAAAACAAACTTCAGAATGAGCTTCATTTGATGTCCTTAAGAGGACAGGAAACACAACTCAGAAATGCCAGCTTCCTTCTCCTTGATTCCTACACAATGATGGCAGGCCCATACTTGCACAGCTGCACCACAGGTGCCTTGAGTTGAATGCTGCCTGCCAGGCTGCTCAGGCAGGGCCAGCACAGCACAGAGGCAATCTGTAACCCAGCCATCCCCTTGCCAAAACAGAAGCGATGAGCTCTGCTGTGGTTCTCAGCATCAGCTGCTCTCAGCATCGCAAGCTCCATCATCACATCACGGGAGGCTCCACTGAGTTATGAAAAATCATAATGAAATCTTATTAGAAACTGCTCCCTGCCTTCTGTAATTAAAGGTACTTCTTGCCCAAGAGGGAGATCTTCCCATTCTCTGTTTCCTTGATGCTAGAAGAGGGAGGTCTTCTCATCATCTACTTTTGTAGATAGAGATAAGCTAAGGGAAGAGAATTTCATTCCTATTTCTGTTTTGGTTTGTTTTTTGTTTTTTTTTTTTTTACTTTTCAAACATGAAAACATGATTGTAGAATTGCATGAAAATTGAACTAAATCATTCACAGAGAAACCACACCATTTTTACCATGTCCCACCAAATCAGATGTCATGTATCAAGGAAAACACTCATTTAAAAACTAGCACAGTACTGCACCAAAGAAGTGAACTCCATGTTCTCCTAAATGTCTCCAAATTCAAGGAGATAAACTGAGGAACAGTTGTACAAATGCGAATAACACCGGTGTTCAGCACAGCCCCACACAGAAAAAGCACGAGTGACTCCAAAGAAGCATAGAGCACAGCAGATGCAGTGAGGGCACAGCCATAGCCATAGAGCCAAGAAGTGTAACACACCCAGGAGCACATGGTGGGCAGCCCATTCTCTGCCAGACCCAGCTGCAGTGGCTGAACAGGATGGCTGCCCCTCTCAGCTGCTCAGCACCCAGTACTGCCAGGACCCTACCATCCCTATGGCAGAGCTCTAATCCCTTCAGTGCAAAGGCAGCCAGGTTATCACAAACTGACTGAAATCATCAGCTCCCACACAGCTCTCAGATTTCACACTAATGTGCATGAAGGACTTTCACACATTCATCTCCACTCTGTGCTGGCATGGGGCAATGGTGTCCAGCAGGAAATCAGGAGTGAGCAGGCAGCAGAGCCAGCAGCGCCAGTGGCAATTCACAGTGCAGACAGACCTGCTGCAGCTTCCTCTCTGCCCCTCTGGGATATGCTTGATCTTGCTGAACCAATTCAATCAGTAGTATGTGAAAAAGTCATACTCCTCTCCCCTCCCCTCCCCATCTTTTTAAAAATTTATTTTCTGATTGGTTTTCTACTGGTTTAATGACATGGATCACCAGCACCCAAGCACAGCAAGATGATACAATGCTGCAAGCAAATGCAATGGACAAACTTTGCCCAATATAAACACTTTATCTAAGTCACTGAAATAAATTATGCTGCAAATTATGGGTACATTATGCTGCAAAGGGGTAAAAATTCTCCTATATTTGTTCAGGACAATCAATTCCTTTTTTTTCACTGTCAATCCACATTAGACCGGTAACTTGCTGCTTGCAGAACGTTCTCTGAACGCTTCATGCAGACATGGCTCCTATTGTGCTCCTGGGCTACAGTTCATTATCTTGTTTTTTCTGCTTAATGCAGTTATCTTTTGAGAGGACAGAACAGAGTGAATGAGGATAAAGCAGAGAAATAAACAGAAGCCAAAATCTCTCCCTGTCTACAACAAAAACACGTCACTAGCAACCACAAAGGATATTAAAATCAACAGATAAAGGTCAGATAAAGCACAAGATAAGGTAGTGCGTACATTAATATCTCAAAGATGCTATTACAAGGTTAATCAGTTATGCTGGCAAGATTTAGGTTTGAGCTATTTGGTGCCTAAGAAATATCACCAAAATAGTTTATTTTTACTTTATAAACAAAATGTAAATCAGCCATGAAATTAATACTTCACAGAACAAAATGAATATAATGCAATAAAATCTAAGTTTAGAGTCACAGGTCCCTAGAGTTTTTGAAATAAGTACAACTACACACAATACAGCTGCTCCAAAGTAGAACTCCAAGTTCTTAACACAGGTAAGCCTTGTGCCAGCTAATGGCAGATAAAAGAGTGCTTAGTATATTACATTTTTATCCTCATTTAGTTACATGGTCTTCCATTAGCTTTTTTCAGGAATGCTATTGAATAGCACGAACTAGAGGTTTCTTTACATTTTCATCTGACAAAAATCAGAAGTTCAGAATTTGCATTATGACTGATGCTGCGATTTCTCTAAATTTTTGATCCTACTATATTTGTATGACTGAAAACCAGAATAAAATATCAATTGCCAGTTTCACCTAGGGGATGGCTCCAAATTTTCTGTTACTGTTCAACTCAAGGGTGGCTGATTCTTGAGCTGAGGGGAAATTATTTAGGCTCATGTCATTACAACACAACAAAGAAGAAAAGCAATTGACAATATTTGTTCAGAAATCTTTGCAATTGCGGCCTTCACAGCAGTAATTCTTGAGAAAGATTTGCAGGCACAAATCAGAACACAGTGCTTTTCCCATGGCCTGCCTGCACTCTTGGCAGTGTTCTCTCTTGAGCCTGCTCAACATAACGAGGAGGCAGAGTCTGAAAGACAGGGTTAAGTCTAATTATTCAGCCAGATACATCAAAGGAAAAGTTACCATGAGTATAAAGTAAGCCATATTTCAGTATTTAAGAGCCCAGTATACAGCTTAAGGAGAACTTGAACTCCACCTTTATCAAACTATTACCTCTGCTATGTATTATTCACACAGCAAGAGCCTTAATTGCCCAGACACTCTGCCAACTCTTTTCTCTCTGTTGAAACCAACCACACAAATCTAAACCGCCTATTTTCAACAGAGTTATACTGAAATACACACCAGAGATATTAGCTGTCAAGTGCTAGGCAGAAAGTTTCACATTTCATGAGTTACAGATTTATACAGCTCCATGAGCCTGTATCAGTGTGTCTTGGCCATAGCAACCCCTCCTTCCCCAGCCTTCAGGAGAAACATCTTCGTTCATTGCTTTGGTGACTGTTTGTAGGCATACGTGGGTGTATTGGCCTCTAACAGACAAAGGAAGTGCATAAGGAAATTGAAAGACTTTCCCATTTAGTACTGAAAACACTTATCAGTTCCAACACTCCCACTTAACTCGCTGGAATTAAATATGCTGCAGTGCCACTCTGGAACTGCGTTTCCAAGGTGCAATAATCTTGTATTGCAACCATTCACTTTACAACAATATTTTGAAAATGTAATGGTTAATTTTACTCTGAAAACTTGTATCTTATGCTAATAAACAATTTCTTTTTGTTCACCTGTTATTTACTGCTTCACTGTTACTGATATGCCACAGAAAATCTGGAAATAAATTGTTTCAAGGCAGTCCTGCAGATTTTAAGAGGGCAATAACGCTTAGTGCAGGTTCAAAACAGAAAAAGGAACATCAGTGAATTCTCTGAACCTCTTTGCTAAACAGACAGATTTGCTGAACCAACTAAACCTTTTTCAGGGCACTTAGCTTCAGAACAAGATGGAGCTAGTGGCATGACAACTGGAAACTCAGCAAATGTACTGCTGTGTGTAAGAGTGCAGGATGTCTCCCCTACTGAGCTAGGCATTTCACAAAATTAAAATTGTTACTGCATCAACATCTGAAGATGCAGTCTATGAAAATAATGTCTAGTTCTTTAATAGCACCTTTTCCCTGAAGATTTTAGAGTAATGCACAAAACTTAAAAAGTTCACACAGCAGTACTAATTAACAGGCATCTTACAACTCCTGCTTTAATTAAAGCGTTTTTTGCTTTACCTCATGAAATGAAAGTAGAAGGTAAAGAGGATGGTAATTTGTCTGAAGGAACACAGAAAAGGAACCTCTAGGTTCACAATACCATGAACCCATGGTTTGCTCCCAACCCTCATTTACACTGACAGGTCTGTGGCTTGTGCTGCAGACGAGGTCAAGGACTCATCCAGCTTGGAAAAACAGAAACAAAACCCTCTCCTTTCAAAAAAAGAAAAACAAACCCAAAAAACACACCAGCTTATAGCTGGAGAACTTCTCTTGTTCATACCCAGGTCCCAGCAGAGCCCAGTCACTGTTAGGCTGGCAGAAACAAGATGTGCCAGGGAGCAGGAGCAGGGTCAAGTGGAACAGCTGGAGGAGGCCAGAAGAGCTGAGGCAAGGATGATCAGAGATACTGGCCTGAGATATCAGAGTGCTTGGCTCCCAGAGCAATCCTCTGATGTATCATCCTCTACCTCAAACCCTAAAACTCCCTACACTAAAGGACACATGCAAAAGTCAAAGGAAACATGCTCTTCAAGGCTTGTGCTAATTGCAACTTGTTCCTCTGCAGTTGCAATAGACAGCCAGGAACTGCCTCTGTATGCAAAAGCTGCTCCCATTGCTTTTCTAATGGAACATAGTTCCTGTCAAAACTGAAGCACAAACAGTCCCAATCCCAAGCCAGCAAGAGGCAAAGTAAGATAGCACAAGCAGTAACATTGCAATGTAAATGCTTTCCTCCAACTGCTCTGCATAATCTCATGTCAGCGTATGTCATTCACAATTTATCCACAGTTAGTTTCAGGTCTTTTACAGCAAGGATTTACACTCTCTCTTCTTTAAAGTAGTGCTCATTACAAGGAAGCTCATTATTAAACCCAAAGCAGTAAGCAGAATTTGCAACTCCTTTCAACTGTCTTGTGGCCAACAGAGAAGCTGTAGCTATTTACTCCTGCGTGATCATGGCAAAAAGCTCAATGGCTTCTCAGCAGTCCATGTTCAGGGTCTCTGGTTAAAAAAAAAAAAAAAAGAAAAAAAAAAAAAGACAACAGAAACCTCTGCCACTGAATTGGCATAATTTCTGATAGCAGTGTTTTGACTTCAGCCTGGCAGAGATGTGTAAGCAAAGCCCTGCTGTTTGCTGTTGCACAGACAGCTTCTTGCAGGTAGCCAGCTCAGAACTTGCTTTATGAAAGTGTAAGAGGATGGTGCTGTCTGGAGAAAGGCTTCTCATCTTTTCCACATGAGAGGCAGCAAAAACATCATACAAGAAATCTAGAGATCAAGATGCTAAGTTTCAAATAGTAGAAGATTATAAAATTGAAACTGACAGGACTTGCACAAGTGGGTTCTTCTGCTCTGCATTGAGACACTCTCTTAAAGTGCAGTCTCTTACAGTATGTCCTCTCAGTGTCCAACTGAACAACACTTACTCTGCTGTTTTAGAATTTTTTGAATTTGTGAAACCAAAAAAACCCAAATGCAAGGGGTGACCAGCAGGAGTTACCTTTTCTTTCTTTCTTTCTATGAGGGTTCTTCACCCACAATCACCACTAGTTCAGCTCTGCTAAAGGTAGAAATAAAAGAAAAATGAGTGCTAGGGCCTTCAGACATTAATTTTTAGAATAAAAGACGAATCCTCTTCTTACTTTAACCCTTACCACTGCTAACCTAAAGAACACAGAACTACAAATTAATGGCAAATCCTAAACTGCCCAAGCAGAGACAAAACCTCCTTTCAGTACAGGAATTCAGAAATGGTTAGAAATCAGTGACTGACAAGGTGTGTTATCTGGATCACAGGGAGATCAAAGCACCTGAAGCTCTTCATATCAAATAAAACCTGAGCTTTGTGCATGATAACTCCTCATCTTTGGCAGCAAATACACATCTTTGAGTCAGCAAATTGCCTTAATTTGATTTTCAAAAAACCTCTCAAGGTTTATCTGCTGAAGAATCCCCTTTTTTATTTAACACAAGGAATTAAGAAGTAATTACATTATGTTTACACATTTATAAATGATGGGTTGCCTTTTGTCAAGAGGTCTGGATCCCTTAATCCTTCCTTAATCTAATCAAACAAACTGGTAATAAATAAAGCACAAAGGGACGTGGCAGCCCAAGGATGAAACTGCAGGGAAAACAAAGGAAGATTCAGACTGCTCGTCAAACCAGTGATGACCAGTGCAGGCAAAAGAAAACCTACCACTCAATTCCAGTGGAAACGGGGAAGTAATGGGTATCCTTCTAAGTTTTCATGCAAAAGTATAACACAGTAAGTCATAATAACACAATGTGTCAAGCTCTAGTATAAGGCAGTGAGACAACTACAAATTATTTGGATTAAAAAATCTCTTATTTAAAAAAATTGTTAAAGGTCTGAGAGCTTATAGCTATCAGTGGAATCTAATTTACTTATCTAGTAGCATTTGGTGTCCCTTTGAAACAAAGTGTTCAACAAGTGCTGAAAAAACTCCAGAAAAAAAATTCTTCCCTCAGTAGTGTGAGGAAAAAAAAAAGTACAGTGAAATCATTCAAGTAGCTTCATATGGCAAATGTTTCATTTTGGGCTATTGATATTTTATTGCACAAACCCTTCCATTAGCTTCCTAGCAGAAGGACTTACTAAATGAAAAGATGCTTTAAGCCTTGAAGAAAATATACAAGGACAGATTTTTTTCAAGTTACCTTTGAGGTGAAGGATCAAACCACGGCATTGTAAACCCCACAAGCAACACAGCAGGACTCTATCACAGAGTCCAAATTTTCAAGGGAGAGTTGGAAAGTGCTGTGTCACAAGAGGGGTTTCTGTCCTGGAAACAAAGAGCCTGGTTTCCCAAAACCATCAGCCAGAAGCATCAGCACTGGGCAAACCCCCACCTCTTTCTGAGCAAGCAGCCTTGACACTGCTGAGGTTGGCACATATTAGCTCTTATTAGGATTGCTACAGCAAGTCAGGCTTTCAGTTTCTCTTTTTCCCCTTCAGCAGAAAGCTTATTTGCCTGGGCCAAAATGAGTCCTGACAAGTGCTGCTTCTGAGCTTTTCTATTTGAAACCAAGCTGAGCATATACTTCACATTTTATTTTTTTTCAGACATTACTCCCAAGAGAGCCGACCAAGCTAAAACACAACACCTTGTAAATCAGAAAGGTTTATCTTTACTTGGAATTGGGTCAACTATAATGGTTTAAAGCTATTTCTTCATTCCACTGTCATCCAGCCACCAGCTTTGAACTTCTTTGTTTAAAGCAAAGATACTAAGGAAAGAGCACCTTTCATAGTAACAGTGAAAAATCCAGTAAGAGCAAAAATTGCCAGGCATGTGCTTGGATGGTAGCAGGCAACAGGAACTTTAATCATCTGACTGATAAGCATTCACTTAAAAAATTTCCATGAAAAATGAATATAAACATGGTCTCAATGTTATAATCCTTGATCACGCAAGATTCCCAGAAATGCGATTATGTTTTACTTTAATGGTAACCATAAAACAAACAAAAATTCCAAGATTCTGTGATCAGCCTATGCAGACTCTGTTTTAAAACCGTATTTTACTGTTTTGTGATTAAACCTTTCCCTCTAAATCTTGATCTTTGCAATGTGCCTTTATTTCTACTTTAACTCAGATACAGTTTCCCAAACACAAGATAAAAATTCAGCTTTCCAACAACCAGAAACAAAATTCATCTTTTGTGATACAACCTCCTAAAGCACTTATTTAAAAGCATACAGCCACAAAGAAACCCCAAACAAGATTGAAGTTCTTCCTTCTTTACTTAGTTGTTACAAAGTAGAGAAATGTATAACTTCTTCATTGATTGTAACACTTCCCAAGGGAAGCAGGTTTTTTGTGTGGAAAAGGAACACATTTCTAAATTAAGAAGCAGTGGTGAAAATTATTTAGTCTCCACTTTACCTAGACTCTAACAACTAGAGTGCTGAGTCATAAATTAAACTGGTGCTCTGACCTTTAAGGAACAACTGAGATCATAATAAACACGTCTCGTATTTTCAGCTGAGTCCAAGTAAAGAGAAATCTCACAGCTCCTTGAAAAGCCTCAGGAGATGCAGTTTCTTAAAGCACACATAAAATTGATTAGTGTTCACAGTAACCAAAAACACATTAGAGAACAGACAAGTTAGAGAAAAGAGATGTTAGAGAACAGAGAAGAGAACAGACCCAATTTACTCTGAATTTGCACTCTTTCCCCTCTCCATATATGCTCTAAGTTAGAAACTGAAAATCAACCATGCATGCGAATAATCAACAAAACCATACAAAACAACCAGAGAATAGACTATACAGTACAGTAGTTATGTGCTGCCATGCAAGACCTGGAATTTAATTTTTGTTTGGGAAACTATGGATATTTCTTACCCAGAAACAGTCATTTTAGTGACGTATGTCCTGTGAAGGTATTCACGGGACATAAAACATTATGAGGACAGAAGAGTTAGACACACCTTGCTTCAACAAACTCATAAATGGGAACTTCTTCCCGTTGTGTGTCATACTTGCTCATTTTCTCCTCTCAGCTACATCTTCCCTCAGCACAAACAAAACTAAACATTTCCTCCAAAAGTCCCTCGAAGCCACTATGGACCTTCCATAGTGGGAGTGGTATAAAGAGGGCCAGTATATCTGTATAGAAGCCTGTCTTCATGCATGCCTTTCAATATTTTATCTATCTGTGTGAACTTGCACTTCATCTTTACCAGTTCAGTAACCAACACTGTATTTCACTATACAGACAAAGTTACATCCCTGCAAGTAGGCAATTTATTCTTAATCACGGTGTACTACAAGCTACAGTCTTCATAAGTATGAGTCTGCTATGCTGCTAAACATACTTTGTAACTAGGAGGCCTTCTGTCTTGGCTTGGCTGATGTTAAGAGGTTAACAGTCCACCTGTGTGTCACTAAGCTGTAACACAATACCGGCAATTTTCAGTCAAATGGATGTCAGTAAATCCAGAAAACAAGATAAAAATCCTATCTTGAAACCCTTTCTGCATCCACAAAAAAATTTTCTCAAGACAAAATCAGAAGGCTACATGATTCAGCTAAATATATCAATGTGCTGGTTAACCCTAAAAAGGGGAGGGAGGGGCCCAGACCTGCTCCCTGCTTCCGTGAGCTGGTTCAGTTTGCTAACCCAGGGAATTAATAATGCAGAACTGGTGAACGGAAACTGCTCCCAAAAGGGTGTGATGTGTGCTGGAGATGGGACAGGCAAAATGGCAAGGACACACACCCCACCCTTCAGGCATCAGCCAGGGCTTTTGCTCAGGAATGGAGCTAAACAGCACCATAAAAGAATCCAGTTTCAATTGAAAAAAAAAAAAAAAGTGTTCAAGCAGATGTCACAGCCTAAGATGAACATCAATGTAAATCATTTTAGGTGCTTTCATTGGCCTATCCACCTCACTAAGTAATCAGCTAGACTGTAGGCTCCCAGGAACACAGGTCATTAAGACAGGAATGATAATAAGTATCAAATACTTCAGGCATTAATAGTAATAACAAGAAACAGAAACAAAACAATAAACATCAATAAACACCGAATATTGTCACAGCTCTCTGTTTGACTAAATGCAAAACATGTTATTTACATTATGTAACTGAGTTAAGAAGCACTTTCACTCTTGCTTCTGAATACAAAATTGAAGCCTTCTATGTCCGCAGTTTGGAATGTCCCTCAGTGGCTGTAGCAAGCTCCCGAAAAAAGGTTCACTATTGTACCACGTGTTGAACCATGTGCCAGCCCTAGCACGGCATGTAAATGAACTCACTGATCTCTTCGGGTTTTCCCCTTTCTTTTCCCTGGTCTTTAATGAGGATATCGAGCTCAGAGGGAGTAGCAGGCAGGAGATTGCGCTGTACTTTCACAGTGGGAAAGAAGCCAAAATACAGGCACAATGCCTGGATTCAGCAGTTTCAGGCAAACACAGCAGAACGGCATACATCCTCCTCCGGGAAGAACGCTTTCCACTGCCACTTTAACAGGAAACCGAGCTCAAAACCAAGGGTGGGCTATCCCCTCATCCACTTTTCACACCTAGCTATTGAAGCTATTCCCCCACAAGAAAGGTTTTCCTGTTACAGAACCTTCCAAAATTGCTTAAGGGCAATTTGCTTTGGTTTGTTATGACGATTTAATTCTGTAATATTCTGAAAATTACATGTCATGCTTATTGGTCTTCAGTACTGGGCTTTTTATGCTGAATACTTTGGTAAAAAAAAAACTGTACATACTCAGAAAAAAATTAAAGGAAGAAATTGAACATAGCATTAGTCAGCAAAATGTATAGATACTAAAATGTCTCTAAGTTCAGAGTGTATTCATTTTCTGCCTGAAAATGGATCCCACTGACACAGACTGTACATGCTTAATTCCAATTTTCTTTATGTCCCACCTACCCTTTCCTTAACTAGTCTCTCTTTAGCTGCTTACAACACAGACAAATTACGTAGGACAATCTGAAGTTCTCCTCTTTCCTCTCAAATCCAAAACAAATTTCTCTGACTAGCTGGCAGAAAATAAATTTAGATGTGTTCTAAGTTCTCACATTCCATATGAACAAGTACAACCTTAGGACAAGACTGCACATGCCTCTAGAGAGAAGCAGCACAGGATTCAGAACTCAAGAAGGAGCAGCCAGAAGCATCTTCAAGTCTCTCTCAGTGTGTTGGTGCTTTTGAGAAATACAGCAGCTTCTGACATAGCTCATTCAAAGGCCTTAAGAAAAACAGACTTTGACTGTCCCCAGCCCCCCCTTTTCTGGCCTTCCCTCAAGCCCAGGCCACTGTTCAATTAGCATTAATTTTATTTACTAATATTCCAGTAAAACTGAGAATTGTTGCTATTTTTTTTTTTTTTTATATGCCAGATCAAGACTCAGAACAAACATCTTGCTGAAGATTTTATGGGAAGCCTGTGGCATAAGTCAAATGAAATCAGGAATGTAAAGAGCATTTTGAAAACAAAGTCTGTTTTTCCTCATCTAGTAGCCTTTGATTATGATTCTGCCTTACAGTTCAAGACATCTGAGCACGTGTCAAGAGCCGGCAGAGAGAGGGATGAGATTTTGGCCACGTGACTGGCATACAGCCAGCTCTGTGACATGGACTACTATGACACAGTGGCAGAATATGAGGTCACAGCATATGATCCTCCTCTGTCCCTGGACAAACTGTGAAACCAGGAGAGCTTTGGCAGAGTTTAGGTTTATATTTATGCACTGTCATAAATATAGGTTTGCCTAAAGAAAACATTCTGGCTCCATGCTGTCACAGTTAGGTATCCAGGCTAGCTGGCATCTTCTTCCTTGACCCCAAAATCAGATTCACAATATCTTAAAAATTTTAAAAAATATTTGCTAGAACATGGAATTGTCCATTTAAAACAGTATATTGTTGAGAAATGTGAGGCTATCATCTAAAATCTTTGTTCCAGGCCACTAACTCTTTCTTACCAATTCAGAAAACAAAATAATTACGTTTAAGACCAAAGGGACATTTTTCCGTATAGAAACTAGTAGTTCTTGGCTGGCAAAGAATAAACTCCCATTTTCTTACTCTTTCTCAAAACAGGGAGAGGGGAAAGAGGAGATGGAAGGAAGGGAGAGGATTAATCAAGATAATATTTGCTGATGTTTATGTTCTGAAACAAAGGGGAATAATAATCCGAGAAGATATATTACATGACAAAGATGGGAAGTAACTTGCTACATTGCGGAATCATTGGAGCCACATCCCAGCCCTAAGAGGCACGGACACAAACACAGATTATTTCAAATGAGGTTACTAGTGTTGCACTGTTAGGGAAATAGGGGAAGTGAAGAAGGAAGTAAAAACGAAAACATTGTTTGTTTTGAAGATACTGTATTTTGACAAGTCTGAGGAAAGGTCATCAAAAGAGGAAAGTTGTATATCCTGACACTAATGGACTCTATGAATAACTTACAGACAAGATGATTTTGATCATGTTTGTTTTCACACGAGGCAAAAACTCATTTGCTACTCATATTGCCCTAGTTTGAAGTTGCTTCTATGAAAACAAATATGACACAATGAAAAACTGCTAAGATTCACCGAGCTGCAGAATGTCCTTCCTGCTCACCCTGGCTCACTTTTCACTTCCAAACGTAAAAGGAATGTCACGCATTTGTAAACTATGTCTGGAAGCAAAGCCTCAAGTATCATGAATAAAAACACTCAAGTTCTACACTATAGCAGTAAAAATGCTACGTGACTTCTATTGAAGCACAAGCTCAGATGTTTCTAAATAATACAGATGGTATCCATCATATGAAGGAAGAACATTAATTACTGCATTTGACATCTTTCTTGGGAACTGCACCCCTCCTCACTGAGCAGAACAAAGTCTCTGGCACATTAGAAGTTGCCAAGACTTTCTGCTTTTCTGTCCTCAATGCAATGCATATTCTCTATGGAAGGAGGAAAACAAGAAAGGGAAAAATTTGTAAAGCAACCCTCTGTTCTGTATGCTACACCAATTGATTTCTCAGCTCGGTTTTTAATACTGAATCTTACTGCAACCCTGTTTCTGGGCAATTATATATTGAAATACATAGTGACAAGTCAGTTTTTCACTTGTATACAATAAACATTTGTTAAAACTCTGCTACCTGCAGGTTGGCCATTTGCAGCTTCTATTCAAAAGAGCAAGCTATAAACAGTGTGCTCAAAGGCACTGACTGGGTCTCACTGACCTGTTGCTCTGCTCTGCTTGTATTTCCCGGCTCTAACCTCACCATGTAAGGGAACAAGGTAAAAGCCCGCATGGACCTGCTCATTTCTCCTGGAAACAAACCTCAGGCTATACCCTGGGAAATCAAGAGCCTGCAATTGCTGTGCTGTGGGCACTTCCTTCTACCCAGGGGATAACGCTATCACTTCACCAAAATAAAGCCTAAAAGATCCACAAACTATCGATTTAGGGCAATGGGGTAAAGGACCACCATCTCACATTCCACAGCTCATACATACAAGTGTTTTCTAGGTGTCCACATCATGGTAAACTCTGAACTTGTTCCTCTGTATAAAGTTACAGTGTTTAAGACTGGTTTTCCTACTTATCATTCCAAGTATCTGTTTGCTGTACCATCAGGTAATATGGTATGGCAAAAGCTGTCAGATCTTTCCAGTGTAGCCAAGGAAATGAAAACATACCTCTTTTCAAATTAAAACATACCAGCTACAGGGGAACAATGTCAGTATTTTAGTGTAGTTTCAAGGACTCTATAAGAGAAAGGATGCAGCTAGACAAGGTCTAGAACTTTGACAGATGCAACAATGGCTACACGGTCACCCTTACCAGATGGAGCAACACTCAGGTATTTAGAGGCCGAAAATCCACCTTTTTTTTTTTCTTTCTTCTCCTTAGTGCTTAAAAAGCAGCTTATTGTCTGGGTTTTTCTGTTTACAACAGAGCATCTGCGTATGTGTATGACAATAGGAATTCTCAGAGCAAGCCAAACTGAGAAAGATGGATTGGTCTGATGTCTGGTCATTCATGGGTGTGTCCGCACCAGTCCTGTGGTTCAGATCAGTGCTGTGTTTCTGTGGCAAATCTCTCCATCTTCCCTGAGCTTTGGTTTGGACTGTGGAACAGCCTTCTCAGCTCATACGATGGATTCTTTTCATATGAAACTAAACTTGAAGATGTGCTCCAACTGCTAAAAGGCATTCAGGCCACGTGACCAGCTTACAGCCCGTCTGGAATAAAGGCCCACGATGCCTACAGCAGGACCAAATCTCCCACACCAGCTACTACTCCTCAAAGCTGCTCCTATCACATTATTTGCTAGTACAGACATGTCTGTGTCAAAAACTATGTTCCTATTCCTTGGAGAGTTTGTCTTCTATACGCACAATCCTATCTGCATCCTTTGATAGCTTCATTTCAGAGAGACACATTACTGTGGAAGGCCATGAAAGCAGAAAGATAGACAAATTTTCCCAGTTGTACAACAGATGTTTTCCATTTCCATTCCAGAATGGGGAATCAATGGCACAAGAAAGAAATCACCAAACAATGCTGTTTGCAGTACACAGCAGTGGCAGGCACAGGGATGATCAGATTTTGGGATGCACTGAGGCTCCACATCCCACAATACTTCTGATGTGAATATACGTAAATGAGTTAATAATAAAGCCTTCAGTTTACAACCTGCAATGTTGGCATAGGTCTTCTTGGCAGCTGCACATATACTCATTTTTTGACATATTGATTTCTGAGGATGTATCACATACAGCAGATGCCACATTTGAATCATTGCTGCTTGATTGAGGCAAGCCTTGATTTAGTTAAAGTTTTAACTGATAGTTTGTGACACAGCTTCTAAGTTAGATTACACCATGGAATCATTGTGACAATCAAAAGTAAACACTGGAAAAAGATTAAAACTCAAAGACAAGATGTAAAAAACAGGAGAACTCGAAAAGATGACTGAAAAGGCTTAGTAGCAGTTGAGATGAGGCTGAGAGACCTCCAGACCTTCATAAAGTAATGGTAAGCTATTTTTCCTTTATCATCTTTCTATCCTCAGTCTCCCCGTATTATTTGCTGGTTCAAACAAAATGTGACTTATTTGTACCCACTGCTTCAAACTTGAGAAATTCTCAAAATTTATCATTCACATATTCAGACATATACATACATGTGTACTGTGAGTATTCCTTAAAATTTCTCACAAAGGGTTCCTCTAACCATTACCAAAATAATTGGATTGACTTAATTGCACTTCTTGGGATACTCAAATTCTGACTACTAATTTTTAGAAAGTCTTATTTTTTACTACCAGAATCTCATCTTTATATAGAAATCAATGTATGACCCACCCTACCTAGCAAACAGTAAAGTACTACACAGTGCATTTCTTGAACTGAATTGTTCTGAACACCAACAGAGACTAATGGAAAAACAGTGCAAAAGACAATGCTAATGCAACCACATAAGTGATGATAATGACAAAGCAGCTGACTACTCAAGATCTACCATTAATCTGTCTTTTTTGCTCTTTTTGGGCACTCACTATAATCTGGAAAAATAAGCATGTTGCTATGGTGACCCTAGGTGAAGTTACACGGAGAACGTAAGAGGAATTCTGCAAGATCAAAAGTAAAAATTATTTAAGACAATGACACAGCAACAAAAAGTAGTATGGCAACTGAAACATAGACATGAATTGCTCAGATTTCATGCAGCTACCAAGACTGTAGTGCAAATAGCAGCAAATAGCGAGAGATCAGAGAGCTATGCAAGAACAGGGAGCATTAGGAGGCAAAGATACGTGAGAAACCACAAGCTTACACTGCCACAAGCAGAAAGCTCTTTGCAGGACACGTCTGTGTTAGAGACAGGAACCAGACTGTGTAGCATAATATTACTAGAAAGGACCAGGGCAGATTCAATTACAAAAAGCTGACCGTAAAATGAGATGTTCTCACTACACTGATACATGTCGTACCAAGATGTTCCCTGGAAAGCTGGACAACATTCATGCATAATTAATTTTTTTATAAGTTTGGGGACAGAATCTTCACAAAAAGGTACGTTCTGTACCTCATCCAAACTAGAATAGGGTCAAGCAGCTGAGGATTGTAGAACAGGTTATCTGAAGTCAGGCAAGCCAGTTGAGGCATGTCCACCCAGGTCGGATGACACATCAATCTAAAAGGGGGCACACGCAAGGCTGTTAGTTCATGGCTCTTGTCCTGAATTTACTGACAGGTGGCTAGAAATAATGTATGAGCTATATTATTTTCCCAGTATAGTGGCCAGTGCCAGGACACAACTCTCTTAAAAGAGATTATGCAGCTGCTATAAAATCTTGGAAAGAACTGGCAGATTTGGGTAGGAAAAGAAACTTTCTCTTAGAGGTGGGTAGCTGGCAAGGTCAGAGTCACTAGTAAAAGTGGATTTGATTGCAAAATTCTGTGATAGACGTGCAGCCTACCATTCTTTCTATCCACAAAAATCACCAGCAGCTCACGTGCACGCACTGTATTTACTTTAAAATAACTAAGACTGGGACTTTTACACGGTGATGAGCTAATAAATGAGCACATCATGGAAACAGCCTTGTCCTATGTTCCTGTACTTCCTGCATAGAATTATCCTTTTCCTTTTTGTTGTTATCAGATGAGGACTCTGCTGGGCAAGTAATATCACTCAGTCCCAGGGCAAAAACTAAGGAGAGCAGTTAAACACTGTCCACCAACAACTTCAGGGAAGCTGTGTACCACTTATTCTCAAGACAGAGCCTACAGGGTTGCTGTAAGAGGTGTGAGTTTGTTGGTTATATTTGCAAAATGTGCTGGTTTATGCTACAGGTTCAAAAAATTATTAGCACTGTGGTTGGAAGCAGTCTGCAGATCATTTGTAGAATCACTGTTCTCTATTAAGGTGTAAAAAAATGGCTGCAAACAGCTCTATAGTCAGGTATAGAGCTGCGAATGAAGAACAGCTGACAGCAAATTTTAGAAATTAGAAGCAAAAGAGTTTATACAAACTTGTATTTCATTTATGATACTGTCTGGGACAATGCATAATTGGAGATCATCCCAAAGTACTACTGCTTGTTCAACAGAAAAACAATACACACTCCCAAGAATATGCTAAAAAAATGTACTGACTGGGGGAGGGGCTGGGGGTGGAGGGGGGAGAAGAAAATAATTTTGCCCTTACAATCTAATCACCAAAAATGTCTTTTGAGTGGTGATACAGCCTGAAAGGACCCCTCCCTCAATCTTGTTCCTGGCAGAAGTCAGCAGAAAACACTATAGGGCATTTTCTGCTCAGAAAGAAAAAACCGAAAAGGCACAGCACAATACTTGTGAAGTGCCTGCTAAAAACAGGGGAGGATGAAACACAAGCACCAAGCTTTTAAAATGATCTTGTAATAGTAGCAAATATCTGGCTACATTTCAGCTCCAACAATTGGAGCTGCAGTCCCACCTCGGCAGAAATGAAAAATACATGCAAGTAAGTGCCAACTTAGTTTCAGTCTCTAATACTTCAGTATTTCCTACCCTGAAGGACATTTTGAACTGCAGCAGTGGTAAAAGTCTTCCTGCATGAAATCCTTAAGGCTCCTTTACAACAACCCATTTACTAGGGAAACAGAGAAGTGTCTGTATTTTAGCAAAACAACCTGTTTTCCAAGTTCTAAAAATAGAAAAGAAAAAAAAATTAAAAGTGCCTGTCATTTTGAAACCACTCACAAGCATTTCATCCTAAGCAACACAGCCTCCCCCCTTGCTAAAAATAAAACAGTACATTACAGCAACATTTTTTGCTGGCTTCAGCCAAGGATTTGAAAACCTCCCCTCAGCCCAGACAGGCCGTAAGCTATGAGTCAGCACTTCTCAGCATTTCTGGAAATTCCTCAGCAGAGCATCCACCCTGTAGCAGAAAGCTGCTGCTCACTCCAGTCGGTACCAGGAAATGGACGGACGCTCATGGGCCTCACCTGACCCGGGCACGGAGCTCAAGGAAACTTCCCCAAAACTACCAAACGTTCCCCGTCCCACCAGCTTCCTGCAGCACACCAAACACACTGCCTGTGAGCAAGGTGGTAACTCCACCCAAACACAACTCCGTGCAGTGTCAATGAACAGGAAAATATAGGATGAACTAAGGAAAAAAACCCATCACGCTGGATGAGGGCAAGTCTCCCTGGTGCAATTTTATTGGTATGGCCTCTCCAGCCTGAATCCAGAGGCAACTCAGCTCCACCAGTCCTAGACAGGATCGGTGCCCTGCTGCCTGAGGAAGTCTGAATTCATACAAAACAGCCATGCCCCACCACATAAAGAGCGGGTTCCTGGTACTTACAGAGAAAATTATTCTTTCCTCTTTCAAGTGGATAAAGAAAGCACAGGTTTAGGGCTTGCCACACTTGGGAATTGAAGGGACACATGGCACAGCTCTGTCTCTCCCTCCAACACTCCTTCACACAGAAAATCTTAAGATCTGCCTACAACAGAGCCCAAGGATGGCAGGAGGATCCAGGCCTGTCTGGAGGATACCCCAAATGTGCCAGTGCCTGTGCAGCTGTGGTGTTGTCAGGCACCTCATCCCCCCGAGACACAAACCAGAAGTCCCCATGGAAGCTCTTGGTGCTCGGTACTCCCAAATGTGCAGCACTGCCAAGTGGAGACACTGCTCTTGAAATGGAGATAGAACATGCTCTTGGGTCCATCTAAGGATATAAAGCAGCTATTTCCCAAGCACTGCCTGTCATGAATGCAATTCCTACTTTAATCACCTCGGACTGAGTATCTACTCTTGTTTTGCTTTAAACACAGGCTTTGACAGGGACTTTAAAGAGGGAGAGTTAAGGGAATAGGAAGTACTTTGTGAACAGCAATAATTGCATGTTCTGACCTCTCCAGCTTACATCATGTGCATTATCCAACAACCACAAATCAAGAAGGAAACCAAATTTCAAGACAATATTTTTCAGCACAACATATATGTAAAAACTAACAGAACAAGACAAATGTTGACGTTTCCCTGCTTGTTTCTTGCTTTCATATATGTGGCTATACTCCCATTAAAATCCTGTATTTTTTTTTTAATGAATATTTGTATAAAGGAAGCTGCCTAAAGTTGGGTACAAAAAAAAATGTTTTTCTCAACTGTTTTTTAATACAGAGCAATGAGATTAAAGTGAGGCAGACAGCCAAATACCTCAGCCATCACAGTCATTAATAAACGCGTTTAACATTCGTGCAGCTTTCGAATGCAGAACATCTGGTTCCAATTCCCAATCTGGCTTTTAATAAAAGTGCCTCCNTCCTCCTCCTCCTTCTCCTCCCCCCGCCACGGCCAGGCCCGGAAAGTCCAGGGCTGGTCCCACTGCCGGCCCGTGCCCCGCTCCCGGGGTTTTCCGGCTCTCCCCGCAAACCCTGAGCCAGAATAAACCTGGCAAGGGGCGATGGTGGGGCTCACGCTGCACCAGGGCCGCTCCACACCCCTGCATCCCTGTACCCCTTCCCCTAAAACAGGAGTCTGCGCTTCGGATAAACTTCAGCCCGCCGCAGGCTTAAATCAGCTTAGGCGCTGACTTTGGCGATTCTTTCCCTTCACTTCTGGTTTCTTCACTCGAAGGCAGGCGGCAGAAGTGTGCCAAGGAAAACAGGGACACGCTGCTGCAGGGTGGGTTGTTTTTTCACTCCTGAGACATTCACGAGAGACATGACATGATACCAAGGCAGGCAGCCTGTATCTGTACCCAACACGGATCTTCTCCACTTCCCTCTTTCTTCATTCAGCATCTACCCTCTAACACATCACACACTGGGATTTCAATCCTCTGCCTCTCCAATTTCAGTTATGAGAATATATTATTAAATGGCATTATTTTATTCTACTCTTGAACTAACTGGTAGCTAAAACTACACAAAAGAGATTCTAGGTTGAGTTGCAGCCCTTCAGTTGAGTTTACTTCTCTTGATAGTGTTCAGTCTGCTTAGTCTGGCATTTCTGGGACATATATTTTAAAAATTCTATAGAATGTTTTGCCTTAAAAAAAGAATCTCCACATATTTTAGTCAATCACTGTATCAAAGACAGTGTAAAAAAACCCCGTGTAGTTGCTACCAGATCCATGATAAAACTGAGTATCCTAATTGCATCGTGCCAAGGGAGCAGGATTGTAGGCTAGGAAATATGGGAACGGGGAAAAAAAAAGTATGGAAATACCTACATTTCTAGAGGATGCAAAGAAAGAGCTCCTCAATAGACACCTTTCCATTTCACATCTCTAACTGTTAACAAGAAGTGCAAAATACTTCATTTCACTTCTACAAAAGCAAAAAAACCCTAACGTGTAGATGTTAGTTTAATCATAATTTTCCAGGGAATAGAAAGGAAGCCAAAGCTCATATCCTGAATAGCTAAGGCATATGACTGGTGGTAGTAAAGTGTTCACATATATCACTTTCCCTGCAAATATTTACATAATAAATACAAATTTCTCAATGTTGACTGACCACAACGAAAAAATAAAGATCTGGAAACACTAAGCAAGACAGCTGCATTACTTTCAATATTAATCAGAATTAATCAGCTGTTAGGGTTATACTGCCTGTGCAGCTGCAGTTCTACACATGAAGATCCAGATGAGTCCAAAACTTGCAGGCCATCTCTCAGTCCCAGTTCCTCAGCTTCTCGCTCCACTTGTGGCAATTTAAGAAATAAAAACATGTTTGGGTTTTCTTCTAGTGTAAGGACTCGTTACCAAAAGGTCAAACAAGTGTCTACCCTTTGACCAACCTCATGCCACCTACAATTTTTTTAGGGAAACCTGCTCTCTGAAGAACCACAGGCTAAGTAAACACACTGCTTTCCTCCCAGTGTTCTTGCCTTTGTTATACCAGCTGGCCACATCTGACCAGCTAGAAAACCCAAAACCACCTTTCTTGCGCTCTTCTCCAGAGGTCATGAGTATTCCAGTGACCAACAAATCAGCATTGTTCAGAAAATTGACAACAAGACTCATTAATTACATTTAATAAAACTTGATATGGCCCTGAAAAATCATCAGCCAGCTGAAAAAACCAGCTGATTTGTACTTTAATATATACACTTAAAAATTTTAACTGAAGTTCACTGATGTCAACAGCCAGCCATCAGTATACATGACGATTAAAAATAATACTTTTTTTGTATTTTGCAATGAAGTGAGAAAAAAGTACAAGACATTTCTATCACTAAAAAACAGAAGTAAAAAGAAATCTAACAAAAATATTATAATAGCCAAAAAAAATAGTGGCTCAGTAGAACTGGTCAATTTCCTAAGCTTAATAGCAAAGAAAGTCAAGTATGTCCTTAGAATCTTCTGAAATTAAGCCAAGCTAAGGCGGCCAGTAACCATTGAAGAATACCATACACTTTATGATGCTGCACATTTTTCTCCATTTTCTATTTTTTATTTCGTACTACATGTAACACTAGATACACACAGAGGTTTTTTCAGCTATATATTAAGAATTTTAAAAATTTCCCTTTTTTTCTTCAGATTTTTTTTTTTTAAATTTTAAATTATCAAAATGTAAATACATGCAAATCAATACCAGGTCACTTCTCAAAAGCAGACTTTAGAATTTCTGAAAGATGAACTTTTAAAAATGATTGACAATTTAATCCCTAGTGCTGAAGTTTGGATAGAGATTAGAACAGGCACGGCATATAGACGTGATGAGAACTGGGGTGTGTTCTCACCTTCCCTGAAGATTAAATTCATTCTCTTCTCTTGTGTTTTAGCTGCTTATTCATTCTATTATTCTTTTATCACCAGAAATAACACTGGGATGCCAAAAGCATGAATGAAGTCACAGCAAAAACTTCCTTCTACACGTGGCACACAGAATTAAGGTTCAGGTGTGTTTTCAGGAGGCTGCTTCACAAGCCTTGACCCAAGCCTGCATTGCCATTCAGTCATGGTAACTTTCTCTTGTCAAAATCTGGCAAGTGCTTTGATCTTTGCTGATGAAACGGACACTAGATTGGAAATTCAGCCTCAGAAGACTACAGATAGTTTAAAGATTTGTTTTCAGCAAAAAACCTACATAAAGGGACAGATATTTGCAGTGGCAGAACTACAGCAATTCACTTGAGTTCTAGAGGCAGAAGCCACTTTCTTTAACTTACAGAAAAGGGTTTAATTTGTGAGTAACAAGGTTTAGAAAACAATGGCGGCAGAGGAAAAAAGATCAAAAAACTGAGTAGTACCCAGAGATCACTAAGAAAAATACATCAACTCTCTTTTCCTGGTTGCTTTTCCATATCTTCCTTGCTTAGATCGCCATTCATGTGGATTGTTTTTTCTCCAAGTCTAAAATTTCAGTTGATATCGGTGTGCCCTGCGACACCTGAAATACTGTTAACTGCAAAGCACCAGAAGCAGGGGGAAAAAAAACCCACCTTAATTTCACAAGTTCACTTTTACATCTGGCAAGGGAAACAGCCCAGACTCCAGGAGCTAATGATGCACAGCCCCGCCTACAGAGGGCTAAAGCCAAGAGCCTGCTGAGAACCAAACTCGCCCTGAGGTTTTGGAAGGCCGCACGGGGAGAAGGTGTGAGTTTCTTCACAGCTCCTCACCTTCGCACACAACCTACACAAACTCTGTTTTGAAGCCTGCTCATAATTTTTTGAGGTAGGCTCCCCGCTCTTTTCCCTGGTTTTTCTTCTCACGCATCTCTTTTTTCTGCTTCTGGCAGTGGAAGTGCTGAACAACAGGAGCAGATCCAGCCCTGTTGCTGACTCAGATATGAGAGCCCATGCTCATCAGATTTTGCTGCTGCATTCCAGATTTCGGTACCCAAAAAAGTTCAGATGCTTATCTGAACTAAACTTCCTGAGGGTGAATTATCCCCAGTGAGCGCTAAGACACTTTGAAGGTCGATATGCACTTGAGCAGGAGACAGCACGCCAACTTGCCCTTAAAGCAGGGCCTACCCACAGAACTTCAGCTCTGTCTGCCTGGGTAAATTACCCAGTTAATTGTCTTGGCATTCATATTTACATTCAAAAAAAGGAAAAGCAGAGATGAGGTCAAATCACTGCATTGTTCCATTAAAACCTTTGTGTTAGGCAAATGGACTTCAGAAAACTTCTTTTGTCGTGTAAAATGGAACCAGATGTACATAACTTTGTAGAGGCATTTTGATGTTAGGTTTATTAATATAATCTTGTTACTGAGCTGTTTACCATTTTAGGCTCCTAATAGCTATGAAGGCTTGTTAACAATACTCTGAAATCACAGGAAAGTTATTTTCCTTTCCTTTGGTTTTAAAAGAGAAAACAAAATTATAAATGCGTTTATTTCCATGCTTTATAATGTGTGCAGCATCTACTTCCTTTAACATAAAAATTTTATGATCACAAAGCCTTTTCCTAAGCCAAATTATTATTACAACAGTGTGAAACTACATTACTCAGCAGTGTTTTAAAGAAAGTCCCAAGGTGGAATATTTCACTTTATTCTTAAAGCAATAAGACTATTACTACAAAAAGAAATAATTACAAAAATTACAGTGGTAACAACCCACTGTATCCTAAATTCTCTTGTTTGGAGTTGGAGATTATTTTTTCCAGTTTCAATTTTCAAACAGAAAATTCTCCCACACTGCATAGCAAAAGAGAAGTTTTTGATGGCTTGTCATTTGATTTGGAGAGACAGAATATAGCAGTTTCTGCCAGACTAACTGCCCAAAATCCAAACCAGTTTCTGGAAGTCCTCCTTTACATTTTTTTTTAACCCTAAAGAATCATTATCCATGGTTCTCCTGGACAACTGCTGGGCCATTTGTACAATAAAGTGAAGAGCAGTGGTAGGCAAAGTATCCATAACAGCACCAGATTTTGGTAGCCAGCAAACAATCTTTGCTTAACAGAGACCAAAGCAATTCCAGAAACCTTCTGTGTCTATTTAATGCAGGGTGTAGCATGTCCAGTACAGGAGTCAGGAAGGAGACACACACACACACACACACACACACACACACACACACACACACAACTTCAGAGTCTCGGAAGTTGTACAGCATTAGTTACCTTAGCTCTGCCATCCTATCTTATGAAAAACAAGTAACTAGACACTAAGTCCAACAAAAATTGCCATCTGTGTTGCAAATAAAGTTAAGGAGGAAGGTGGGGGATTACAACGTAACGTCATCCTATTTGCTTTCTGCTTACTGTAAAGTACATCAAGAATATTTAATTTTTTCCCCCCATATATAACCTCTTAAATGGTTTAAATTTATTACATCTTGTCAGAAAGGCTTAGTAAGGAAGACAGAACGAGAGGTGAACCCAGTAATTAAATATGTTGAAAGGTT
>VXBQ01016776.1:46579-62100 GCA_013400175.1 Phainopepla nitens | reverse complement strand
GCTGGTGTTTGTGGTAAGTGACCCCTGCCCAGGTACCCCTGGGGTGGCAGGAGGGTCCCTCCAGCCCCGCACGTGCCCCCAAACCCACAGGAAGGGCATTGCCCCAGAAAAGGGGGGGAGCAGTTCCTGCTGTGCTGAGGTTTGAGCAGACAGCTGTTTGCACTGGGTAGGGCTGGGCCTCGGCTCCCAGACTGGTTTGGCTCCTCTGTCTCTGGGGTTTTGGGGGGTGAGGGGCTGTGTGAGCATTTCAGGGGGATGTTGAGCAGTGACCCCAGTGTAGCCAGGCTCCCCCCAGAGCAGATACGTGGGTATCTCTCAGCTGAATGCTGCTTATTTTAATCATCTGCAACAGGATTAAAACTAATCAAACCTCAAATAGAAGCTGCAGCCTTGTAAAACTTCACTTTGGCCAGATCTATTTGAAAAAAAGCCAGAAAGGTGTCGTTCCCTTCACTTGATGGAGCATTTAATGCTCTCCTTTTCAGTCTCCTGGCACCTTATCTCCATAAATCCATACAACCTTCCCTTTTGACCCACAGATAAGCTAAATGTTTTCTGCCCTTTCCCTACGTGTCCTTGTTGCCATGAGACAGCCTCTGTGTGTTAGGGTCACCTGTTGAAGTGAAGCTCTGGGCTGTTTTTCACCTTTCTGGGAACATTTTAAAAGCCTGGGAAGGTGGAGCAGAAAGTGCAGGCTGAAGCTTGCCCAAGTTAAAGAACTCTTGAATTAAACAGAGAGGTTTTTTCCTGCTTGCTGCTGTTGAGTGAGCTGGAAGTGCAGTTCTGTTGGCCGTGCTCCCTGGCAGGTGGGTTTTCAGAAGATCCTGACTCTAACCTACGTGGACAAGTTGATAGATGACGTCCATAAGGAGTTCAGAGACAAGTACCGCAACGAGTTCCAGCAGAAGGGTGCCCTGGGCCTCCTAAATGGCACCTTCGATTTTAAAGATGACTTCATGCGCCTCCTCCGGTAGAGAGCTTGGGTTTTGTCTTAACTTTCTGCTTTGAGCAGAGATGGGAGAGGGGGAAGAGCTGAAATCCAGGCTAATGGGTCACCTCCCTGCAGGGAGGCAGAGGAGAGCAGCAAAGTCCGAGCTCCCACGGTAATGAAGACGTTTGAGCAGTCTCTGAAATCCCAGAAGACTGTCAAGTGTATGATTGAAACCCGAGGGGAGAAACCAAAGGAGAAGGTCAAGAACAAGAAGAACAAAGGTTCCAAGAAGGATGGTGAGTTGATGAGAAAGATAAAGGGGAGGGAAATAAATATTCCAGAGCAATGTGTTGCAGCCTGTGCTTTCCCAATCCACATGGAGCTGGACTGAGCTTGTGTTGGGGCTCTTCCTGTCAGGAACTGAAGCTGTGGCAGTGCCCAGTAAAGCATCTGCGAGTGACAAGCAGCTCTCGGCATCAGGGGACAAGGAGGAACTGACCAAGGATGAAATCCTGCAGAAGAACCGGGAGGAATTCTTCAGGAGACACATGAAAGCTGGGGAGAAGTCCAGGTGGGTGATGGGGGCACGGTCAGTCTGCCTGTGCTTCGAACTAGGCCATGGCTGAACCTCTCCTCCTTTTGGTGGCCCCTGGAAGCCGGGCCTCACTTTCCTGGACCTTATTTCTCTGATTTCCCTCCTTGCTGAAAAGACTGGGAGAAGACATCTGGGGGTCCTGGAGAGGTAATAGAACCTAATTTTCTTTGCTGGGAGATCCAGAAACCCTGGGAGAGGTCCAGACCTGTCTTTAGTGAGCAGACAGCAGCAGTGCATTGATACCTGGCTTGAGGGGAAGTGGTGCCATACAGGGTTAAAGTTCAGATAAATAAACTCTGGAGATTGGATTAGTCCATTTCTGCCTTTTTGGGTAATCCAGGTTTTTACTTTTCACATCTCCTGAGGCAGTGATGGCTGCTGCTTCCCTGCACTGAACACTGAACGTGTTCCTGGTCTTTGCTCCGTCAGATCTCCGAAGCCCGACGCACAGAAGGAGAAGGGGAAGAAGCCCCGGGTGTGGGATCTGGGGAACTCTAATGCCAAAGTACTCGATTACAGTAATTCCGCTACCAACGGCAGCGCGGAGGCTTGTCCTGTGGAGGAGTTTGACCCTGACATGGTAAGGAAGAGTCAGGCCCCGTTTGCTGTCGTGCATTCTCTGGGATCAGCTGGCCATTATGAACCCAGCCCGGTCTCTGTGCCTGGATGAGAAAGGATCAGGAAGAAACATGAAACAAGGATTGTGGCATTCAGCACATAAAGCCACTTCTTCCCCTCACAGGCCCTGGGGGACAAAAATCGGGAGCCTGGCCGCCTCTATGACCTGGAGTATGAGAGTGATGATGAAGCTGAAGAGGAGAAAGTTGTCCAGAACCCTTCAAAACCCAGGTAGAGGCTCCCACAGCCCTTGCTTGTCACACAGTTCTTGATTTCTCTCTCGTAACTCCTGTTCCAGTCTAACCAGTAATGCAGGGAGCACAAACTGGTGTGTTTGTCCGCTCAGGGCGAGCCTTTCTGCATCTGACCTTTGCAGATGGTCACTCTCAAACCTCAGTGTAACTCTTCTGCTTCTCCACAGTGTGAAGAAGGGTGGCCTGGGGGGCATGTTTGGCATGCTGAAGGGCCTGGTGGGTTCCAAGAGCTTGACCAGACAGGACATGGACCCTGTGCTGGAAAAGATGAAGGATCACTTGATTGGTATGTCTGGATCCGTAGTGTGAAGGATTAGTGGCAGTTCCCTGTGCTCTGTTGGGTGGGCCCCAGTGTGGGTAGTGCCCGTGGTTTGGGATATTCTGGCCCACAGGAACAGTGGTGGGTTCCTGTCTCACCCCTGAGGAGCCCTCGAGAGTGCAGCAGAAGTGGGGTAGCAGTCAGGCCCAGTGGGAATCCTGCACACTGACCCCACCCTTTCCCTGAGGCTGATGTCGGATGTGCGTAACCTCGGCATCACTGACTCCCTGCTCTGTCTTCCTCAAAGCTAAAAACGTGGCAGCTGAGATTGCCGTGCAGCTCTGTGAATCTGTGGCCAAGAAACTGGAAGGGAAGGTGATGGGAACGTTCACCAGTAAGTGTCCGTGCGGCTCCTGCGTGTGGTTCGCGGCTCGGGAGCGTTCCCCCCGCGCGACGCCTGACCGCGATTTGCCTCCTCCCCTTTTCCCAGCGGTAACCTCGACGGTGAAGCAGGCTCTGCAGGAGGCCCTGGTGCAGATCCTGCAGCCCCAGCGCCGCGTGGACGTGCTCCGCGATGTCATGGACGCCCAGCGCCATCGCCGGCCCTACGTCGTGACCTTCTGCGGTGTCAACGGGGTCGGCAAATCCACCAACCTGGCCAAGGTAGGACGGGATCCTGGATCCCGGGGCGGCGGGGTGGGGCCGCGCAGCCGCTGACGGCGGGGCTTTCCCCACCCGCCGCCGCACGCAGATCTCGTTCTGGCTGATGGAGAACGGCTTCAGCGTGCTCATCGCCGCGTGCGACACGTTCCGCGCGGGAGCGGTGGAGCAGCTGCGCACCCACACGCGCCGCCTCAACGCGCTGCACCCCCCGGAGAGCCACGGCGGGCGCGCCATGGTGCAGCTCTACGAGAAGGGGTACGGCAAGGACGCCGCGGGCATCGCCATGGAGGCCATCTCCTACGGTATGCGCCGAGCCGGCGGCGGGGGTCGCGGCCCCGGGGCGCTGCCGTCCCTCACGCCGCCTCCCTGCCGCCCCAGCTCGGAACCAGGGCTTCGACGTGGTGCTGGTGGACACGGCGGGACGCATGCAGGACAACGCGCCCCTGATGACCGCGCTGGCCAAGCTCATCGCCGTCAACGCTCCCGACCTGGTCCTGTTTGTCGGGGAAGCACTGGTGGGAAACGAGGCTGTGGATCAGCTGGTGAGTGTGGAGGCTTTGTTCCTGAGAGGTGAAGAGGGAAAAGAACCCGTTTCTGTAGGTTTTACCAGAGAATTGGATGGTGGCAGCGGCACAAATGCATTTCTGGGATCTTTTTGCTCTCTCAGGTCAAGTTCAACAAGGCCCTGGCTGATCACTCCATGGCCCAGACACCGCGGCTCATCGATGGGATCGTGCTCACCAAGTTCGACACCATCGATGACAAGGTAAGGAGGCTGCTGAGCGACTCTGCAGAGCTTCCTGACAGTGACTGGAAGGGAGAGACAGGAATTGTCAAACACGGGGCACTCCTGCACTTCCTTTTCTGTTTAAGCCATTGAACTCAAATTTAGAAGTCTGGTTTCCACACGTGGGGGATGAACGAATGACGAGCTCCGTGAGGGGGAGCACTGGATTTGATGGTGCTGCTTGTCCCTGGCAGGTGGGTGCTGCCATCTCCATGACCTACATCACGAGCAAGCCCATCGTTTTCGTTGGTACTGGACAGACCTACTGTGATCTGCGGAGCCTTAACGCCAAGGCCGTGGTCGCAGCGCTCATGAAGGCCTGAACACCAAATCGCTGTGTGCAGACGTCCCAGAAGAACCTGCTTTACCCTGTCACCAACTAGTCTTTCCCATGTAGTGCAGAACAGAAGGGAGGAACAGCAGCAGGAGGAGTACTTTTTTTGGATAAACCCCCTTTTGTCCAGAAAAAGCCCTTCCCTGGGTTTCTCCATTCTGTGCCCAGTGACCAGGCTCCCTTGCGGGGAGGCCGAATCCAGAGCTTTGTATTGTTCGTGCTGCACGAGGGGTGGGCGGTGCCAGGATCTGCTGTGCTTTTTGGTGGGTTTGAAGGCTTTTTTTTGGAGCTGCTTGTGATTTTTAGACTAGCTTGGGAAGGAGGCAGGAGGGACTTGGACTTAGGAGCAGCGTAGATCTGGCTGTTAACGTTGCTGCTCCTGGCAGCTCCACCGAAGCTGATAAACCAAAAAAAGGTGATGGCCTGTGCTGGGCTGGAGGGGACATGCTAAATTGCCTTAAAGTCCCCCATATCTGTCCTCACCCGGACTCTGGAGCAGGGTCCCCAGACACCACATATTTGGGCAGGAGCTGGAGAGCTGCAGCAGTCAGGTCCAGAGGAGGAAGGCAGCGTGCCCTGCCTGGCTCCTGCCCACTGGTCTTGGCATTACTTGCTAGTGAAAAGGTTAAAAAAAAACCCCAAACAAACCACATTAATACTGGAAGGGAATGGTGGCTGCTTGCTGCTTTCCTGCACCCTTTCTCCCCCTCAGAGTGCCTCTTGATCCCGGTCGGAAGTGCTACACTGAATAATACAAACCTCTGATGATGTCTTGTAGCTCTGTATTGCAGATGTGCTATAGTGCAATAAATTGAATGCTGTCTGCTAAGAGACATAATTTATATAAAATAAACTTCATAATTTGTTCTCTGTGTATAAATAACTTGCCTCCAGCCAGGACCTGTTTCCTACTGGATTTGGGGGGAGATGAACTCCCACCAGTGTGAGGTGTGAAAGGGGCCTTTAAATGATAGAGCAGCCAAAGTTCAGTGAGCAGGCCTTTAATACAACTTCAACATACAAAAACTGTACAGTAAAAAGACAGGACTAGAAAACTAGAGCTTCCAGTAAAAAAAAAAAAAAGCTCAAGTTTCATTTTTTAATTGAAATACAGAATATAAAAGCACTAGGTATGAAGTTAGAGGAGGCTGCAGCTCCCTCGGGGACACCGCGCTCCCCAGGCACGTGCAGCCCCAGTAAAACCACAATTACTACGTTAGACCAGGTGTTCATCCCTGGAGGCTCTGTCCTGGCCTCTTCCCTGCTGGAAGGGTCCTGGCTCGGTGCTGGACAGCAGAGGGACAGTGGTGGGCTCCGGCCTCCCTGAGGGCTGCTGGCCTGGCTGGGGCCTGCCCCAGGAACCCCTGCCACAGCTCAGGGCCTGGGCAGGGCTGAGGCTCAGGGGCTGCATCCTGCGTGGAAGCAAAGGCTGAAAACTTGCCTGGGACTCCAGAGAGCGACACAGGGGGAAGCCTCTCCAGAGAGCCTTCCTTACCTTTCACCTCAGCGTGGGCAGTGGCAGAGCCGTTCAGCTGCTGCCCCTCCTTGGGCACACCTGGGGCAGAGCAGAGACCAGTGTCAGCTGGAGAGCCAGCTGCCCACTGGTGGTTTCACACAGGCTTTCCTGGCTGGGTTAACCCTCAGAATACCTGCCAGCAAGGCTCTGTGAACCCACTTCCCCCCATTTTTATGATTTATTAGTGATACCTCTTGTATAAAGGCATTGGCTCAGGCTGAGCAGCATGAAGGTCAGTGAGACTAAATGCCCCTTCACCAAAAAGGGAACAAACAGCTGCACATGAAAAACAAAGTTCGCAGGCGTGGGAGGGAGCACAGCTGTTTAAACTGTTGGAACATACAGTGATTTCAGAAAAGTAACATACAAATCCAGCTCCACTTAGAGACACGTTTGCTTTTTTTTTTTTTAAAAACAAAAGGCTTCAGAAATCTCTGTATAGCAGAGAACAGGGGGCTGCTAACCCTGTCTGCTGTGCACGGTGACAGGCAAGGGTCCCCAGCCCCTGGCCCCGTACCTGCGCGGCCGCGCGTGGCAATCTCGCTCGTCAGCCGCTCGAAGTACTCGGGCAGGTCAGCGTACTCGTCCCCGTAGGAAATCACTTTGATCCCTTTGTCCAGCATGTTCTCACGCAGCTTCTTGAACTCATCCACATCCCCCCTCCGCACCAGCATGAAGTGCTCCAGGTCTGACTTGTGCTTGACAGCCTCTAAAAACAGGGCCTGAAACGTGGTGTCATCAACTGTCCAACCACAGCCCAAGAAGAGGAAGGACTTATTTTCATACAGCTTCTGAATCTCTCGCTTTAAGAAAGGGAAAGATGTTGGTCAAAGTGAGCTTCATCCTCACAAGAGAGCGCCTGCCCTCTCCCTGGGGAGGCTCTGCAGCAACGCCATCCTTCAGCGAGTGTGGGAGGTGTTCTGGCGCCCCAGCAGGCTAGGGAACTCACCCCTCCTATCTGCCAGAGTTAATGAATTCTCCCCCGCCCTCTGTGAAGCTCGGCCTAAACCCAGCCGAGCCTGTGCCCAGGTGGGGGCTGCAGGGGCACAGGGCCCGGCCCCGGCTCACCATGACCTCGGTGTTGCGCAGCACGTTCTGGTAGCCGGCCGGGTGCAGGACGATGCCGCTGGGGTTGGTGTAGACGCCGTGGATGTGCAGGACACTGAGCTTCCTCTTCTCCTGCGCCCACTCCAGCACCTGCACGACACAAACCCGCGGTGAGTGCAACGCTGGCTACCGCGGCACTGCTAAATGTAACGTTTTGGGGAAGCATTCCAAGGAGGCTGCCTCTTCCTCGTCTTCTCTCCTCCATCGGCCTCTACGTCGTGGCCTGTAGCCACAGCCTGTGGTGCTCACTTGGCTCAACACTTCAGCTGACTGGTGAATGTGATGAGAAGACTGAATCAAAATGGCAGATTGACCAGAAAAAGGGGAATAAACTACAAACCCTACGTACATCAGCATGTTTCTCAAACCTGCCAAGTTTTATTTTGTGGCCCCTACTGGCTCTGAGGGAGTCACCAGCTGAGCTGACCTCCATTTCAGACAGCCGCTTCAGAGGCTCTCAGTTTATTCCTGCAGACCTCACCTCGCTTAAGCTTGCAATAATTAGAATGTTTATTTGTAACACTGTAAGTACTTGCAGCCATGTAGATTAAGAGGTCATGCAGGAAAAGTGAAGCACAGTAATGAGAATGAAAAGAGAGCAAGGACTGCACAGGACACACACACTGGGGGTGTTTAACATGCAAACAGAAGGAAGAGATGCTCCCCACCAGTAAAACCCAAGATGGAGAGATGAGATGGGCAGGTGCAAAGAGCTCAGGGTTTCACAGCCTGACTGGGGCAGGAGGAGGGATGTTTGCATCAAGAGAGTAGCTCTGAGAGTGCAGCAGGAGGAGCCATTCCAGCCACTGCAGGAAGAGGACATGGGGCAAGAGGAGAGCCTCCAAGGCTACAGCCCTGAACACCCATCAAAAAAAGCACCTTATAAAAAATAAAAAGTTCAGCTTTGCATCTCACGTGAAGTTTCCCATATTGGTTAGAAACATCAACCCGAGCCTTATGTGGAAGCAAAGCCAAGGCAGAAGTTTCAAGGACAGAGATCAAAGGAATAGCAGGCTTAAGGACTCCTCCTGAGCACTGGATGGCAGCCAGCAAAGCAGCGTTCCAGAAAGGAGCGTTCCTCCTCATTCCTCAGCTTGCTGCCCTGAACAGTCAGAGCCTCTGCCTGGAGCTCATCTGCCACCAGTTAAACCCCTACAATCAGTACAATGCCCTCAGGTAGCATGAGAGCACATCCTGCACCACCACAGTCCCCGACAAAAGAAATAATCATCCTTCACCTTCTTTTCATCAGTCAGGTCAAGAGACTCCAGGTGCTTCCCCTGGTGTGCTGCGTACAGCTCCAGCAGGTTATCAAAGTTTGTGGTTAACACAAGGGCCCCGTTTTCCATCAAGTGAAGCACAGACTGAAGCAGCTGCTTCCCAGAATCTTCCATTTTGGATTCCAGGTCATCAAACACCTCGTATAAACAGTCCTTGAAAAAGGTTGAGCGAACGTTGCTTGTGCGCTGGGAAAGGGGAGACAGATTGAGATCAGAGCCCGGCCCCTTAACACCACGAAAAACTAGCCACATTTCCCCAGCACCCTGCAAAACTCTGCATCCTTGCAGAGCAAACACAGAGCCCTGGCTGCACCAGGGTGGCTGCTTTCCTTCAGCACAGCCATAGGATCACAGAATCCCAGACTGGTTTGGGTTGGGAAGGACCTTAAAGGGCCCTCTGTGCCATGGGCAGGGACAGCTTTCACCATCCCAGCTTGCTCTGAACTCCTCCCAGTCTGGCCTGGAACACTCCCAGGGATGGAGCAGCCACAGCTCCTCTGGGCAAACTCACCACCCTCTCAAGGAAGAATTTCTTCCCAATATCCCATCTAACCCTGCCCTCTGGCACTGTGAAGCCATTCCCCCTTGTCCTGTCACTCCAGGCCCTTGTCCATAGTCTCTCTCCATCTTTCTTGTCAGCTCCCTTCAGGTATTGGAAGGTCACAATTAGGTCACCACTGAAGCCTTTTTCTCCAGGTTTAACAATCCCAGCTCTCTCAGCCTTTCCTCATAGGAAAGTGCTCCATCCCTTTAATCATCTTGGTCCAGGTGAAATACCCAAACCCCACATCCACAGCAGGGTTATGTCTCAGGCACCTGGCACAGTAACTGCACTTGTGGTTCCTTGTACATAGAGGAATTGCTGGGATGGGGGCAGCATTGCTGGAGAAGCAAATCTGGCTATTTCCAAAAGCCAAATCCTGTGCTCAGGACAGGTAGAAGCACACTGACCGGAGACAGCTTCTGAATAAGGTCGTGGGCAACATGAACCAGGTTCTTGTCTTCATGAAGACACTTCTGGAACCGTTTGCTCTCTTCATCTTCCAGGAGATCAAAGTCAATAGCAGCATCCAGGAGGGCCTGAATCAGCCCCTTCCAGGACTTCAGTGCTGGCACCTGGGGAGCAACTGCAGCACTAATTCCTGTGCCAATCACCAAAACAAGTTCTCGAGGCTTCTTGGTTTTGAGGCTGGGCAACAGCTTCCTGCAAAAGGAGAAAGGAGCACAGCTGGTACCACCATGAGTGGAAGGGTGTGTGGGGTGATTGCACATGGCAGACTGAGGGTGAGGGAGGTACCCTCTGCCTAAATTTTGAGTCAAACATCCGTTGGGGCTCTCTGATAAACAGAGCATGAGAGGAGCAGCTTGGTATCCTTAAAAGACTGCAGGCACCTTGCAGCAGGCAGCATTTGTGCTCATGGATCAGCAGCACAAATGCTCCCAATACAAAGTCTGTAATGACATTTTTGGGAATCATATCTGTTACCAGGATGATTACTGAGGAAGTCAGTGATGCCCTGGGGAGCTTCTGCAGCAAAGCTAATCCACTAAAAATCTGGAATGAGGGAAGTCTGTTGATAAAAGTTACCTGGAAGGCAGGAGAAGGTGTGATGAGCACTAGAGAATGACACACACACACGCTCTGTGTCCTGAGACAAACTGTGTCAGATCCCATGCAGGTCAGAAACACGACCTGGTTTAAACAAGGTGCCCAACAGGGGCCTGGAGACAACAGCTCCGTTTATCCCAGCACTGAGAAAAGCAAGAGAAAGCTTCCTCCCAGCTCTGCCCTGGAGGGGCCCAGCCCCAGTTTGCTGAGGAACCCTCTCAACTGTGCCAGCAGTTTCACTTTGCTGTGATACCTGCAATGTCAGCAGGATGCTCCAGGCCAATCTTTTGGAATATGCCAGATGATACAGAGTCACATGAAAGGGCTGCAGGGCTAAGTGCTCCTTATTCCTCCTCCCCTCCTCCCTATTTTCCTGGCTTTACACCTGCACAGTGCTTTTAAATGTGACCTTTATCATTTATTAAGCACATGTGCTGCTCCTTGCCTTGCCTGGTGTCCAGCTGCTTTCTGCAGCAGGGACCTGCTGCAGCTTCCCAGGATTGGAGCAGCAGCCCAGGGAAGCAGCTTGTATGGAAGAAATGGGCTTTATCAGCAAGCACGTGATATTTAGTGAGAAGGAGAGAGGAAACCAACACCACACAGATGGAGCTGTGCCTTCCCTCAGCTCCTGCCTATGAAAACAGACTCGTTAACCCTTTCCTCGAGGAGGGCTTCACTGTTACTGCTGATAAATAGGGTTTAATTTGAGGACTGCAAGCCTTGTGTGAGGAATAAATTAGTATTCGTGCTAATGAGGTAGTATAAAAACACTATTGGAAATACAGGGACTGAAATCCAAAATAATAACAAACACCCAAGTCTTAATGTCCTGCATGCCTGAAAGAGGCATTGTGCTCCCTGTTGATAAATGCACTTGTTTCTACCCTGATACCCTGAGCAAGGCAAAAATCATCTCCCAGTGTCTTTTCTGCACATTCCAGGGCCACTGATCAACCTCGAGACCACACAGAACCATCCTGCAGCCCTCCAGAACTTGCAAATAAATCAAATTAGAGACACACAAACCTCCAGATGAATTAGCTGCTTGTTCACAAGAACTTTTGAGCCTGCAGCAGCCAGCCAGCCAGAATTATCCACCAGTCAGGTCCCCACTCAGAGAACTCTAACACCACCTACTTCTAAGCACAGGGAGGCTCAGAGTGAATTATTTAGCCTTTGCATGCAGTTCAATCATACAAATCTGAGTAACTCCCTGCCCTGCTGGAAACCCCAATCCAGCTCAAGTGAAGAAGCACAATCACCCTGTGCAACCTGACACTGTGAGGGGACAGGACCAGTAAACCACAGCTTTGAGAGTGACCCCATCCCCTGGCTGAGGGTTAAAAGCCCAAAAAAGGACACTCTGGGTGTGAAGGTGTTTGTTCCACAAATAGGACAGCCCAGGGCCAGAAGCCAGCATGCTGTTCTTGGATCAGGAAGTGAAACAGCTGCGGTCACCAGGGGTCACAATCCTTAAAGAACAATGCGAGGCAAAGAAAAAGGCTCTCAGAACAAATTCACTGGAGTATAATTCAATTTACCTGGGCTTTTTTGCAGGTGGCATTCCATCTTCCAGTAATGTTTCCTTGCCCAGGCTCACCGTAGAAGCCATCCAGTTTCTACAGCAGACAAATCACCACAAGCGAAGTCACTGCACATGGACAACACCACCTGGACAACAAGGTTTTACAGAACCAGCTTTGCACAGGTGGATAAATCCCAGGTTTGTTATCGTTACAAGATCACCTCTGGGCTGAGAACTGCATGTTTTTGTCTCTGAACTTTGCCCCACGGTCTCATCCACCTCCTTAACCTCTTTTACCATGAAATCCTTGGCTGTTTTGTCCAGGTGTGGCTGCCTCAGCAAAATCCCTTTGCCAGACCCTTCGTTTCACCTCAGCTGCTCATTTTCCCAGAGAGCCTGGATCTTGGAGCAGCACTCCCCTCTTCCTGACAAGGCCTGTCAGCAAACTTGCTGCTTGGGAAACGGTGGGAGGGAAGAGAAGACAAAGAGATTTTTGTTGGCTCCAAAAAGCCATGGAGAGCATTTCATTCCCTGGTGATGAGAGAAGGGTTTCCCAGCCCGCCATGTGTCTGCAAGCACTGGGAAATGACCTTAAAGCCCAGGAAAGGAAGTGCACTTTGAGAACTCTTTCAACAGCCCGTGACATAAAATACAAAAGCTCTGCCAGCACGCAGTCTGCTCCCACTCTGCTTCTCCCAAACAAGTCTGTGAAAAGGAAATGAAAATGAACAGAACTGTTCACCCTCCTCTGCTTTTTCCTTGCCAATTGTAATGAAGAGTCCAGTAAAACCTCTGTTAGACAAGGGATTTTGGGCAGAGGAAATGCTGAGGAAGAGCTGCTACCCAAAATCACAGAGTTTTTGCAGGTCTTGCCATCTCAGGGAGATGTGAGGGTTTTTTCTAGAGATGAGATGCTGTGATTGCTCCCTGGCAGCAGAGCAGGTGACAATGGGCAGGTCTCTCCAGGTAGGACACCTCAGCTGTGCTACAAGTGTTGGCATGGATCATGTGAGAAATCAGCCAGTGTTCTAGGGAACCACCACCTTTCAGTGCTGGATGATGAGAAGAGGGCAAAGTGACACTGTCAGATACACCAAGTGTGCAGCCTTTACCTTCTGGCCCCTTCAGAGAAATCCACACAGTGGCACTATGGAATGGTTTGGGTTGGACAGGACCTTAAAGCTTGTGTTGTTCCACCCCCTGCCACGGGCAGGGACACTTCCCACCACACCAGGCTGCTCAATAACAAATCATTGTAACAGCAGCAGAACACCTCAGAGAGCTGCTTTTCACCAGAACACCTCCTGAGACGTTACTGAACACGTGCTGCTCATCACTTCAAATAATCACCTTTCTATCTTACTGGGCCTTACTGTAGGGCCCAGATTTTGGACAGAAGTGTCAAAGGCCTTTAGCAAGTGAGGAATCTCCTGGTCTTCCCCCCTCTGTGCATGCCAGGCAGGGCTCCTCCATCACACACTCTTGTGAACACTGTACCCTGTGTTTTTCCAACCCACATGAGCCCAGGAGCACTTCAGTGCTGTTCTAACAATGCAGTCTGCAGCCTCATCACCCCCGAACACCTGCAACCTGCCAGGCCTCATGGTGAGCTATTTTGGGGGGTTAAATCTCCAAAGACCAAAGCAGTGACTCTCAGGAAGACAGGGGGACCTGCTGGACACAGGATCTGTCAGATGCACCATGAAATCCCCACTGAGTGAATGCAGCCAAGCACAGTCAGGACAAAGGGTGGAAAAGGCTCTCCTTTTCCTTCCCAGGAGGGTCCCATCTCTCCTTTTGGATCACCTGATTTTTCTGGAAGGACAGGCTCCTTCCACAAAGCCAGCCAGATTTTATTTAGTGGTGCAAAGATGCTTTACACAAGCCAGGGACTAACAGCAGATAACTGGAGTGTTTCAGAGGGAAATTTGAGCTCCTGCTGTGCTGGGTCTGCCCTCAGCCCCTCTGCAGCAGCAGAGCTAAAGGTAAATCCTTCCTCACTTTCTAAACTGGGTATAATTTAAGCTTATATTATCTTTGTGTTGTGAATCATCAGCTGAGCCTTGACTATCGAGGCTGTTTGTAAACTGCCACCCAGGAGCTCCCCTGTTTGCTTCCACCTGCCTCAGCACTGCTCCCATCTTGCTCACCCTGCCCATTTCCATGCTATTAACAGCAGGAATGGAGCCATCAAATCCCTTTTAAGTGCCTCTAAATGGCATTTCAAAAGTAATTTTAAACTTAGGAAAAAACACCTTTTGGAATTATAATCACCTTGTAAGGTTTTCTGATATAATGACCTTCAACCTTCAAGTCTATTATTTAGTGCAGAGAGCCATAAAGGAACAAAAATCCCATCATAAATAAGGCCTAGTTCCAAAAATGTTATTACCAGTCTTAAAAAGAATTCATGGGGATTCAGCCAAGAAATAGAAGCTATGGTTTTTAGTCCTGGGGAGAAGCTCTGCTCCCCAGGGGGATGGATCGTGCTGGCACAGCTGAGGTAGCCAAAATTAAATGAAATTACCTCAGAGCATGACACTGCCATGGGGAAACAACACAGCAGGTACTGCAGGCTCTCCCTGGGAACACAGGTGCCATGGAGGAGAGGGAGCCACAGGCACTTACAAGACAAGGAGTGTCTCTCCAGCCTTCTTCAGACACTGGGAACTTTCCAGCTCTTTAGACTCCAGGGAGTTGAAGATTGTAAACACAACACTCCACGGATTCCTGGCTCAGCTGCCCCGTTCCCCTGTCCCAGCCTTGTCCCCTAGTCCTTTATCAGGGATATTAGGAGACTCCCTGTGTGGGTTTGCTGCCTTCTCTTTCTCCTTCCACACCACAGAAATCCCTTAATTTATCCTAAAGCCTTCCAGACTTCAGCTTTAAATGTGCCCAGAACTGGATAAACCCAACACAGCAACTCCCTGTGTGACACAGACATACCCAGCTGCAGAAATGTTGGAAACATGAAGGTGTATCCCAGGTAAAAGCAAACACCTGAACACCACGTGTGTCAAACCAAGGCCGAGGTTCCCACAGGGTGTGCATTTACCAAAACCTCTCTGCAGCTCTGCCAAGCACGACCACACCACACAGCCAACACCAGAGCCCAACCTGCAGAACCAAACCAGGGAATTCGTGGAACATTTTCTCCCCCACCTCATGCAGGAGTCGCTGCTGACACCATCTCCAGGCTCAGCACCCAGCACACAACCAAAGCTATACCTGGAGGTCTGAAACTGAAGCCGGCCAAGCCAGCTCCAGGCTGGAAGATGGGCTCCTCCACAAGAGCCCCCACAAATTCCTCAAGGAAACAAGTACAAACCTACTGCTCATCCACTCTTTTTAGCTTCTTTGAGGGCTGAGAACTGCCACCAGCAAGGATGTAATTGCCAGCTTCTTCTTCAGTTCAGCAGCTTTAAGGTGCTGGGATAAGATAGTTTAAAAGCCACTGTTTCAGCTAAAAGCTGAGCTGTCCCTGGCCAATTCCCAAGCCTGTCCTTGCACGTGGGAGCTGCACTGGAGCTGGATCAAAACCATCCTAGAAACACACAGGCGCCAGAGACAATGGGAACGAGGACAAGCCCTGCTCCTGAGCAAACCACAAAAACACGGGATTCAGCCTCCTTGGATGTGACTCAAAACACACCAGCGGTTTTTGTCCAACGCTGTGATTCTCCACGTGCTTCCCAATGGCTCCCCGAGCGAGGAGAAGCAGTGACACAGCAAAGCCTGGCTGAGCTCTGTACCCCTCAGGCTCCCACGGAACCACGCTGGCTTTCCAGGGAAAGGGAAGCGGGAGGGGGAGGTCACACCTTCGGGGTTGCTCGAGCCCTTACCTGTCCTCTCCGCTGTGCCCTCCTCGCTAAACCTGCGGGAAAAGCAACAACGCGGGGATTCAGCAGGCGGGCAGGAGGAACCCGAGGCTGCTTTCCCAGGGGGAAACATCAATAAAAACGAGCATTTACAGAGGCGATGGCGCGGCGGGGGCGAGCCGCCCGCCGCTGTCAGAGGCTCCCCGGCCCCCCCGGCTCACCCCC